>JAQFVV010006209.1:1908778-2285463 GCA_028023455.1 Epiperipatus broadwayi | reverse complement strand
TTAACGGTCAATGAAAAAGCCTTAAACGTATCTGCACTACACGGGTGCCATCTAGGCATTTGAACCTAGAAAAATTTATATAGTAGGCAGATACGTAAGTTAAGATTCAAAAAAATCTTATATATATATATTATTCTGACCGTTTGCCCAATGTCACTAGCTCATAGAGTAGCAGAGATCTAAACATTAATATTTAAAACAATAAAATAAAAGAAGCCACTGCCAGTAATTAACACACAAATAGATTTTATTAACGCACATTTAAAATTGAGGAATAAATTTATTTTAACATTAATAATTTTTTTTTTTTTTTAAATTCAAATTACTATTTAAATAGACCACACAGATGGATATTTAAATTATATTTTACTTTAGCATGTTGAGCATAGATAGTCTACATAGATTTTTTTTCACTTAAAAACTTATCAAAACATTCATTCAATCTCAGACTAAAAGTTTGTAGTCAACCCAATGCCTGCTTCCAGATATATAGTCGCAATCAATGCAATATGAAGATGCTAGCATAAAATCATGCCGACAGGAATGTGCATCTGACAGCATGATATTATTTGAAGGAAATGATCCGTGTCTAGATCAGGAAAGTGCCTCTGTCTGACTAAGGAATCATGTATATAAATTTTTTTAAAGAGTGCTACATATGGGGGAAAGCGGTCTTTCTGCCGTCTTATAAATCCCTGTCCATAGAGCTAGAAGGGGTCAATGGCGCAGGAAATACATCTGCCACCATTTCAACGATATGACTGCCTCTTTGGGGTCATGCATTCAGTTGGGCATGTTGCCCTGTATGCTAACCACACTTTACATTACATTAATATGAACACCCATATATCCTTCCACAAGCATTGCCCTAACTATGAAACAAATAGCCTGAAATTAAAATCCCTTAAACTAAACATAAACGAATTTAAACATAGTTATTAATCTTTATCCATGCAGCTATCCATACCCAACTTTATATTTAATATATTTTAGTTAAGCATAACACACACACACACACAAAACACACAAAATGGAAATGATTGCTTAAACCTCTGCATAAAAAATATTAACAATTGAATTGGCATTCTTTAATTCAGATAAGAGTTCTTATTTTCAGCTATTAATTCATTGCAATTTTCAAAAAGTTCTTATTAGATAGACACAAAAGTTCATACTTTACAGATTGAGTAGATTGAGAAGTCCATCTTCATGATCACTTTTGTAGATTGTTTGTCCTTCTTTGAAATGAAACCACTACTTGCCATTCATTTGGTCAGGAACTGTCATCAAGAGGCCTCAGCTGGTTGTCCGGAAAATTAAATTTATTGCAGACTTCCACATCGTGAAAATCTGCAATATAGCTAGTTATAACGATATATTCATAGTCAGCTCTCAGATAACAATTATAATAATAATCTGGCTTTTATATTTTTATTAGTCTCTTATCATCCAATCTTTGGATTCAAACGGCAAGACGTCACTAATCCTCTGGTGTTTCAATTACAGTCCGTGCTGACATTTCTGGTGTTTGCATTGGTCCTTTAATTTCTTTGTACTCTCTTATCTGACCCTTTAATTTATTTTAAATGCTTCAAGGGCTAGTTTGCTTTTGAACAATCATTTAATTAATAAGACAATCATTTCCATTTTCTAAGATTATAGAAATCAACATTATTTCTGTTTTTAACATATCAATCTTTATTATATTCTTACTTTTTTACAACAAAAAAAAAAATACTTTCAAATATTTTTATTTGTTAAAATAGTTTTTAAAGTTGTCCATCATGTGATCTATATATATTAAACAACTTTTAATTTTCAGTTTTTAAGTTTTTTTCTTTTTAATAAATCAATTTTTATTTACGATCTTTTTATTTTCATTTTAAAATAATGTAACGGCATATATTCCGTTACAATAATGAAATATTATAGAAAGAATAAATTTATACCTATTGTTTTTTAAATTGCTGTAAATAACTAATGGTTTATGTTATATTATTAGATGCATTGTATCAATTGGGTAAATATTGTATCTCACAATCTTGCTTATTTTTTTATATATTGATAAAGTTTCTCTTTATAAATAAGGAATAATGTTTAATTTAAAAAATATATATATTTACAGATGTAAAGAAGGAAATATACAATTTTAGAATAATTAATTCAGCTTTGTTATAAGGTAAGGAACCAATTTAAAGTGTTCTTTTTTGAGGGGTAAACTTATTATAATCTATCTAAAGAAAAGTCTCATTTTTTCAAATATTAATACAAATTTTTTTCTTTTACTTCTCATCTTTGTTGATTTATTTTTTACTCATTATAGTCTTTTTTACAATAGCTTTCCTAATATTTCTACTTTTTAAAAATATGACTTATTCAATATATATTTTTGCATCCCTAATTTCTTATTCTCAAAAACTTCTCATTTCTTATGTGTTTTATTGCTGTTGTTTTTAAATAAAGCAAAAACAAAGCATAGTGATCATGTCTGTTGTTTTTGTGTGTACAGTATATATTTCTTGAGTCCTTTCTTTTAATAAAATGTTCTAGATAGTCTTTTATAATCATATCTATTCCTTATAACTTTTATCATTACTTTTAAGTATATTCATTTTCTCATTAACTTTTTGTAATCACAATCTTTAAGTTTTTTAAATCTTTCTTAATAAATTATTTTTTTACACATTAATTTTTATTTTTATAAATATACCTATTTTATTTAATATAATTTAACCATATTTTAATTTAGTTTCAAATTTTATATATTGAAATTTTGAACATTTTATTATTAATTACTATTTTGCACTTTTACAGAAAAAAAAATGCATTTGTAACAAATTAATTATGAAATTCTTTCTCTTCTCTAGTTGATCTCTTCTAAGTGTGCAGATTTCAAAATCAAATTTCTTTTCATTTTTTGTATATATGTTTTTGATAATGATAATCTGGTGTGGATATCAGTCAGTTCATAAAAAAATTTGAAATCAATTCTAATTCCTTAATTGGGATTCATAATTTTATAAATTTATTTATGGTATTCACAGCTTCTAGAGATATAGAACAGGCTCATCTTTTTTTAATAGCCCTATTTTCAATCTACATAACCGACAGTTTGAAAAATAAATGGCAGGGTTTTTGATGTGCATCTGTTTTATCTAAAAAAAACAAAAAAAAAAAACAGAAAATAAATAACCTTCTTTATTTGAAAGAAAGATAGCCTTCAAATAAAATAAATTAGTATATTGATATTTCAATACAAAATGGTAACCTTTATCAGTTATTGAAATACTCATAAACTTTTCATGAAGTTTTATTGAGTGTAATATCTCTATTAGTAAAGTGACAATCCAGGATGTTGTATGATAAGTAGGAATTATATTCTGAAACAAGTTAAGAATTATTGTCAGAGAAGTTATACAGCTCTGGTTCACAATTTTTTAAAATAATTTGCAACATAGAAAGACAAATTAATAAATTCACAAAGAAGTATCTAAAGAAAAAAGAATATATTTAATACTTGTGGTGATGTGATATATATAAAATCATAATGATTTTAGCTTATGCGTAGTTATTTAAATAAGAATATGTGAGGTTTTTTAAAATAATAATAAAAAGAGTAGATGTGGTTCTAATTGGCAATGAGCAATATTTTAGGTTCAAAGGAAATGATGTTTTACCCTAATGGATGGTAATGTAGCAGTTTAAATTATCAAATTACATAGAAATTACCAACTTCTAGAATGGACTGCACATTACTTGGTCAGAGCTTAAAATCAAAGCAGCATTGAGAAAATTGAAATAGATAAAGAAACCATGTGAGTATGATGTTCAAATTCATTTTTATTAACTTGTCTCACATGAGGAAAATTTAATTAATTAGATAGGTTTTTATCTACTTTTTTTATTTTAATAAGATGTATTCTGTGGTTAATAATGACTTTTTGGGGAAATTTTATGTATTTGAATAGGTATAACTGTTAGATTGTCAATATTTTGTCTTATTATTTTTCATGAGCATTAAGACCAAAATATCCATACTCATCTTTCTTATTTATTTCATAAGATTAGCAGCATATATTTATGTATTCCCACATCACACTGTGATAAACTTAAGTAATAAATATTGGTTGTTGAAATGTTAAGGATGTGTGATATATTGTAGAAGCCTCTTTAGCAAAACAAATAATCTTATGTACATGAATAGCTATTAGAAAGTGCCAAATTTCTTATACAGGTATTAATTTTTGATAGTTGTAGATTGGGGACACACTCAAGTTTTAGAAAATATTGTAATTTAAGAATTTAAGGCACTAGTATCTGGCTTATTGTTATAAAATTAAATTTTAAAATGGATTTTTAAATTATAATTACTGAGTTGCATTGGTATTTATGAAAATATAGGAGACAATTGTTTGGAATACCTAAAGTATTAATGATGATATACCATCTTAATATTTGTAGATTTAAATAGCATGCAACCATAAAAGATTCTTATGAAATATGATAATCTATAGAAATGCCACAAATAGCTTTGAGACAGGATAGGCCATGAAAAGACAATTCACCATAGTAATAATTTTATTGGTGTATTTGCATAAAATTGGAAGATTGGTTTGGCAATAGGTAATTATATAATTTAAATATAGAGAGATCTATTTTGAGTAGGTGTTTTGATCTAAACTATTTGTGTCTGTATTATTTATAAGGATAAGATGGGTCAAGGAAGAATATATAAATGTAGAAGTAGATTAATATAGAGCTGTAATAAATTTAATAATTGATATCTTTATGTGTATGCTGTTAAAAAGTTTTTAAACCATTAAAATGCATCAAATTAAATTGAAAGCCCATATTCAAACATTTTATTTTAAATAATGTCTTCATTTTGTAATGTGAAGGTAAATAAAAATTTATATGAGGGAAGATCAGTTAATAAATGAAAGTAGAGCAGATTAATGATATCAGCCAGTTTTCTATACGTATTGATAGGTGGCAGCACAATTCAGCTTATTAACAATTCTATAAGCAAATACCCCTGAGCATGTTTTATCTGATCCCAGCAATTAAAATGATAATCACTAATAAGAATCATTGCTGTTGGAGAACTTCCTTCAAAAGGATATTCATAAACATTCCCTGTTTATGGATGGAAATGTTTAGCATCAATCTATTTATAATTGCATATGATGGTGTTGAGATTGAAAAGAACACATGGGGTGCTGATATTGCATACAAAAATTTCTGTGCTGTGAGAACAAATATATCTGTCAGTGAAAATTATTTCAAGAAATACATTTTTTTTAGATGTTATCTTGTTTTAATTTTTGTAGTTTATTTATTGATTTTCACTTACATGTAGATATGTTTTAAATGTTTAATAAATAAATAAGATAATATATATATACTTTTATTATACAGAGTTGTTTATATTATTGTGAATGCATACTCTTTTAAAGACTTAATTAATGAGTAAAGAGTTGGATTATGAGTAGAATTATATAAAACAATATTTAATAGTCAAAAAAAAAAAAATCTCCAAAATAAATTGTTTGTGAATAATACAATTAGATTTTTTAATTAGGATTTATTTGTTGCATTAGAGGTTTGCAGCCATTCTAAAATACAAATCAGTTCTTTATCAATTAATGCTTTCTGCATATACTAGTGTCTATAATAATAAGGTTATCAGATTTACTCAAGTAAATATCTATATGTAAAATTAATTATATAGATATTAGTTTGTTTTTTCGTTTTTTACTTTATTAATCTTAATTTCAAGAATAATTATAAATGTTGTGCATAGGCTAATGCAATGATAGAATAGCAGATTCTAGAACTTATTAAAAATCTATATATTGCCGCTCAGTTCTCACTTTTAGTGTTTGAACATCTTATGACTTCTAGAGTGACAAATTATTTGATTATTATTTATCTATTAATATAAATGAATTCTTTTATGATATTTATTTTGCTGCGTTGTATTTGGTTTCAATATCATGCAGTTAGCCAACAAATGTTGATGAATTTGGATTTTTGAGTAAGAATAATATTTATGGTTAATTTTATCATAGCTCTGCATTATTTTTATATTATGCATACAGGGTACCAATCTCTTTCTATATTTACTGTTTTATATAAACTTATTTTGTGTTCATATACATAGTCTTTAATTTAAATTTGCTTACCTTACCATTTAGATTTAAACCAATAGCAAATCTCTCCATACGGTAGTGTCACCTCTAGCACCCCATTGATTATAATGGCTTGCCCTAAGTGGCACTACTGTTGCTACTGTTTTAGTAGGAAATAGTTTATTTGTACTTACACAATTTATGCATTTGAGTAGGAATTTAGGTAGACAGTTATATATGAGTTTTATAGATATAGAGAAGTCATATGATAGAGTGAATAGAAATAGATTATGGATAGGTTTAACAAATTTGGGAATAGATGAAGCTTTAGTGGATGTTATTAAGAAATTATATGAAAATAATTACTATATATATCAATTAGGGGATATAAAATCAGTTAAAGTTAAAAATGGAGTGTGACTAAGACAAGGATACCCTATGTCATCTATTTTGTTGTATTTGAGTGGAATGGAGAGACCAATAGAAAGACTAGGAAGAGGGATAGAGATACCGTTAATAGGTGGCAAGGGAGTATATACTTTGTCGGGTCTCTTTTTTTTGCGGATGATGTCTTTTTGTGTGCAGAAAGAAGAGAAGATATGGAAATTATGCTGAGGACATGTGCAAGAGTGGGTAAAGAAATGGGGATTAAATTTAGTGAAGAAAAATCCAAATATAATGATAGTTAATACTGGGAAAAGAGAAGACAAAGAATTTTTATTGGGGGATATAAAGTTAAGTGAGGTGAATAGATACAGTTATTTGGGAATCATCTTGAATAATCAGAAAAATTGCTTGGATGAGTGGGAGAAAAAAATTGATAAATGAGGCAAAGAAAAGAAAGGGATTGATAAAGAAATTAACAGTTTTCATATAATATATATGATGGAAGGGAGTGGCAGTAGCAGTATTAACATATGGTAATGATGTGTTATGTATTAGTAAAGGGGTATTAGAATACTTAGAAAAAGTACAAAGAGAAGTAGGAAGATATGCATTAGATGCAGATGTGTGGAGAGCAAAGGAAGCAATTCAAGGAAAAATGGGATGGTCAAGTTTTTATATGACAGATGCAAAAAGCAAAATGAAAATGTTCAGTAGATTGCAGTTTGTGGATAATAAAAGAATAGCCATAATAGTATTTAATTACATTATGAGTAAAGGGCAGGCAACAAGATAGGTGAGAAAGGTAATGCAGTATCCAGAAGATTTGAATAAAGAATTTATATCAGTATACTTGTACAAGGGGTGGAATGATTGTGTTAGAAATATTGTTGAATGTTATAGTGGTAAGGAATGGGATAGAAGAATAGATGCATTAATAAAGAATAGGGAGTTGGCAAGATGGAGAACTAGTATGGAGAGTAAAAAGAAGTAAACGGAACATTGGGTGCGAGTTAATTTATGATAATATCAAGGAAAGCGGGATCTTTAATAACAAGGGAATATACACGTAAATGGAAAAATATGGGTCATTTAGTCTGAAAGTTGTGTAAGGAAGGCATAGAGACTATTAGGCAACTGTTGATTCAATGTAAATGCTTGAAAGCAGAAAGGGTACAAATAATGAAGTTATGGAAGACTAAATATAAACAAAGTGATTATACAGAAAGTGGGTTATTGGTTTTTATGCTGGGTTTGGGAACAAATAAGGAGGATTTAGATATGAAGGCCATGGAGTTGACAAAGATTAGGTTGTGGAAATGGGATGGAGCAGAATATGGGGAAACTTAGGGTGGGGAATGGAAAGGGCAGGTAAAGTGACTAACAGGTTTCTCTGGACATAGTTATTGAAAGATTCGTGACTCCATGTAAAGAGAAGTCACAGTGCATCACATCATATCATATAGGAATTACATTTAGTGAAGAAAAATCAAATATAATGATGGTTAATACTGGGGAAAGAGAAGATGAAGAATTTTTATTGGGGGATATAAACTTAAGTGTGGTGAATAGATATAGTTATTTGGGAATCATCTTAAGTAATCAGAAAAATTGCTTGGATGAATGGGAGAAAAAATTAATAAATGAAGCAAAGAAAAGAAAGGGATTGATAAAGAAATTAACAGCATTTTCATATAATAAATATGATGTAGCTAGAATTGTATGGAAGTTGCAGTAGCAGAGTTAATATATGGCAGAGATGTATAGGGATATTAGATTACTTAGAAAAAGTACAGAGGGAAGTAGGAGTTATGTATTAGATGCAGATGTGTGGATAACAAGGAGAAATGGGATGATCAAGTTTTTATATGAGAGATGCAAAAAGCATAATGTAAATGTTCGGTAGATTGCAGTTTATGGATAATGTTACGAGTAAAGTGCAGGCAACAAGATGGGTGAGAAAGGTAATGCGGTATGCAGAAGATTTAGATAAAGAATTTATATCAGTATACTTGTACAAGAGGTGGAGGTGGGATGATTGTGTTAGAAGGATTGTTGAGTGTTATAGTGGTAAGAAATGGGATAGAAGAATAGATGCATTAATAAAGAATAGGGAGTCTAAGAGATGGAAACTCATTTGGAGAATAAAAAGAATTTAAATATATATAGAAGTAAACAGAATATGGGGGCAATTTAATTTATGATAATGGCAAGGAAAGTAGTTTATTATTTAAGGCTAGAACATGATCTTTAGCAACAAGTGAATATACTCTTAAATGGAAAAATGTGGGTGATTTAGTCTGCAAATTGTGTAAGGAAGGCATAGAAAATATTAGGCATCTGTTAATTCAATATAAATGCTTGAAAGCAGAAAGGGTACAAATAATGAAGTTATGCAAGAATAAATATGAACAAAGTGATTATACAGAAAGTGGGTCATTGGTTTTTATGCTGGTTTTGGGAAAAGATAAGGGGGATTTAGATATGAAAGTCATGGAGTTGTCAAAGATTATGTTGTGGATATGGGATGGAGCAGATTATTGGAAAACTTAAGGTGGAGAATGGAAAGGGAAGGTAAAATGGATAACAGGTTTCTTTGGGCATAGTTTCTGAGATTCCTGACTCCGTATAAGGAGAAGTCACAGTGCATCACATCACGTCACACCAATAGCTTGTGAAGCATAAGAAGTAGTGATCGTGTTGTTTTAGATTTAAACCATAACAGTATATATATATAGCGATATTTTTTTTATGTGAAAAGTGAATAAACGGTTATTATATATTATCCAATTTTCTGGACCAATTGCATCACATTTTTTTTATAATTGCAAATGAATTGATATTTATTTACGAGTTAATTATAAATAAGAAGCATTCTGCTTGAGATTTGTAAGTTATCTTAAGTCTCTATTATTGAATATAATTGAATATTGTATACCATTAAAAGTTTTATCTATATTCAAGTACTGTGAAGAGTTAAGCTTCCGGTTCAAGAACCTGTAGCTCCTGAATCAATCATTCTACCACTGTGAATACTGTTTATATATTATTTTTATGATCATAAGATTTGAGAAATATTTAATCCAAAGGCAAACTTAAACATGTAGCCTGGTCAATTTCAGATCTATAAAAAGTTTTAGAATTTTTTTATATGCATTGAGCAATGGATAAATTCTTCCTATATATTATATATAGGGGTGTGTGTGCGCAAAGATCAGCTTTCTTATACCCCATAAATTTGGAATTCAAAATGTACATGGTATAAGCCCTAAAGTTAATATCTAATGAACTAGCTTTTTGAAGTAACATCTTATAACTACGTAAATCAGATTCAAGACTTGTACAAAAGAATAGGTTTAACCGTACACTCTCTTTCAATGTTTCAAATAGCCTACTCTCAATGATTCACACAAAATAATTCATGAGACATGATTTTCCTGCTAAACATAAAATAGAAACAAAGGGAATATTTTATTGAAACTAATTTATATTTTCCAACAACTAACTATAGATAATTAAGTAACATGTATAAATTATAATTAAGTAGCAGGTATAAATTTACTAATGTGAGACAATGTAGCTAATTACTAGTGTCAGTACAAACAATCATTATCATTCCGATGTTCTCAGGGAAAATGATTAAGTTAACAGTGCCCAATGACGTAGTCGTACATCTTTTATTTATAATTAAATATTTATTTTCCTTTTTTTTTAATGGCAATAATAATAATACAACAAAGTACATCTGTTTCTTTATATAAGTTTTTCACTTGATTTCGTATTCCTAACATTAGTTAACCCGCTCTATTGGGATACATTCATGTCTGCGTGAAGATCACTTTTTCTTTAAAATTAAATAAAACAATAATATAATGAAAATATTAATAATAGTATTCTATTGAAATCAAATAGTTTAAAAATCATAAATAAGTATCAATATTTTTCTCACTATATGCAAGTTACACTCTCCCCCCCCTTTCCTTTTTTTAAAAATATAAGCATGGATATTTTAACCTCCCCCCCCCCTTTTTTTTTTTTTAAATATAAGCATAGATATTTTATTTTCCCCTTTGAAATGTTAAGTACTAACTTCTCAAGTTAATCCTTTACAAGATCCTCATTTATGGTCTAAGAGATTAATATATTCAACTACATTACTCTTAATTCTGAGAGCCTATTGATAGATTATCATCGAAGTACAGGGATCCTAAAAATTTTAAAGTAAGCTCTCATGAATGATAAAGGACTCCAAGTTATCTGTATATAACTATGCACACATCACAAAAAAAATATTAATGGAATAGTTAACCCCTTCAAACATATCTTTAGAATGAATAAACATATCTCACAATTAAATCGTAAGTAATAAAGAAATTGACTGAACTTCACTGATAATATTAATATGTGTATATAAATGGTTTTCATGAAGATAGATATTAATAAATTAATGGTCATTCATTTATTAAGCAGTATATGTATACCAGATGTACATTAAATGTATTTAAACAGGCAAAACTCTCCATACAGTAGTGCCACTCAGTGCAAGCCAGAGTAATCAGTGGATGTCAGAAGGCTTGTGCATAAAATCACTATCTAGTGCCTACTTATCCAATATCCCCAGACTAGTGCATAAAATCACTATCTAGTGCCTACTTATCGAATATCCCCAGACTAGTTTCTAGCTTGTGAATTTTATCAGGGAGGAGACTTGGATCTGAGCACTGCACCTAGATCTTAGAATCTAATGCAACACTCCAGTAGCCATCTTTTATCTTTACTTAACTACAAAACTATGAGTCTAAAATTGAAAACACAATAACATTTTCAATCCAAGCTCATTGGCTCATATAGTCATATAGGTCAGAACTCAGTTCAGTACCCATACATTTTTGGTGTCTTTGGTTCTTTGATAACCCTAGCCACCACTATATCCTGTCAGGCAGGATTGGTGCTAAACCACCAAACATCACATGTTATGCTTGCTTATAACTTATTAAAACAGGCAAAACTCTCCATACAGTAGTGCCACTCAGTGCAAATCAGATTAATCAATGAATGCCAGAAGGCTTGCATAAAATCACTATCTAGTACCTATTTATTCAATATTGATTACCCTGGCTTGCACCGAATGGCACTATTATATGGAGAGTTTTACCTGTTTTAATGACAGTTATGAGCAAGCATAAGAAATGGTGGTCATGTAATGTTTAGTGGTTTAACACCAATCCTACCTAATAGGATAATGGTGGCTACCATTATTAAAGAACCAAAGACACCAAAAATGTATGGGTACTGAACTGAGTTCAGACCTACATGACTATATAAGCTAATGAACTCGGATTAAAAATGTTATTGTGTTTTCAATTTTAGACTCATAGTTTTGTAGTTAAGTAGAGATAAAAGGGAGGGTTGCACAAGATCCTAAGATCTGGGTGCAGTACTCTCAGATCCAAGGATCTTCACTGATAAAAGCCACAAGCTAGAACCTAGTCTGGGAATACTGGATGAGTAGCACTAGATAGGGATTTTATGCACAAGCCTTCTGGCTTCCATTGATTACTCTGGCTTGCACTGAGTGGCACTACTGTATGGAGAGTTTTGCCTGTTTTAATAACAATATGAGCAAGCATAAGAAATGGTTATCATGTGATGTTTAGTAGTTTAATTAAATGTATTTACTAAACAAATAAAAAGAAAAATTAATAAAGTGATATATATATATATATATATATTTGTAGTAAATATTTAATCATAAATAAAAGATACCACTTGTTTGATTTAAAGTAACTTCGTGATTCATTTTCCTTTTAATCAATTATCAGTACACAGGGTCACTGTGTCATTGGACATTGTTAACTTAATCATTTTCACTGAGAACATTTGAATGTTAACAATTGCCTGCACAGATACTAGTAAATAGCTACATTGCCTCACATTAGTAAATTTATACATGCAACTTTAATTGTATATAGTTAATTGTTAGAAAATACAAAGTAGATTCAATAAAATATTTCCTTTGTTTCTATTTTATATTTAGCAGGTAAATCATGTCTCATGAATTATTTTGTGAGTCCCTGACAATAGACCATTTGAAACGTTGAAAGAGAGTGTAAGGTGAAACCTATTTTTTTGTACATGCCTTCAGTCCGATTTATGTAGTTATAGGATGTTACTTCAAAAAGCTAGTTCATTACATATTAACATTAGGGCTTATATCATGTACCATTACATTTTGGATTGCAAATCTGTAGGGCATAAGAAAGCCTTCATTGACTAAGACACAGCCAACGAGGGGCCTGAAAAGTGGGCGATTAACTGAGATTGAGGTCATGTTTTGAGAGGGTGTATAATTTATTTATTTTTTGACTGGTACTAAGGTTTACTCTGATAACAGTGGTTTAATACACAGTAGATCTAGAATTAATATTTAAATTACAAAGTCAGTAGGTGCTCATCATTCCTATATAGGGAAAGTAAAAATATATCGTTATAAAAATTTGGCTAGCCTATATGTGGGGTTGTATAGCTTATATGAATGTTCTAAGCTTATTTCCATTTATCTCTGTAAGTTTGATGTCATTTAACCTTGAGTATTATTAATTTTTTTTTTTTATGTGTGTCGATACCGGTGAATATTGTCATATTGAAGTAAAAAGTTTAATCTTCAGGAAAAATACAAAACAATTTTTTTTTAAGGGTAGGGTTATCTACCTTCTCTATTTAATGTATGCTCTGTGGTGATTTTTTTTGGGGGATATAGGCACTCCCAGAGTGACAAGCCTCAGGTAGTATGTAAGAATAGTTTAAAATATACGTTAAATTTACACCTGGGTGTTGTTTTACGCGATAGATAGGTTCCTCAGAAAACATGCGCAAACGAAATTGCGCAAAAATAGACGTAACTTACATTGAAAAGGAGGGGATGCAGTCTGTGATTTTTCAAAATTCGTGTAAAAGCAAAGCACCA
Organism: Epiperipatus broadwayi; assembly: GCA_028023455.1. Taxonomy (NCBI): domain Eukaryota; kingdom Metazoa; phylum Onychophora; class Udeonychophora; order Euonychophora; family Peripatidae; genus Epiperipatus; species Epiperipatus broadwayi. The sequence goes on along the minus strand of JAQFVV010006209.1, from coordinate 2,271,981 downwards.
ATGTAAAATTACTTTAAAATTCGCGCAAAAAAAAAAAATAAGGAAATAAAATATGACTAATAAAAAATTTCAAATTTGAAAAAAATTGATACAAGACAAACTTTTTTTAACTATAATATTTAATTTTATTCAAAATAATATATTTTTATGCATAATTTACAGTATAGTAATTTACATTTTTTTTATACATGTTTTAATTATTATAGCTATTTTCCGAAAAACACGTTTGTTTGCAAACAACTAGCGCCAACTTCACACTCATGTTGTGTCAATGGTTTTCTGGTGACAACATAATTAGTAATTAATCTTTGAGATGATGATTTTATTAATTGTTTATGAAACTAACAACTAAAAATTAAATTCTTATTTTTGTCTTTAATTTTCAATTCCGTTTAAAAATCAAATTTCACATCACATTAATTTCAAGTCGCCATAAGTAATTTTTAAATTGTTAATTACAATTAAAAATCAGATTTTAATTTTTAATTGTCAAATTTAATTGTGCCCATTGCTATTACTGACCTTTTAAAAATAAACTTGTGGACACTAAATAATTAATAATTGATTACGTTCTTTTTTAAAAAGCAAAAACAGAATGTGATTTAAAATGCAAAATTAACACGCACAATGTTTGAACAAATTTACATTATAATCTTGTGAAATTTAATGTGTGTATACATAAAATGTAGAAATCATGATTTTAATTTCATTATTGCATAAAATCTTACTATTATAAAGCACTGAAAATATTGAAATTACTAAGATGAAAGTCGAATTCCAATAATGTGCTATTACTTTCAATATAACGTAAGTGCGCAAAATTTATTATTTAAAGTAATAGCGCATTATCGGAGTTTGACTTCCGGTGAAACACGAATCGCGTAACTTCAAAATCGTGTTAAATAAGTCTGCGTAAAAAGAGATCCAGGTGTATATATATATATATTTCAATATCTAGATTTGTAATATACTAATTTTAGCATAAGCCTTATGGATACTACTAATGAATTGTTGGGTGGGCCTGGCATTAGTTTGTTGACCCGATGAAAATGATGAAAGAAATGAAAAATGAGTTGAAGGCCCATTTGGCTGAATTGAAGGCAGTAAATGCCAAATTAGATGCTAGTTCTGCCAAATTGAAGGCAGTAAATGCCAAAATAGTTATTAATTCTGCCAAGATGGATGCTAGTTTCACAGAATTGAAGACAGAAATAGGTACTAAATTTAAAAAATTAGGGACCAAACGCAGCATAGGTTTGAAAAAGTATAGAAGTCACATTCAGAGAAGAATGTATGATAATTTTGAGTTTGAGGAGATTCGAGTTTACAGGGCAAGCGATATACCTTCTCCAAATAGTGATCTACCTTATTTAGCTCATATTTGCAAAATTAATGGCTTTTTTTTATAGAGACAAAAAATTTAGACTCGCTGCATTTATCACTATGAAATGCATGGCTATGAATGTAGGGACTTCATTACCAGAGAGAGATTTAAGTAATTGAAGACCCAAGATTATTACATATTTTAAGTTTCATATGAAAAATATAGACTGATTTTATTATGAAGAGAGGGTTATGATGAATTTAAAATATGTTGACAAGTTTTATTTATGTAATAGTTGTGAATTTAAGGACTTTTATACAAGAATAATTAATTAATTGCAAGGAAATCCAGTCATATATCACATGACTTAATTTTATAAGCTTGTATTACCAAATGTTATATAATGAGCATGCCAATAGCTCTTAAGCTTTTCAGAATATCCCTATCCTCAGACTGATAAAGTGCTGGGCTTAACCTTTTAAAACTAATGCTGGAATATTCTAAACCAGTCTGAGGACAGGGATATTCTGAAAAGCTTGTTAAGAGCTATTGGCACACTCATTATGTAACATAAGTATAATTAATTATAGACAATCATTTGAAAGGCAAAGCATTATGAATAAGTTTGGCTTTTGTCATTCCATAGCCAATGATAGTGGAGCAAACACAAAATATTTAGTATATGATAATATGAAGTTTAAAAATAAGTTTTGTCCAAATGTGACAAATTATGTAAGCTATGGGAACAGGATCAGTATAGTTTTGTGTATGTGGAAGCTATATTTTTGGCTAGACTAAAGTATAGATATCCTGATAGAAATTCATACCATTGGTGCGATAATTTAGACCTGTTTTATAAACATCCTGCCAAGTCAAAAATGAAGGAAAGTATAATAATAGGGTTTAAAAGAAATAAAGAATCAGAGGCAGTTATTCATAATAAAACTTTTATTATGTAAAAGCCATATTTTTAAATATTGTAAAAGTTAACTATTATTCTTGAGTTATCTAAAGGGTGTAGTATTTTTTATTTATTTTTCAAATATCCATTCAGAATCAAATTTGGGATTACAAGCCTTGTGTTAATAATCTTCAGTCTTTCTGAAGAAATTATCCCTATCTTCAAGTTCTATATTATTATAAAGGAGTGTTATTATTTTGTAAATTCTTGTTTATTGAATTGTTGTGATTAAAATTGTTTATCATTCTTTTTGTATAAATTTGAGAGAATAAAATGTCTATGGTTTTAAATTTATAAATTAGTGATTACAGGCTTAACAGGCAATTTGGTAGTATAATAAATTGAATTGAACCCCATGTTAGTTACCCACAGGAACATCAATACAAAAAGTTTTTCAATGAGGGATCCTACAAGATTGAGAAAAATATTGGTGTCAATGCCTATATGATTGGTACATCAAATGGGATAAAAAGAGCTTACAATGCCTGAAGCCTCAGACCAATGTATCATGAAGGATCAACATTACTTTGACTCAAACCTATCCCCATCAATTTTTTTATCTTCATAGATTTTATCTTGATATTTTAAGGGACTTGAAGGATAGTAATATAACTTTAGTGATGGTTACGCATTGCCCTATCATGGCTGATTTTTTTTTCACTAGAGGATTGCAAATGTTTATGCTTTGTATGCTAGTTGGCATCATACCATGTTTTTAAAAGGGATTTTTTTTGTTCTTGTTGTAATGAATTTAGTTAAATTGGGAAAGTTGCCCATATAATATTAATATCATCTGTATGGCAATGCAATAAGAAAGATAAAGTTAATACTTCATAAAGAAGGTTTCCCATAATAAGTTAAATGTGAAGATGTATGTTTCACTTGGGGGATTCCTGTTGGTGTTTTATTGGGAGATTGTGTCATAATCTCTAATGGATAGTAAGGAGAATGTACATTTCTTTTTTGTTAGGCAGAAAGATTTGCAAAGGTTTGAAGGATCCATCCTTTACCACCAATTATAGTATTATATATTGATTCAAAATAAATAAATAAATAAAAGGGAACATTCATATATATAGAAAAAGAATGAAAGAAAATAGGGAAAATAGGAATTCCTCTTTTCTATTGCATAAGATTTGAATTTATTATTAGCAGAGGATAATGGATGTTTTATTATTTTGAGACATATATATATTGTAACGTATATAAATAAACAATATATTGGCATTGGGTAAAAAAAAAACTAAAAGATAAAAGCGGATTTAAAATTTTGTTGAGTAATTTTTTTTTAAAAAAAAAAAAACGTTACAATGGTGACCCAACTCGGGCTTCGATTTAACAACTACAACCTGAGATGAGTTGTAATGATAAAGAACATTACAATGATGACTCAAAGAAACTCACAGCCGGAAAATAAATTATGATTTTTTTGAAAAAAGAAAAAAATTATAAAAAAAAAAAACTAACTAATTAAACCCTGATTATTAAAATATGAAAGAAGATTTTTTTTTAATATGACTTCCAGAAAGAAAAAATATATATGTATATTTTTTTATATATGTCTAAAAACACGATCGTGGCTGATGTAGACGTAAGTCACAAGTATTTGACCGGGTAGGCGGTTACTGAAGAGGGGAATAACATAGCCCCGAGTCCTTATCCGCAGTATATGAACATAAGACCGTCTTTAAATGCTCGTCAGACTATTTCTAGCAGAGATATCAATAAAGGGGAAGGCGGATCAAGTTGGACCAAGTTGCCACGAGCCTGTAAGACTCAGAACGATGAGCAACGCTCATTTGTGCTTATAACTTGGGCTTCTTATCGTTAATATTACACTAAAGCGGATAGGACACAGGTGAATGTTGAAATATTTTCCATTCCCGCCGTGTTAGACCTAAAAGTGGGCATTAAAGCCGAACGTCGCTTGTGAATGAGTCTACACAATATATCAGCACGCTACTACAGAAAAAAAAAATACGAATATGAATTTAAAAACTTAAGAATAAAATTAGTGTAAACCCCTATTTTATTCTCATCTCCTGGCACTGGTGGTATTGTAACGTTTATTTATATACGTTACAAATATATTGGCATTGGGTAAAAAAAAACTAAAAGATAAAAGCGGATTTAAAATTTTGTTGAGTAATTTTTTTTTAAAAAAAAAAAAAACGTACAATGAGGGTTGAATTATTCTTCTTATTTTTTTTTATGTGATTAGTAATAACAGTAATTGGAGAGAACAAAAGAATTCCAAAAGCAAGTAAAAAAAGATAAGCTGAAAGTAGAAATACTCAAATTAATTAAAGATGGCCGAAAACTTGAAGAAAATAAAGACTTTATTACATAAAATTTATAAAGATTGGATAAGATTAAAAAGGCATGGTACTAATATGCGCAGAAGTCGGAAAACTGGGCCTCTAGAGAGTATAAAAGGCAGAGATCAGTTTGAAGGACATCTTGTTCGTTTGTTTCTCTAGTTGGTCTTGGATAACATTGACATATCCAAGATCGCTCTTCGCTGAAGGAATTCGGCATGTCGCAGTGAACCGGAGCTCCTGAAGACATCGGACCTAAGGATGTACACCAGGAAAAGCCTTCGTGACCGACTGGGGAAATGGACCACAAGATCAAGCAATAGCCAAAAGGCCGAGCTCATTATAACCAAAAAAAAACTATGCATAGTTATCTACTACTGATTCCCAAAACTTACCGGTAAGTAATGCTTCATTATCCTGATTGTGACAAAAGTAACGTTTGCAAACAATTCTAAAAAATAAGCTTATAATAGGATCCCGACAGAGACTCTTATTTAACCAAGAACTTTGTAATTAATTATTCAGCAGTTATTTTTTCATTATTAATGTTTCACGTCAGAATTAAGTGTAGTCTCTCCAATTTATTTGATAAATAATTTATTTCAAACATTTTTTATCTATTAGAATAAATATATTTCTAATATCAATTCTCATTTGTGCGTTATTAATAATAGTTATTATTTTTTATTATTAAATTTATTTTTAGTGTAATAAGATTTAAACGTAAGTTACCTTTGTCAATATGTTTCAATACGCCCAGGACTAATAATCGTAAAAATCATTAATTCTCATTACGGTAGAATTACCGCCCCTTAAAAAAAAATATAATAAAAATCTTTTTATTTTTTTTTGTTTTACAACTTGCGAGAGATGCTGGCGACATATTTCAGCGGATTCTTAGGAATTCTGGCGCCCATAGTAAATAAAATTAAAAGTTGATTTTGTCAATAGCACAATTCGTAACAATTAATAGGCTGAAGTTGATCAGGAAAAATAGCTGTGTTTTTAGAATAGAAATACAACTTTCTTTTTTCTTTTGATACAGCTTGATCAACTCACGCTCAAATATAAATTTGGGGCGTATAAGGGCCTAGTAAAACGAAAAACGTTATAATATATATATATATTACTTATAGATTTGACAATTTATAAAACTGATTTTTTTTAAAGCTTGCAGCATAGAAAATGTTGCAAAAAATTTTTTTTCTTTGTTTATTATCTTCATTTAATTTTGTTGTATTTTTTTTTTTTTTTGTTATTGATATTTTTTTTACTTATTTATTCACCTTTTGTGGTATATATATATGCCTATTCATGATTCTGAAATTTGGCAATAATGGTGATAATATATAGAATAAATAAAAAACCATATGAATCACTTTGAAAATATTAATGATTATAATATATAAAAACATGTAAAAAAATAATTATGTTAAAAAAGGATTTGTGAATTACAAATGTATTGGTTTATTTTATATATCATTTTATATATCATAAACTCTTATGTTTGCATAGAGCATATATATTTTAACCTTTGTAAAATATGATTTTTTTTGAAGATCCATGGTTATAGAAACAATAGAGTTTAAATCAATGTTTCATAAAAGTGTAGGCTAAATGCCATAGTAAGCAGGAATTATTGACAATCACCATTAGAAGAATAACAGATTTTGTTATTGCCAATTCTTTCATTGGGGGGGGGGGGGTATTTGCAAAACTATCTGGATTTGATTGTATTAAAGGATGACTGAGTAGAGGAAAAAGTTGTTATCTGGGGAATTTAATTCCTCCTTAGTTCTCTCTAATAATCAACATCTGCAGGAAAAAAGGAAATCATCAACAAGCATGCCTTTGAAGAGAAATCACTATGAAAATGAATAGCGATTCCTATCCTGGTAATCAATTTAAGAACTAAAAACATCTGAAATAATTGTGTCATCTTCCATTGATTCATCTTGGCTTAACAAGGGTAAAAAGATACTTCAAGAAAATCAATTTTGAATGATTTTAAATTTAGGCATTCACTATTAAAGATTGTCTGACATGTTAATTAAATTTACACAAGGATGGATAGAGATATTTCAAACAACTGTTGATTTTCAAAAGAAAATATATTTAAAAAAAAGAACTAGATGGTAATCAATATGATTTTACTTTAATTTTGATTTATTCTGATGAAGTAATACTATATTAGATATCATTTATTAATTTTTTTGTTGTTTTGTTTTTATTTGTTTAACAAATACTTTTAATGTACTTCTGGTATACATATAGTATTTAATTAATGCTGAGCATTAACTTATTAATGTCTTTCTTCATGAAGATCACTTATATACACATAGAATTATTATTATTATTATTATCATTGCAGTTCAATTAATTTCTTTTGATAAATAACTTATAATTTAAATGTGAGATATGTTTATTTAATCTAAAGATACATTTAATAGGGTGAATTATTTTATTAATACCTTTTTTACATGAAGTATTTGTAGTTATAAACATATAACTCGGAATCCTTTATCATACATGAAAGCTTGCTTTAAAAATATTAGGATCACTATAGTTTGATGATGATCTATCAATAGACTTTCAAAATTAAGTGTAATGTAGTTGAATGTCATAATCTCTTAGACCATAACTGAGGATATTGTAAGGGATTAACTTGAGAAGTCCATACTTAACATTTCAAAAGGAAATGTTATTTAGAATACGTATGCTTATATAAATAAAAAAAAGGGGGGAAATGTGACTTGCATAGTATGAGAAGAATATCGATACTTATTAATTTTTTTTAGTTATAAGGTTAATGTGACCTTGTCCTTGAAAATCTATCTATAATTTTAAACTATCTGATTACTATAGAATACTATTATTAATATTTTCATTATATTATGTGTTTTACTTAATTTTAAAGAACAAATGGTTTTCATACAGATGTGAATATATTCCAATAGATCTGGTTAACTAATGTTAAGAATATGAATGACTTTGAAGTCAAGTGAAGAACTTGTAAAGAAGCAGGTGTTGTACTTCATTCTATTATTATTATTGCCATTAAAAAAAAAGGAAAGTAAATATTTAATCATAAATAAAAGATATACCACTTGTTTGATTTAAAGTAACTTTGCAATTCATTTTTCTTTTAATTATTTATCAGTACATAGAGTCATCGGCATTGTTAATTTAATCATTTCCCCTGAGAACCTCTGAATGCTAATGATTGTCTGCACTGACATTAGTAAATTTATATATGCTACCTTAATTATCTATAGTTAGTTATTGGAAAATATAAATTAGATTCAATGAAATAATTCCTTTGATTCTATTTTATATTTATATTTAGCAGGTAAATTATGTCTCATGAGTTATTTTGTGTGAATCCCTAAGAGTAGGCTATTTGAAACATTCAAAAAGAGTGCAGGGATACACCTATTCTTTGGTACCCATTCTGAATATGATTTATTTTAATTATAAAGTGTTACTTCAAAAAACTAGCTCATTATATAACTTTAAGGCTTATACCACATACCATTACATTTTGAATCCCAAATCTGTGGGGTGTAAGAAAGTCTTCATTGAATAGGGTGGACCTTTGCATACACACATAGCCTATATACCATTACAATATATTATGATGGATTGGGGAAATAGGATGCTATTGGACATCTCCAAAATATTAGTTCAAATAATGAAATTTAATAAAAAAGTATATTAAAGTATTGTTTACTAAAGGATGATATTTAATATCACAAAATATATAATTAATGTTATATATTAAAGGAGCATAAGAGATCTTGATATCTCTCTGAGAGATCAACCCAGTTAACTCCTTAGAGTAATCATCCTGTATTCTTAATCATACACCAACCAGCATTATAATTATAAAAGTAGGTATAAGTACTAGTCAAAAGAAATAACCATTCATCATCATGAATGATCAACAATCAAATAAAATCAACAGTCAATGTTCCTTAAAATTTGTTTCAATGGCATGTGAATGTTGGGAAATGATATTGTAGCGGTATACATATATGCCGTTACATCATTTCAAATAAAAGTGGAAAAGATCTATAGATAAAATCCTCAAATAGAAATATATAAAAAAGGAAAAAAAAAAAAATTTTTTTTATTTAAATTAATATATATAATGCACAGATAGCAAACTAATTATATAATTATTTAAAGTTAAAAATCTAAAAACAAGATTGTTTTAATATAAAAGAATTTTTAAAAAAAGCTGAATGATTTTCTATATTGACATAATAGCAAACAGGCCCTTAGGCATAAAGTCAGATAAGAGATCGATTAAAAAAAATACTAATGATTAAATTTTGAGTTCCTGCTCTAAAGAAAGCTGGCCAATAACAATGGAAATGAACACACAGTTCACAGAGACAAGTCATCCTTGCCAATAAGAACAGTGCCAAGCCAGGCAAGATTGATCCTGGGATTTGTTGATAAGAATTCAAAATGATATAAAAAGAAAACTTTTAAGTAGAGTTTTGGATTTGGAATTGCTCTTGCTGATTACATGTTTACTTAAACATAGTTTATACATGTATTGTGGATCTCCAAAATGTAGGGGTCATGCAATAAATTACATTTCCCATATTTGCACCAGCTCCACAGTGATAATTCTGGAAAGTGGCAAACGATGGACTTTTCTCCATCTAGGACATTATGAAATGGAAAAAAGTTTGAATTGTGTTATGCATCAAGGACCGCAAAGACAGACTTCAATAAACTTACATCATTGGAAAGTATGAACTTTTGCTTTAAATGAAATATGAACATTAATTATATAATATGAACTTTTTCAAGTATTAATTTTAAGCATCACTTAACTTTTAAAAGAAATCTCTATCTCTTATCTGACTAAAATTTTAAATTATTTATTATATTTTTTATATATGTGTTTGATATCATTTCCATTCTTGTAAATTTCTTTTAATAATTTAAAATAGGTGTAAATGGCTGCATAGATTTGTAAGATTATGTTAGTTTAAGGTGTGTTAATTTTGGGCTAATTGTTTCGTAGTTAAATCAGTGCTGGTGGATAGATGTACGGATGTTTTATGTCAATGTAATCTACTCATTCCCTTGTGCTGCATTAGCATATAGGGCATAATACCCACCTAAATGCATGGCCCAAAATGGTAGCCATCATGTTTCCAATGGTCGTAGAAGTATTTCCTACACCTTTAATTTTCTTACGCTCTGATTGGGATAATAATCCAGCAAAGACTGCTATCCCTATTTATTGAACATCTCTAGATATATTTCAAATAATTTCATTTTGTATCACCAATTGGGCAGTGGATCATTCGTATCTGTTGGTGAAATTTATTAATGATTATGGGGAAGATGCTCATTCCTTCCCACCATGATTCGTTATTTTTTAATGATATCCTGCAGTAGATGCAAATTCCTGTCAACATGATTGTGTTATGCTAACAGTCTCATTTTGCATTGGTCACATCAATATATCAGTAAGCTAGCATTAGTTTAAACGTGAAATTTTAGCCTAAGGTTAAAAAGGATTGGGTTAGTTGTATGCGTATTTTATGTAGCATATTTACACTTAGCAAAATATTAAAATTGTATTAAATCTTTTAAAATATATCTATCTGTGCATATAATTTAAATCAAATATATTTAATAGTTAATTTAATCTTCTGATGTTTGTATTAATGGGTATGTGTGCGTATAAGAAAATGTTTTATTTAATTAAATTTTGGCAGTAACTTATTTTTATATATTTTTATTAATAATATTTTAAAATTAAGAATTAGAAATTTTAAATATACAGTGTGATATTTTAAGTTCAGCTTCTCTCTGAGCTTGTGACTGGAGCTTTCGGTCAGATAAAGTTGAACCTCACCCATATGTATCTGCCATTTTTATAAGTTTTCTAGGTTTGAATAGCCTAATGGTGCCCTGGCATGGCAGTTAGGTTTGGGAGGTTCCTAGTTGACTAATTACAAGGATAACTGAATGTTGGATGTTTTAATTAAATTCTGGCTGGCTAGTATCGGTATATATAATTGACATCAAATCCTTTTGATGAATTTTGACCAATATATTCCCGTTTGAGATGAGATAAATTAATATAATACTTATTAAGATGTGAATTAAATTGCATATTTCTATTAAAATTGTTATTAATATTTTCTGTCATTTGCTGAAATTTGCATTGACTTATCAAATAAAATTCTCAGCATTGGATCTATTCCTGGAACCAATTTGCCAGCATTATTTGAACATCTGGCTGGAACAGATATTGCTCAATATTATGGAAATTTAGTAAGTAAATTAACTTTTTTAAAATAAAGCAAAAGTATGGCTTTATTATCTTTATTTTACAAATTATTTCTCTATCTCATTTTTTGATTAAGAATATGCCAAACACTTTTTTTTTACATTTGCATTTTTTTTTCTGCAACATTCTTTCTCATTCAAAACCAGTTAATTATGTGTTAAATCAGGTTTCTCTTTTCTATGTAAATATATAATCTCCCTACATTCTTCTTCTAATCGTATTGCTTAGCTTTATTTGTTTTATGACTCAATTCATTATTAAGATTTCTATATGTAGATTTATCTTATCAGTAATTTCCTATTTTTCCAAGTTTTTTCTATTTGACTATTATTAATTTTCTATAATTCAATATCAATTTTTGATAATCTTTTTTACTTACTTTTGCTTATTCATGATTTTTTTTATTAGTTTGAATCATACACATCATCTTTTTTTTTTTTTTCTGAAACTCAAATTTATCTAATTTCTACAGCTTTTCTGAATTATGAATACCATAAATCTTTCATTTTTTAATTTGTTTGGTGCACTCATTAAGTCTGATCTTTCTGTTTTAAGGTTTCTAATTTTCATATGATTGTTGACTATAAAGACTTTTTTTGAAAAGTCTATCTTTGCATGCTGTTTGAGTTGCTTCCAGTAATAGTAATTATTTAGTCTTTCAAATTATTGATTATGATTTCATAATGTTCCCTGCTGAGAGAGAGACTGAAGCTCTTGTATAAGGCTTGATATAGCACATTTCTGCACCTCCCCCACAATCCTGATATTGCTTTCTATTCTACTGGCATCATCAAGGCTTTCTTCTTTGTATTTACAAATAATATTGCTTCTAGATATTCTCAATATTCCATCTGTTAATTTGGTCAATCATAATCACTTATCTTTTTGTTAGATTTATTATTGCTTCATATCAAGAATGATCAGTGTTGCATTAGTATAGTAGGTCTGATTCTACGTATTTGTCGTTCAGCTTTCAATAATTGGGGGTCTAATTTGTTAAGCTATCGTCAGGAATATATGACAAAACAAATTTCTAATTAATTAGACCCAAAAGATTTTTGCTAAGTGTATACCTATTAATTTGCCCTAATTTTAATTTCAAGTAATTATTTATAAATTTTGAAACAGAAATTTTTGCAAATTCTTTATTTAAAAAAAAAAACAAACTTTTTTTTAGCTTATATATTTTTTTCTCACTTATTTTGATCTTAAATGATTTTCTTGATTATTTTTCATTTGTCATTTTTGTATGAACAATAACTTCTGCCAGCTTTTATAAAATATGTTTTCTGATTTTTTTGGAAAATCATCTGTTGATCTAAAATTATACTTAGAATTTATCCACCCAAATTTTTAAGCTTTCTTATTGATTAAAATATTTGGTTGATTTAAAAATATCCAATTCACAGACAAAATAAAGTAGTAATAAATTATCTTTCTAATTATTTACTTGATGCTCTTGTATTAATTATATCTTGAAGAATCATATTTTTAAAGTATAAACAAGTAGATTGATAAAAATATATATGGCTATTGATAATAAAAGCATTAAGCTTAATAATAATTTACAGCTTGTAAATTTTCAAATAAAACAAATAATATTTACTATATATAAAATAATGTTCTTCTAATTCTGATTTCTGCCTAGTAATGTTTAACACTTATCAAAGGAATTTTCTTTATTCTGATAATCAAGATCATATTTTATTATAGGATTTGTAGAAGTTTCAGTCAGTGCCATAAAAAATCATGGACTCAACACTAAAACTTTCCATTTTTTTACCTTTTATGAAAAAGCTGAATAAATAATATATGCGCTATTGATCTATAGTATTCTTTAATTTTATCTGTCCATATTCTCTAATGCTTTTCTCTTTAATTAGATTTTCATAAAAATCAAACATTAGTTTTTCATTCATCAATTGTATCTTTCTATAAATTGTGCCTTTTTTCAATAAAATTTCTCTCCATTTCACTTTTTATTACAATTCATTATTGTACAACTTTTTAATTCATACAATTCTCTGTAACTTTATGTGGCATCTACTATCAAATTTCAAAATTCTTATTGAATTTTTTAATCATCATCCATGAGCTGTACAACAGTAAAGATTTGCATATCCATTACATCTAATTTGATTTGTTAAGATCTCTTTTCATTTCAAACATGTTCTTGCTTTGATTATTTTTAATTTTATTTCCTTTTGGATGTTAAAATTATGAGTGGTTTTACTTTCATATATACAAAACTTTGACTATTGTGTAATTAATTGCATCAGTTTTGATTTTTTTTTTTTCAAAATTTTGTTGTTTAGACTATGGTGTTTAATATAATTCATATATCTGATTCCATGATTATATCTCTAATGTTGATTTCAACTGTTTTTCATTTTCACTAATTGATATATCATTTGCCTATCTTAAGTTATTTATTCTCATTCTATGCAATGCTGTTTCTTTGCACTTTTATTTTAATTAATCCATTAGTCTTTTCAGATATGTGATGAATATGGCTAGTATACTTGAATCTTTTTGCCTTTGTATTTTTTTCCAATTTCTCCACATAATCTAATGATTATTTTTTTGAATTATCATTGATATTATTTGGAAGATTGGTCTAATCACTCCATATGATTCAAATATTGCCAAATCACTTTTTGGTAAATGTTGTCAAACATTGGTGAGTATCAACAAATACACAGATATAGCTAATTTACTTATCTTCTGTTTTTTTTTTTTTTGCAATGAAATAGAATGTTAATATCCATTCTATAGTATCTTCTTCTTTTTTTTCTAAATCTAATTCATTTATCTAGCAAGTGTTCTTCCATCTGATCTTTTAATCTTCTAAGTTATTCATTAAAATTTTGGCTAAAATATTTAATACAGTCATTCTATAATTTCCATTTTTGTAAATTTACACCAGCAATGATTCTGCCCAAGTTTTAGGCACTCTTTCATACAATATTACACAATCTGAAAATTGATTTTAAAAAAATAATTATTTTTTCAGATATTTATTAGGCTACTTTATATAATTTAGTTCAATATTGTGACTATCTCTTTACAATTATGTTTTCATTAGATTTTTCCTTGTTTATTTTTTTAATTATGTTCTTCTTTGGCTGCCATTTTCGGTTACATTTTTTTTAAACATCTTATACATTTATCTATATTTATTCATCATAATATTTTTCTATCTAACATTAACTTCCAAGAACTTTTATCTCTAATTTTTGATTACTTTCTTTACTTCATTAAACTTTGTCTGACACTAATTTTCTGCAATTTTTAAATTCTTTCTTTTGCCTATCATTTGCTTTTTCTGTAAATTTATATGATATTTGAGTGATCCTAATTTTTCATATTCCCATCTTCCCTCTAGTTTAATTTTTATTTGCCTCTTAATTAAGCATTGTCTGATATTTTTGCATTAATGATACCTTTTCAATCTTGATTAATTTTTTTTACTTATTAAAGTGCTCTAATTATTAAGCTTCAGCTTGATATTTGCAATTACTAAGCTATGATCTGAATCTATGTCTGCCTCTTAAATGTTAACATTGTTGTTGTAATGTTAACTATGGTTTTTTAAATTAATATCATGTTTTTTGACTTTACATCATTCAATCTTCATATTCATTTTTTAGTCTTTTTATTGGAAGAATGTGTTGCAAGAAGAATGATAGGAAAAATATTAATGCTTTGAACTATAGCACTGGCATATGCATTTGAGAATATTGGAATAGCAAGGAAACATCAAGTGAGATTAGATATGAACTTTTGCTTGAAGCACAAATGGATCAGATTGAAATTATTTTATTTTGATCATGAAATAATATTCAGAAAGAAATGAAGCAATAAATTGAACAGTTCAATCATCAACATTGTGAATCTGCTTATTAAAACAAATATTGTCATTTTAGAGAAATATTATTTACATGATCAACTTGACAGCATCTAATAATAATAAAGACTATTCTAAAGATAATTTTAAGTCTTTCATTATATATATTTTTTCCTTCTAAAGCAATTTAAATTTCATTTTCCTCCAATGATAATAGTGTCGTATATTGTATATCATCAAGAATTCATTTTTAATTCCTATAAAACATTATTGCAGTGTTAAAATATGTTTATTTTGAATGTAGCTGCCATCATTCTTCTATATGTAGTGATGGTCTTATATTCTATCAACATATTTCTTGCTTTTTCACTTAGTTGAAATCCTGTGCCAGCTTTATGATTTGAAATATTTTCAGACCAAATGTTCTTTCTATTTTTTTTTAAAAATAAGTTTAGTTTTTCAGGGAACTATTAAGTTGAGGTATTACAATTTTCCATGGATAGCAAGTAATATAAAGCTTAGATGTTCTAATTAATAAGTTTCAGCTTGTAATTCCTATTTAATTTAGTTGATGACATTTGTATCACATAGATGGTGAATGTGTATTACAACTTTCACTTTGCAAAGAAAGTGGGGAAGATATGGAAGTTATGCTGAAGACATGCACACGATTGGGTAAAGAGATGGGGATTAAATTTAGTGAAGAAAAATTAAAAGTAATAATAGTTGTGTATTTATCCTGACTTGTGTAAGGCAAACAACAATTAATTAATAACTAAAAGTAAATTTATACTAAAAGATTTATTACAACTTATATAACACAAAACTAGAATATATACAAGCTCAATTATAAATAATATATACACATAATAATTGCTCCTGGAGTTCTTAAGCACTCTTTAAATATAGTTCAACAATTATTGTATCATTTAATGCATGGACTACAATTAGGCTAAATAAATAACAGTTCCCCACATTAATATCTAAGAGCCCTTTAGGCTTACAAAAAACTAAATAAGATCGGGATGATCTGCTTTAAATCTAGTTGAATTTTTATATCTTCAGATTCTGAAACATCTGGGTTTAGTCCTTCGCAGACGTTGACTGATTACTGACAATACTTTTTGCGCACAAAACATTTCACCAACACAAGGTAGGAAAAGAGCAAAAAGACACTTAACTTTACTATCCTAAGTTTTTATTGTTTTCAGTTTAATTGTTCTCTTATCCGCAATTTCCATTACTTAAAATTCCTTTGCAAAGCATTTACTTAATTGCACTTTCAGATCTAATATTTCCATTAAGATTTTATCTTTACTAATCCGTTCAACATTTGCATATCCATTCTTTTCATTAATTCTGTTGAAACTTTTAATTACAGTACATAACTAATCATTTTCATTCCTAAAAGTTTTCATTATCATTAATTAATACTTTTAAGTTAAACTTCTAGAGTATTCTTATTGATCTTTTTTTATCTATAATATTTCTTGCATTTAAAATCACTATAATTCCTGCCCTCACTCCAGAAGTTGCAATTTTTCCTTAAACATAATCCTTCCATCTTTCTGGTTTTCTTTTTATGCGCACAGGTCTGGGCAACTTTTTTATTTCCGGTTCCACTTGAATTCACTGTTTTTCTCGATTGACTGGTTATTCTTTGTCTTTCTTCCTGTGTTGCTTCTTTCATCACTACCTGCCCCCTGCATATTTGAAGTCATATTTTCAGCTGCAAATTCTCCAACTCTCTTTTCTTTATATGGTTCATGTGGCATTTATATTTTAAACCATTAATTCTACTAACCACGTACATCTGATTTGACAATACTTTGTCTATCCATTTTTTACGTATAACATTTCTCACCCATACAGGTTCACCAATTCTAAAAGATTTACTTGGCTTTACATTTGGAACACAAAACTTCCAATTTAGTCTTTAGTTTTTGTCCACACATTAATTCTGCCAGAGATTTTCCAGTCATTGTAGATGGCATTGAATGTTGGTATAGCGTATATGTCTGTAAAGCGTCTTGCATTTCTACGTTACTCATTTTTTAAAAAAGTTCTCTTTACTTGCTGTATCACATTCTCGGCTAATCGATTTGACTGAAGATGATGAATCCCACAGGTACTAAAAAACTGCTGTAATTCTTCTCCAGTAAAACCTGCTGCATTATCTGAAACAACCATTTCTGGAAAACTATGAATCGAGCATACTATCTTTAAACACTTAATTGTTTCTAGGACACTAGTGTCTTTCACAATATGGCATTCTATTCATCTTGAGAGCACACCTGTCATTATTAGCAACATTTTCCCTCTCATTGGTCCCATGTGATCAATATGAACTCTCTCCCATGCTTTTGTTTCTTTCGGCCAGGATGCAAAACATTTCGCTGGCAAAGAACTTTCAGACTTACGCAGCACAACCTTTAATGAAATTTTCTATATCTGCATTAATTTGCAGCCACCAGACAAAACTATGCACCAAAGCTTTCGCACACACTATGCCTGGATGCCCTTCATGGAGAAGCTTCAAAACTTTATCCCTCCCTGTAGGCAGTTTAACTACTTTATCTCCATTACTATACACCCCCTACAAATCTATTAGCCCAAAAACCCCATTGCCACATAACTAGATCTAGTTTTAGGCCAGCCCTTTTTATCCAATTAATAAGAATATCGTACTTTTTTCTTCTCTAATCCACTTTTGGAATGTATTACTATTTAACACTTGTGAGTTCATGTTGTCAATATAATTAACTTCAAACTCACTATTGCATGTCTCTTGACCATCTAGGAACCTTGACAACATGTCTGCATTCGAGATTTCTTTCCCCATTTATATTTTAATGAATAGTCATATGCAGTTAACACATTCTGCCATTGTAACATACGCGAACTCAAATGTTTAGCTGCTGCACGATCATTTTCACAAATCCCCAATAAAGGCTTATGATCAATAATAATTTCAAAACTATGTCCGAAAACAAACTAATAATATTTTTTTACTGTGAAAATGATCATGAGAGCTTTTTTGTCGATTTGACTATAATTATGTTATGGATGCATAAGCTACAGGTTGCTTGTTATTATGTATAGGATGAGCTAACACACCCCTACCCCCAGTCTGATGCATCAGTAGTAATTCTAACTCACTGTCAAAATGCACCAACAACATATCAAATAAAATTTCTTTCCACTTTTTCTTATTTGCATTGATTAATTATATATATATAATGTACCATATATATTATATATATATAATGTACCATATACTTCTTAATTAAGACTTTACAATGCAATTTTAACAGTTGAAACTGTAAGCAAGAAGAAATAAATCATATGTTAAAATTGTATTGTAAAATGTTAATTAAGGGTTATATGACATATTTATGTAACATATCAGATGATAAAAGATCTTTCATTTTTTCAAAAGCCTTCTCTTGTTTCAGACCAAACCCAACTTTGCTCTTTGCACAATAACTTGTACAACTGTTTTGCCACCACTGCCTTATTCTTTAAAAACGATTTGAAAAAATTTATTAGCCTTAAAAACACCTGAAGCTGCTTTACATTCTTAGACCTTTCAGTGTTTCTAACAGCCTTGACTTTGTCCATTAGAGGCCATTTTCCTTTATCTGAAATGCAGAGTTCCAGAAACTTTAACTTTTGTATCTTCCATACACACTTTTCCCAGTTTAGCTTAACACCCACCTGACTTAATTTATCACAAACTTTCAAAATTCTGTCTCTTAACAATTCATTAGATGTCACTGTTATCAAAATTTCATTGTAATAAGGCATTATGCCTTTCTAACTTTGTAACATTGAATTTAACTTGGCCTGAAATATGTTTGGTGCAGTAGCAATTCCGAATGGTAAACAGTTACATTTGTGGTTTGTGTCAATATTCTTGTTGATTTGTCAGTAACTTTAATCTGATGATAAGTGGAGTTATGGTCCAGTTTGTCAAAAAAATTTTGCATTCGACAAACTCTCTAAAACTTCTCTAACATCAGATAGGGGATATGCATCTTTATTAAGATATTTATTCACTGTCATCCGGTAATCTCCGCATATTCTGATTTGCCCATCAGGTTTAGTTATCACCACTATACAGTGGTCAACACACCTCTCCACCAACATTTTTAACTTCTCCTCGACCTTTTCTCTCTGTGCAATGGGAATCTTGTGTGGCTTACAGACAACAGACCGTGCATTTTCATTTAATTCTAAATCTATCGGATTTGCTTTCATTAAACCTAACTCCTCAGAAAATAATTCAACATTTTCTGTTCCATGGAAATGTTTTTAACAATTGATACTATAATACCTAATTCCTTAAACCACTCTCTACTGATTATTGGAGTTATTTGTCTCTTAAATATATAGATAAATAGCATACTTTATTTCTATATGAAATTGGAGCCTCTGCCATTCCAACTAACACTAGCGAGTTTCCGCTTACATCTTTAACTTTTATTTCAGACTTTTCTTATAACTTTTTGATATTTCCTTCCATTGTCTTTCAGACATCAATGAAATACCAGAGCCACTATCAATCTCCATTTCAAGTTCTATGCTGCATATTTTAAATGTTAGCATATATTGATTTTGCCAGTGCAAAATCATATTCTTATTAATCTTAACTTCATCTTGCTTATCTTCCCTCTATTTGGTTATTTCACTTTTATCTTTGGGCTTGGGTTTTTTGCAAACTGCTGATAAATGCCCTCTGTTGCCACAATTAAAACAGCTTTCTCTACGCCATTTACAATTCTTAATGAAATGACCTGTTTTCCCACAGCAAAAACATTTCCATAAAGATATTGATTCGCTACTTGATTTATCATTTCTCTGCAGCCTACTTTTATTTGTTTTATAAAGTGCAGTTCTGTCCTCAAAAGCTAGAGCTTGTTCAATAATTAACTCTTATGTGATCCCTTTTTTGATTGCTAATTTGTAAGACAACTCATTTTCAGTCAATGAGGTTTGTCTTAACTTTTCATCTGCCATTCCCCTAGCAATTGGTCTAACAAAACTTGTTCACCAAATTTCCCATATTGACATTTTTTACTAACTGCTGTAATGCTATGTCAAAATCTTTTATTTTTTTTATCTTTTGACTGTCTTCTATTACAGAATGCCAATCTTGTAATACGCCTAGATGTCTGTGGGCTACAATACTCTGAACTTATTAACTATCACCTCGTAACTTACTGCCTCCATTTTAGGTCCATCCACTAACTTATTAACAATTTCAATTAACTTCCTACCTGCCAAACACAACTAGGCTGCTACTTTCTACTATTATCACTTATTCCATTAAGTATGAAAAAATTTCCAGTTGAGCCACATACAACAGCCATTCCACTGCATTCTCTACATCAAATTCAGGGATATTACCTTGATATATTGACATTTTACCCATCAATCAGAACTATAGATCTATATTATTGTTTAACAATTATAATATGATTGTATTTTCCCTGTCTAGGTTTAAATTTCGACTGTGCCATTTTGTTGTGTATTTATCCACGACTTGCATAAGGCAAACTACAATTAATTAATAACTAAAAGTAAATTTAGACTAAAAAATTTATTACAAGTTATACAACACAAAACTAGAATATATACAAGCTCAATTATAAATAATATATACACATAATAATTGCTCCTGAAGTTCTTAAACACTCTTTAAATATAGTCCGACAATTACTGTCTCATATTATGCATGGATTCCTTTACAGCTAGGCTAAATAAATAACAGTTCCCCAAATTAATACCTAAGAGCCCTTTAGGCTTACAAAAAACAAAAACAAAATAAGATTGGGATGATCTGCTTTAAATCTAGTCTGATTTGTATATCTTCAGATTCTGAAACATCTGGGTTTATTCCCTCACAGACATCTGACTGGTTACCAATGATACTTGTTGTGCACAAAACATTTCGCCAACCCAAAGTAGGAGCAAAAAGACACTACTATCCTGAGTTTTTATAGTTTTCAGTTTAATTGTTCTCTTATCTGCAATTTCCATTACTTAAAATTCCTATGCAAAGCATTTACTTAACTGCACTTTTCGGATCTACTATTTCCATTAAGATTTTATCTTTACTAATCCATTCAATCTGCATTTCCATTCTTTTCATTAAGTCTGTTGAAACTTTTTAATTACATAGCTAATCATTTACATTCCTAAAAGTTTTAATTATCGTTAATTAATACTTTTAACTTTACAACTTCTGGAGTATTTTTATCAATCTTTTTTATCTATAATATTTCTTGCACTTAAAAATACTACAATAATAATAAATACTAGAGAAAGAGAAGAGAAACAATTTTTATTGGGGGATATAAAATTAAATTTGGTGAATAGGTATAACTGTTTAGGAATCTTAAATAATCACAGAAATTGCTTACATGAATGGGAGAAAAAATTGATAAAATGAAGCAAAGAAAAGAAAGGGACTGATATAGAAATTGTTTTCATATAATAAATATGATGTAGCTAGAATTATATGGGAGTGGCAGTAGCAGGATTAACTTATGGTATGTGTTAGTAAAAGGGTGTTATTACTTAGAAAAAGTACAAAGACAAGTAGGAAGATGTGCATTAGATGCGGATGTGTGGATGGCAAAGGAGGCTATTCATGGAGAAATGGGATGGTCAAATTTTTAAAATGAAAAGGTTCAGTAGATTGCAATTTATGGATAATACGAGAATAACCAAAATGGTATTTAATTGGATTATGAGTAAAGTACAGGTAACAAGATGGGTGAGGAAGGTAATATGGTATGCAGATTTGGATAAAGAATTTATGTCAATATACTTATACAAAAGGTGGGATGATGTTAGGAGAACTGTTGAGTATTATAATGGCAAGGAATGGGATAGAATAGATGCATTAAAAAAAGAAGGAATTAATATGGATAGTAAAAAGAGTTTAAATATATATAGAAGTAAACAGAATATTGCTTGCAATTTAATTTATTATAATAGCACGGAAAGTAGTTTACTGTTTAAGGCTTGAACAGGATCTTTAGCAACAAGAGAATATACACATGTAAGTTATGTAAGGAAGGCATAGAAAATATTAGGACATCTGTTAATTGAATGTAAATGCCTGCAAGCAGAAAGGGTACAAATAATGAAGTTGTGGGAGAATAAATATAACGAAAGTGACTATACAGAAAGTGGGTTTTTATTCTGGATTTGGGGAAAGATAAGGGGGACTTGACACAAATTATATTGTTGAAATGGGATGGAGCAGGATAGTGAAGAATATGGGGAAACACGGTGGGGAATGGAAGGGGAATATAGATGGGTAACAGGTTTTTCTGGGCATTATGGCTGAGAGATTTCTGACTCCAATAAAGAAGCCACAGTGCATCACATTACTATTATATAAAATAAATATATTACTTTATATAATATTTATTAAAATTGGAATTCAGTATTAATCCTGTCTGGTTTGAATATAAAAAACTTCATGTAAATAAAATAGTGTATATTAGACCTTTCATAGATCAGCTCTATGTAAAATTAATTCTGATTTCTGTTTAGCTATGTCTTAGGGCTAAATATAGCTGGTGAAGGGGGTTTTCTTGAAATAGTTGCTGTAAGTCTTATATCATCATAGTTCTATTTCAGAAGCTAGGCATTAATTAACATTTAATGATTTATTTCATAATAAATTTATTCAAGGGAACTTTCTAAGATTTTTAATTCATTAATAAAATAATTTATAGTATCTACATAGATTTTAAGTGATTGCAAATTTTTTTTTTTTGCTGTTTGAAAATCATTGTAATGAATTTTCTATGAAATAGAATGTGACAAAATTTCGTTTGGAAATACCATCATCTGTATTCACAATGGAACTTTATTAATTTTGACACGTCACTATTTTTTTAAAAAAATATATTTGATAGCATTTTAAGTGGTTAGCATTTATTTACATAGTCAAGTGAAACATTGGAAGCAATATGCCATTCTATATATAAATATATATTTTTATTAACTTTGTATTGCATTCATTAAGATAATTATTTAAAAAATTAGATATTTTTAATACTAATGTAGGAATAAATGTGCTGCTGCTTTTAACAAATTAAAAGGTAGAGTATTTTATAATAGGGAAATAACTACTGCATTAAGTTAACTATATATTCTAACCTTATAAAAAGAGCGTAATCTAATCTCTATAAACTGAAGTAATATAATCACTAAATAAATAACATATATTGAGACTCTTATAAACAACTATAGATCTGTAATAATAAAATGTGGGCTATGCTTAGTGATCGGTTAGTTATAAAGAATTCAGCTGCAGAGATATGCAGTTAAGACAAAGAAAGAAACTTAAATCATAAAATAAATTATAAGTAAAACAAATAACTTGGAAAAAAAGAGAAACTGCAATCATTCCTAATTAATAATTTAGAATAAAATAAACCCCTTCCCCTATCAAAAACACATTCTCTGAGCTGTAAACATTTGCACTTTTAATTAATAGTGATATCTTTTTATTGGCTTTCACATCCTTTCTAATGTCTTTTTTTTTTTTTTAAATGCTTTGTAAATCATTTGCCAATATGATGTGAAATGAACTTGATTCTTGCACAGTAAAATGAAAATGAAAAGTTCCTTTCTTATGGTGCAATTGAAAATAAAGTTCTTATGCATCAACAATTATAATAGCAATGACAATCTATAACTTTTAAATAAAATAATGATGATGATCTCAGGGTTCTTTCATAAATCTTTGGAACTGCTCTATAGTATTGTGTTGTCACACATGGTTGACATTCTAATAGGCTATAGGGAACATTTGCTTCACTTAAGGCTAATGTGTCCTAGCATCAAATAACAATTATAATTAAAAGAAAATTGATAAATATGACTAATAACAAAATAATAGCATAAATTTGGAATAATTTAGCCTTTTATTCTGGACATCAGCCAGAATAATAGAAAGACAAGGGTACCTTTTATATCCCTCCATCATCCATGATAACCCAATAAAATAATTACAACTAATTGTTTTATTAATTTTGACTAAGAAAATAAATGGAATAATGTGCAGTCGGAATTAATAACATGAAATAAAATTCATTTCAATGTCAAATAAATATTTAATCTGAGATTTAGAATTTTTATTTTACTGGAAAACTCTTCTAAAACAATTGTAATCAAATGAAATGTCAGGATCTGCATAAAATTGCTTATCTGGCATATTGAGATCTCTAGAATTTGAAATGGTTTTACTCAAGAAAAACATTTTACAAACATTTTGCAAACACGCGAATATAAACCAACAATGAAGATTGAATAAAATACTATAATTTATTAATAACACAAAATAAATAAATTTGTTAAATGCTACAAACCAATATAGGCATTGTTATCATAAATGCATAGTTACATAATATCTGGATAATGCTCTTTCAATTACAATTACAGTAAATTTAAAAAAATATATAAACCAAGTATTTAGGCTACAGCTTTCTTTTTTTTTTTTTTTTGCAAGAACACAATTACAATATATTCCTATAAGTTTGGATTTAAATTATTAAACAAGTAACTAGCTGAAATGTACAGCAGATATGCTATTACATTGATTTAAAATGTCAAAAGTTATATTAAACAAATGCTTAATGTGAAATAGACAAATAGCAGCTTCAATTTAAGTCTTATAAAAGGGTCTGTAAAATAAATCCCTTATTTTAAATCATTGGCTAGCTATTTTTATTATGATATGAAGTACATAAATGGAATTAAATATTATTTAACTATTATGAACTGGGTTCAAATACTATTTTAAAATATTAAACTATTGTTACTGAGTTGATTAAATTCTGATTTGTAATTAAAATTATGAATGGATATGGGTCATTCATTAGAAGTCATACACACAAATTAATATTTAACTTAATGCCCACATAAAAATAATAATAGATATTTTAACTATGGATGACTCACAATTCCAACGAAGAAATTTCTCAGTTACTGATAAAAGTAAAATATTGTGTTTGAATATTCCTTTAATAACTTTTAAAACACACAGTTTTAAATAAATTCTATTCAATTGGTTTGCGTGAGAATTACTAGCAAGGCTCAGTAGCATAATACAGATATTGACCCAAATCACTAAGGCACTACTAATGATTAAGTGCACCCTGAGGAACTAATACTTCAAATCTAACATCTATCCTTGCCATAACTTATAAATAGAACATGATAATCTGCACCTATAGTGGAAAAATATTCTAAATTCACATGAGGGACAAAAATACTAAGTAACCTCTCCAGGACAAACACTTCATTAAAAGGATTGGTGGTATCCATGCCTATCTCTCAGACAAAAATGTAGGCGTGGACTTTCTCTCACAAGGAAAAGGAACACACACCAAAATATAATCTTCTCATGGGATTAAGCTATACTAGCTATATCAAAATATATAAATTCTAGATAGTCCTCTCCATGGCACATGGCCACACTGGCTATATGAATATACTAGAACAAGATATCAAAATAATCCACCCATGAAGAAAACAACGCACTATAGGAAAAGCACTTCCATCCTGCAAAGCATAATACATAATAAATGTCAAAATACACTGATATTAAGCATATATCAACTCTAAACTTAGGCAAGATAGCAAAATATGCTACTAATAATAAATCTATATAAAAAATACATACTTCAATCAATATCTGAAACCAATGAATGAGAAAATATCTCAGCCAAACAATTGTTTAAAAAATATATGCAAAATAGTACAACAAATTTAAATCTAAGAAAGGAATATTCAACAGCAATATTTAGCATAAAAGCTTGTATAAAATAAAGTGGATGTACTAATAAAGAATAACTTAATAAATTAACTAATGAAATAGAAATTCCGTTGAAACTTTAAATGAGAAATATGCTGTTATAGCATAAACTATAAAATTATTCACTTACTGATAAATTTTAAATACTCTTTACCCATTAGAGATATAACATTTTAAATACCTAACATATCTCCAGTTGTGTGTAAAATAAACCAGATATATTTTATTGGTATAACTTCATATCAAATATAATAGTAGGAATGCCTACCATTTGCTGTAAATCCATAAATATTACATGATAAATGTAAACCTTAACATACATTAACATTATAAAAATAAAAATTTACCAAATAATTTTTAAAACCTTAGTTCTTTAGCAGGACTGTTTTCCATGTGAGCTATCGGTCAAGTAAAGATAGTTCTTCTTTAGTCATTGTTTGCAAAAAAAACACTTGAAATTATAGAAACATTTTTTTAAAATGATTTTTTTTCTTTTGACTGTTGCAACATTTTAACAGAAATGTAGTAGAAATAAAGATTAAATAAATCTTAACTCTAATAAACAAAGATTAGATCCAACAGACAAATATTTACAATATGAAGACAAACATGAATATTATAACAGAATACAAATATGATAAGCTAGCTAAAACATTATCGGAGATTTGCAAATTTTCTGGAATTATAATATATTCACTGTGGTTATAGGAAACTAGAAGAATACCATTATAATTTTTTTAAAACACAAATAATCAAAGATGGTAAAACTGACTTATAGCGGTCTCGACACTTCGCCCTCTATTTTTAAAAAACTTAACTACATTTTTTTTTCCTACTAACTGTATCCAACTTTAATCAGTGTATCTAAGTCTGAATAAACTATATCTAAGTATAAATGTTGAAAGAAAAAAAAATTACATTTTCATGCGTAGTTTTCACTTCTAATGTATATCTAGTGGTCTTTACTGTATATATAACTGTAAATAAATAAACTATATTAACTATAAATGTTTTTACCTAAAGATGAATAAATAAAAAAAAAATGAACTTACGATCCGTGTTTTGAACTACGTTATTCTCACTATGTAATTGCAAAGTATAACTAACTATAAATGTATTTTCTACATGAAGATAAATAAATAAAATGTAATAAAACTTACATTTTTACGCTCTATTTAGAGATATCTTGCCTGGCAAAAGTGTCACCCAAAAAATTCCCTACTGTCAAAATTATGAACTACTTTTGTCACATGTAATTTCTGCTTTTTAAAAAATGGCAGATAGAGTTTCTATCACTTATTTAGTTCCTCCAAATGAAATTGTGGATGTTCTGGCAGAAACATGGAATACTCGTCGTCTGTTAGAACAATTTCAAACTGTGGAATTGTTCATGAAGTGGTTTGCCAGGAAGCGTTTGTTAAAGAATAGCATGCTATGTCTGCGATGCAATATTCAGTGTTCACTGGTAAAATATTCGGCCAGCATAGGTAGTGTTAGATGGCAATGCAAAATGTGTCACCAATGTACATCAGTAAGGAGTGGAGATATATACCATTAGAAAGACCACTGATATTATTATACGCACGCCAGCTGTCACTGATGATGTGTTCCAGGCAAAATGTGTTGCTGGATGAGCGTTTCCAGAGTGTCAGCCGATCTGTCTGCGATTTCAGTTAAGAAACATTTTTGCGAGCCTCTTTCTACTGATGTACGTTGGCGACACATTTTGCATTGCCATCTAACACCATCTATGCTGGCCGAATATTTTACCAGTGAACACTGAATATTGCATTGCAGACATAGCATGCTATTCTTTAACAAACGCCTCCTGGCAAGCCACTTCATGGACAATGCCACAGTTTGAAATTGTTCTAGCAGACGACGAGTAGTCCATGTTTCTGCCAGAACATCTGCAATTTCATTTGGAGGAACTAAATAAGTGATAGAAACTCTATCTGCCATTTTTTAAAAAGCAAAAATTACATGTGATAATAGTTCGTAATTTTGATAATAGGGAATTTTTTGGGTGACACTTTTGCCAGGCAAAATATCTCTAAATAGAGCATAAAAATGTAAGTTTTATTACATTTTATTTATTTATCTTCATGTAAAAAATACATTTATAGTTAGATATAATTTGCAATTACATAGTGAGAATAATGTAGTTCGAAACACGGATTGTAAGTTCTTTTTTTATTTATTCATATTTATATAAAAACATTTATAGTTAATATAGTTTATTTATTTACAGTTATACAGTAAAGACCACTGGAAGATATACATTAGAAGTGAAAACTACACATGAAAATGTAAGTTTTTTTAATTAACATTTATACTTAGATGTAGTTTATTCAGACTTAGATACACTGATTAAAGTTGGATACAGTTAGTAGTTAAAACAATGTAGTTAAGTTTTTTAAAAATAGAGGGCAAAGTGTCGAGACCGCTATAAGTCAGGATTACCATCAAAGATTATTTTCAGGTCGTTAAAAATACATCATTTAGATGTTTGCATAACATTAAAATATTAATTTAAAAAAAAAAAAAGTTTATTTCCTTCTTTCTTTTAAACAACTTTTAAGAAGTTATAATTTTTTTTTAATTCAGCCGTCAGCATGCAACTCTTTCCAAACGATCATAAATTAACTGAATTACATATTAACAGTATATATAATGGTTCTCTTATAAGCAGATGCAAGTAATGTAATATTTTTTTAAAATAAGTTTGAACACCATAGCAAAATTTTTAGAGCATTCTGACATTTATAAATTATTTTATGCTAAAGTTTTTTTCTTTTATCCAAGAAAAATATTAGTAAAGAAACATAAATAAGTAAATAGTTAGTTTTAAATTTGAAAACGCTTATCTTTCCTTGTTTAGCTAAATCAATAGTTTCATTTACAACTTGCTCTACAATTGCCATTCTAAATTTTAAAAATCTAAATTCTTGAGATGCATTAATTTATAACTATAGAAAGTTCATAATTGTAGAAAGCACAGAAACAGAATGTCTTAAAAAATATTTACCGAGTATTGTAGACTGCAGTAACATGATATTATTAATTTACTACTGTATTAGAAAACAATATTTATAAAAATTTAAGACTGTTAAACATGCAGTGACAGATGATTCCAAGTGGACAGAAGATGGGATGAAGCCAGACCAAACTAAATACAATGAACTGATTATTTTATAGGCAATTTTTAATAGATGTTGACCTCATTAACTCCATCCCATTGATTCTCAGTGTCCCCTATGGCAGCTGTTCGATTTACAACCAGGTAGTTTTTACACAAAAATAATCATGTTTATCAATGTAAACGAAAATATATTACATAACAGTTTAATAAACTAAAATAATAAAATTAAATCAACAATAATTATTTGTGATTATAATTACCAAGATAAAAAAATTTGGTTCTCATCTGATCCTTCATGTCAGCCGCTAGAGGCGTGATTTCTAACCAAAAACATTACTATAACGTTTCCAGGCTAGCGATTCTCTATTAATATTGACTTTTGTTTGTTTGTTTACAAAGTTTACTTTCTTTCGTTTCGCAAATAATATTTTTGACAATGGGATAATAAGTTTTTTTTTACCAAAGGGTCTTTTTTGGTGTGTGTTCAAATAGTAATTTGTGTGTGTTTTTTTAAAATAGTATTACTGTTTTTGTAAAATTGGATTGACAAAATTCAAGAGAGAACGGGTTTTTTTGATGGATCTTTAAATATTAATTTGTTACTTTGATAGGTTTACATTTGATTGCCGACAACAATTAGTGGGAGGGGTTTTTTTTGTGTATGATTAAATAATAATTTACATTACTTTGATTGCCAACAACAATTATTGGGAGAAGTGTTGTTTTTTTTTCGCGCGTGTGTATGTTTAAATAAAAATTAAAACCTTTACTTTTATTGGTTTACATTTGATCGACGACCGATTTGACTTCCTTTCGTTTATAAATTATGGTTTTGATTCTACAAATAAATATTTTTGATAATGGGACTATAATAGTTGTTGTTTGTTTAATTTTTATTGACAAGAGCGGGTGTTTTTTTGGTGTAGATTCAAATAGTAATTTGGGTTACGTTTAAATAATAAGTTGCAGTCTTACTTTGATTGGTTTACATTTGATTGCAGACACTAATTATTGGGAAGGGTGTTTTTTTGTGTGTACGATTGTAGACAACAATTATTGGGAGAAGGGGTGTAACTGTTTAAAGAATAGTAGTTTATGTTACTTTTAGTGGTGGTGTACATTTGATTGCTGACAATAATTAGTGAGAGGGATGGGTGTTTTTGGTGATGATTAAATACTAATTTACGTACCTTTTATTTTACATTTGATTGCAGACAACAATTATTGGGAGCTAATGTTTAAATCAAAATTGAAGTTACTTTTATCGGTTATATTTGATTGACAACGGTTTTGACTTTCTTTTTTTTCGTTTATAAATTATGGTTTTGGTTTGCCCAAAACCTAATATTTTTGACAATGGGATAATAATAGTTGTTGTGGTTTCTTTCATTTTTATTGACAAGAGCGGGTCTTTTTTTGGTGTATGTTCAAATAGTAATTTGGGTTACGTTTAAAAAATAATCGGTTTACCTTATTTTTAGTACTTTACATTTGATTGCCAACGACAATTAGTGGTAGGGGTGTTTTTGTTTACGATTAAAGAATAATTGTATGTTCCTTTTATTTTTTACATTTGATTGCCGACAACAATTATTGGGAGAAAGGGTTTTGCGGTTTTTGTGTGTATGTTTAAATCAAAATTTACGTTACTTTTATCGGTTACCATTTGATTGAAAACCGATTTGACTTTCTTTTTTTTTTCATTTATAAATTATTTGGGTTTTCCCAAATAATATTCGATTTGACAATAATAGTCTAGGTTTCTTTAATTTTCATTGACAAGAGCGGGTCTTTTTCGGTGTACGTTCAAATAGTAATTTGGATTATGTTTAACTACTAATTTACTGTCTTACTTTGATTGGTTTACATTTGATTGCTGATGACAATTAGTGGGAGGTTTTTTTTCTATATGATTAAAGAAAAATTGACGTTCCTTGTATTTGACAGTTTGATTGCCGACGACAACAATTATTGGGAGAAGAGGGGTTTTTGGGGCTGTTTAAATAAAAATTTTAGTTACTTCTTTTATTTTACATTTGATTGCCGACAACAATTATCGGGAGAAGGGATGTACGTTTAAATAAAAATTGAAGTTACTTCTTTTATTTTTGACATTTGACGAAGGTCATTTAGAATCCCTCAAACAAGCTTGTCTTTACGAAGTGAACATTTCCGTCGGCAATGTTTTTGGACCTCAAATCTGCATATATTTGCCGCACAATCCAATCTTTTCTTTCAGTAGCAGGATGTTTTTTTCTTTTTTTCTGCTGTAGAAATATTCCAGCCCCGGCTTCCGTGTCTGGCAATTCCCATCTTTTCAAGTTTTCTGTTGTGGGAATTAGCCATACTTTTTGTCTCGGAAAATTTCTTGCTAAAATGTGACTCAAAGCGTGATTTTTAAAATTTTACGCTACCCCACCCTAATCGAAAATTTAGGAGGAATACAAATTTATGAGGAACAATCACAATACTGTTAAAATTGATAAAATGTAACAGTACATCAATTCGTCTTTTAAAAAAAAGGCACCAATGAAAATTTAAATAATTTTGATACGATCAAATTAACACAGCCTCGTACGATATTGTTACATAAAATACATAACACAGCATTACGATATAGTGCGTGACTCAAACAACTATGGCATTTTCCTCTGCTTTTAGCATCGGAAAAATCCACACCGTTAGCCGAGTTAACACTAGATTTTATCGTAGAAAGAAGACTTAACTCAGAGTTAACACTCTACCTTTTAGCGTAGAAAGTAGACTTAACTCCGAGTTAACAATCTTTCTAGGATTTATTTTAGAAAGAATGCTTAAAGGCTTGGGTGCGGCCGCGAAAACAGCATATTTCTAAAAATTTAGCTAGAAATAGCGCCTGCCACGAAGGATCAGATGACAACCAAAAATTTTTATTAAATAAACTTATCAGAAGTATTAAGATATTACTTTAATTATTAATTGACTGAAATTTATGTTAATCTTTTTAATATTTTTTTTAGAACCCTAATATCTTTTTTTTTAACAAAAAAAAACTTATGCAAATGACTAAAAATAGAAAAAAAAAATACTAGCATGCAAACTAATTTTCCATGCACACGCACATATAAACTTTATTTACTATCAATTATTTTATTATACTTTCAATAAACTATTTAAATAACTGACTTCAAGTCATTATTATACTAATACTATTATATTTCTTTATCCTGCTATACAGCTTATTAAAAAAAAATTTAAGATTGTATTAGCTTACTATCATAACACTATTTTATTTAGAATAGTCTGTTAATTTATAAAACATGATACAGCATTGTAACAATGCAACTAAACCAACATAAATTTTAGCTAGGCAAAGAGGATAGCACACTTTATCAGGTAAATATTACTTCTTTTTTTTTTTTAAGAATGGCATCAATATTATATACACATAATATAAATGAAGACAGAGTACCAAAAGCACTTGGTTACAATATAAAGCTATTTTATGTAATTTATTATGTGGATGTGAACTGTATCAGCACTATATAAAGGCATACTCTAAAATTTTAAAAATACAATGGCAAGATCATAAAAACAATCAATGTGCTTCAGTTTGCAGGATAAAAATCACACCATTATATTGGACATATAAAGTGAATGAACAATGGGAAAGTTTCTAAAATGGTATTTATAGTGAACTTAAACATGGATTTTGTAGGAGAGGTAGACCCCGACTACGTTATAAAGATTTGTCTCAAAGACATTTTAAAAAAGTGCAATGTCAATTGTTTTCAT
Organism: Epiperipatus broadwayi; assembly: GCA_028023455.1. Taxonomy (NCBI): domain Eukaryota; kingdom Metazoa; phylum Onychophora; class Udeonychophora; order Euonychophora; family Peripatidae; genus Epiperipatus; species Epiperipatus broadwayi. The sequence goes on along the minus strand of JAQFVV010006209.1, from coordinate 2,239,450 downwards.
TGGCAAGATATGACAAAGAATAGAATACATTGGTGAACTATAATTAGATGGTGCTGAAGTATTTAAGAAAGTTTTCTACTGAGAAAATTAAATGACAATATCATAAATTATCAAGTAAACATAGAATTGATCCAGCATGTTACATATGTGGAAATATTTGTGTTTCACAGATTGGTTTGCATGGTCACCACAAAACTCATTTTTAAATAGTTTTTTTTTTTCTCGTTCTTTCTTTTTTTTGGAGGGGGTGGAAATGGCCAAAACTTATTTTTGAGTGGCTTGTTATTATTATATCTATATAATTGAAAGAAAAAAACAAAATCTCAATGGGTGGTGGAATTCTCGACTCCAATATTAAATTTTTTCCCTTTAATTTACATCTGAAATATTTAAATATTAAGTTCCTGACTTGAATACAAGTGAAGATAACTTCTAAACATCACCTTAGAAAGTTCTTCACATCAAAGATTGGTAACTTCTTAGAGGAACACCACACTGATAGGCAGATTTCTCAAGGAATTCTTATGCTGTTAAAACAATAGCAACATTCTCCAAACAATAGTATTACCTAGTGCAAGTCACAATAATCAGTGCATGCTATAAGATTTGTGTATCAACATCTCTAACTAATGCCCACTCATCCAATATCCCCAAATCAATTTTTAGCTTATGGCTTTTATGAATGAGAAGCTTTAGATCTGAGATAGGGATTTTGATGCATAAAAAATCTAGCATTCATTGATTACTGCGAATTGCACTATGCAACTCTATTATACAGAAAAAGTTCTACTATTTAGAAATTATCCTTCTGAAGTTCATTCTTTATCTGTTATGTCAGCTCAAATACTCTTGGCTAATAGGTGAAAAGCTAAGATAAATACTAAACAATATTTTGGTGAATAACAAAATCAGATTCCAAAGAATTACTTTCTTAATTACACCCAGGCTAGTTCATTAAGTCATTTCATGTATAATTTTAATTGTGTACTCAGTTATGGAAAAATTAGGTACTTATCATTATTCTGTCTACCAAACTTGGCAGATTAAAAAAAAAAAGTAGTTTCACAGGCATATAATAAATGTTAAAGGACAAATGGCTGATAAGTCGTGATTGTATTTAATATTTTTTCTATTATAACTTTTCCTATTTTTTTATATTAGTACAAAAAAATAAATAAAGTAGAAATATTATAATTAACAATAATAAATAAAAGGTAAGTTATAACATACAAACTTTTTCGATATATTAAAACAGTAATCAAATATCCTCATTTACCCCCCCCCTTTTATACAAAATATGCATGTAAAGATGTTTCATTTATCTTTATACACAATGTATAAATGCCAGATGTCTACATATAATAAAACAGTAATCAAATATCCTCACCCTTTATACCTATAAAGATGTTTCATTATTTATAAAGAATGAGGATATTTGATTACTATTTTAATATTTATAAATATTGGCATTAACACCTTACAATATTTACCTTTTATTTTTTTTATATTAATATAAAAAACCCAGAAAGATAACATTGCAATATTAAAAAAAATTAAGATAAACTTTTTGTTATATGCTCCTGAAACTATATATTTTTTAAAAAATCGTCTGCCAAGCTTGGTAGATAGGATGACACACAAGTACTAAAAAGAGTTATGCAATAATGAAATCATAGACTTACTTAATCCCTAAACTCTTTATATGAAACTACTAGCATATGAAGATCTGCAGCAAGGATCAATTGGCTAAGAACAGGCAGTTTGAAAATTATAATTAAATAAACCAGTGTATTTCACCTAGGATTTTTAAAAATTGTGAGCATAGTATTAACATCATGAATGATTAGATATCAATAAGTCATACTCAATTCTATATTATTTTATGACTGAGATAGAAAAACAATAAAATGAAGGGATGGGAAATCGATGAAAAATATTCAATAAGATTATGCTTAGATGTAAAATGTCTTAAACCATTGTGCTAATAAAAAAATTGCATTGTAAATCCATGAGTCACATATTCATTTTAAAGATTATTTTCACACTGTTTAACCTATGTGATTCACTTTGGCTTCTCCTTTATCGGAGTCGGGAATCTCTCAGCCACAGTGCCCAGAGAAACCTGTTAGCCACCTTATCTTTCACTTCCATTCTGCACTCTTAAGTTTTTCCCATATTCTTCATTATCCTGCTCCATTCCATTTCAACAGCACAATCTTTGTCAACTATATGGTCTTTATACCAAAATCCCCCTTATCTTTCCCCAACCCCAGCATAAAAACCAAAGAACCCACTTTCTATATAATCACTTTGTTTATATTTATTCTCCCACAACTTCATTATTTGTACCCTTCCTTACATAACTTGCAAACTAACTCACCCATATTTTTCATTTATGTGTATATTCCTTTATTGCTAAATATTGTTCGAGCCTTAAACATTAAACTACTTTCCTTGTTATTATAAATTAACATGCATCTAATATTCTGTTTACTTCTTTATATATTTAAACTTTTTTTACTCTCCATACTACTTCTCCATCTCCCTATTTTTTTATTAATGAATCTATTCTTCTATCCCATTCCTTGCCACTATAACACTCAATAATTCTCCTAACACAATCATCCCATCTTTTGTATAAGTATACCGACATGATTCTTTATCTAAATCTTCTGCATACTGTACTACCTTCCTAACTCATCTTGTTGCCTGTACTTTATTCATAACCCAATTAAATACTATTTTGGCTGTTATCCATAAATTGCAATCTACTGAACATTTTCATTTTGCATCTCTCATATAAAAACATGATCATCCCATTTCTCCCTGAATTGCCTCCTTTGGTGTCCACACATCTGCATATCTTCCTACTTCTCTTTGTATTTTCTAAGAAATCTAACACTCCTTTATTAACTCATCATTATCATAAGTTAACCCTGCTACTGCCACTTCCTTCCATACAATTTTAGCTACATTAGATGACCCAGGGAAAATATTAAATTTTTAAGATTTAAAGAAAAGAATTTTAATTCAATGATAAAGGATATTAAAGATCAAGCAGATAACATTCAAGAATAAATTTATATTAACTATATAACTTTAGTGAATATCATATAAAATGAAAATAGATATAATAATTTGACAACACTTTAAAAAATGTTGAAATTATAAAATGTAATAATAAAATTAATACTAAGTTTGAAATAAAGGTTGATGAACCTGAATTTAAAATCAGATAAATATTTCTCAAAAACAAATTTATATCTACAATATGGGGGAGAAGGTATATAAACTGGAAAGAGATTTAACGCAAGATGTTGAACGTACAGAAGAATAAAAAAAAAATTGATTTTATGTAAAGTTAAAAGTTGATAAGTCTGAATTTGAAGTGGAGATAGCAGAAAAGATTTCAGAGGAAGTAGAAAGAGAAATAAATAGAGTAATGAGAATATAGAATAAAAATTAGTTAAGCAGCAGCCAAATCCAAAAAGTTCAAACTTATTTATAAGAAATAAGTGACAACAGGTTTTGTTTAGAGACCAGAAAGATGAACTGGATAAAGTTAAAAAGTTACAGTATGGTGAAAAAAATATGGGAGAAAGTGTAAATATATAATTCAAGATGAGCAAATGTAAATTGTACTTTGTGTAAAAATTGTTAAAATATTAACAAAGATTTCAAAACTATAAGGAAATAAGCATAAGCATACCAATATAAAAATAAATAGAATTAAAAAAATAATGTTTAAAGAGTACTATTAGTCAAGAGGAACCAAAAATAGCTGGAGGTAAAACAGGGGGGGGGGGGATATTTGTAAGGGTGGAAAATGTAACAAATAATAAACTGTCCAAAAAAATCTACTTATTTATTGGCATGTTTTGAGCCTATTCACAGGATATATTTGCGAGTAGACTTAAAACTGTAAATAATGCTATAGACACAGATTATGCCAAGTTCAAACCTAAAAGATAGCACTGATATTTAAGTTGTGTATTCTTCACATTGACAGATTGTGTAAATGTTATATATGAAACACTGATGGATATTTTGAATTGATTCCTTGCATAAAATTGTTAATATTAAATGGCTATAATTTTCAATTTAACCAAAAAATGTTTATTGATATTAATAAATTTTTATAGATGTTATCAGTAAAGATGAGAGATGGATAAAGGCAAATTAAAGTTATTATAGGGAATAGAAGAGAGCAAAGGAAGCAATTAGGCATTAAATAAATAATTTTAAGTGGACAACTGTTTTTTTTCTTCTTTTTTTTGATTGAAGAAAGAAAAATTGAAATAGGTTTAGTAAGGGAATTAATAATAAACAAAAAATATGACAGAAAACAAATAAATGTTATATCATTAGAATAGTTTTTTCTTAAGATGATTAATTCCATAATTTTGTTTTCGATAATAGTTAAAATAATATAATTTTTATTATATACACAAAACAACTTGTTTTATTATAAAAAAAATATACTACTACCATTAATAAATAACATTAGTGATATATAAAAAATCATAATTAATTTTCTTGAATATGAATGATAAAAAATTCTACATTTGAATAGAGTAATATATGAGGAAGGCAGGAAAGAAAAATAAGAGAATAATCTAGATTCAGCAAACTATGGCTTGCAAGTCAAATGTGGCTCTTTGATTCTAATCTCTTGGCTCTTTTTATCATGATAAATATATTTTTTTATTTCCTCTTGTAATTTGCAGATAAATATTTAGATGACTTTATGGAGAGGAAAAATGTGCATTATGTTGTTTCTTCAATTCAACCTTTTTAGAGAGTAGTAATTATTGTATATGATGAATATTTAAATAGAAATTTGTGAATAAGTCAAACGATTTTTTTATTTTATTTATTTTTAAGACAATTTTTATTTTCATTAGGATGTATTCAGATTTTATGTTTTCTTACTAAAATAAATGTTCAAACAGATATTGCTAATTTTTTTTATTTTTGAGGAACATATTTTTCACTTCTTTCCTTGTTGCTGTTTAATGGGGTTTAGGAAGGAATATTTAAACAAAATGGATCTTTCTGTTAAAAAGTTTGCCAAACCTGATCTAGATTTTGTAGTAAAAAGAAGCTAAGTTTTCTCTTCAGGACTGATAATAAAATGACAGGTTTTTCTTTTAAATTTATAAATAAAATATATTTCTGAATAAAAGACAAAAAAGGGGCAGGATCTACTTTCTTATCATTGGTCTAATTTTCAAAGAACTTGAATTGACAACTATCTTTATATTTGGATCTTTTTCACCATATAATTGACTTGCTAATTATTCTTTTATAGGAAGAAAGCACAAAATGTTAGCAGATACCAGTTCAAATAATAATTAATTATTAAATAATATTAGAAATTTCACTGTCAAATCCCAAAGGATCCAAAAAAGACATCATACTGTTATTTATATTAGTATGAAATAATCATATAAAATTTTTGTTAAAGTTCATAAGTGAAACATATAAAATATCAATATGTATTATAAACAATAAGCAAACTGTTTTCCAAATATTTTAAGTCCACGAATTTTTAATAGTATGACATATATTTATTTGACATTCATATAAATAATTTTCAAGATATTTTTTTACTTTGTAGAATATAGAACTACAATTGTAGATGGAAAAAAATATTTAGTTAAAAAATTTTAAGACTGATTAGTCATATTTTGGAATGTTAATTACATCAAGTATTTATTTCATTATTGTTTATTTATTTGATTAATCTTTAAATTAATTTGTATTATATTTATTTTGGGATTAATGCATATCTGTGAATAACAGCTAGTGTAGTACAATTGCATCATGAATTGTTTTGATTATTACAACAAATCAAAATTTGTCTAGTGATCTGTAATTCCAGTATATTTGTCATAGGGGTAATGGGACAAGATTTAGTACGAGTAATGCCCTAGGTCAGTATTGGGGACCCCCATGGCCAGTGCCAGAGATGGCATAGTCAATTTTTTTACTGGCATGCGAACTATTTATATATCATAATTTTCTTCAATATGTTTTTTTTGTTGCTAAAATCTGTACTAATAAAAATTTACTGTAAACTAAAGGTAAAATAAATAAATATAATATTAGAATTCAATTTACAATTGAACTTTGATTAGAAGCAATAAATTATGATTTTTAAGTCAAATAAAGTGGTACGGTATACTGTGGTATCATTTTCTATAAACCTGTCAAATGATTCCAATAAAACTAGAAAGTAAAAATAATCAAATGGTTTTCTGTTCTAATCTTTTTTCATCTAAAGGTGTTGGCCCCATTCATTTTTTTAAAGGCATTCAAAATTGCGAACAAAGGAATGAAATATGTAATCAACACCATCAAATGAAGTTTTTTTTGCTTGAAGTTTTGCTATTAAAGTGAAATGGTAAATCTTTTATTTATAAAATTATTAAAACTCATTTAAATTTACTTTTAAATAAATTTGTAATCATTATATTAATATGATTAGTGAAAATAAAAATTATCGAGCACTAGAGAATTTCAAAATTGATGGACTTATGAGTGTGGAATGATTAACAAAGGCTTCAGGATAGTAAGTGTTTTATATTTTAAAGTTGTATTGAGAACATCATCGGTAAAATGGCATTATGAGATCAATCATAAATCGCTCTGTGAAAAAAGTAAAGTTGAACAATAAAAATATATTGCACTAGCATTTAAAAATATAAATATTCAATCAACATCCATAATAAAATTTATCGAAAATCATTCAAATATAACCTGCTGCTAGTTTTTTTATTCCAAATGTAATTGCCAAACATGAGAAACTTTTTAATGATGGAGAATATAAGAAAGAAGCAAGCTTGAATAAAATGTGCAAGAGTTATTTTTGAAGATTTTGAATACAAAGCAAAAATTATTCAGAGCATAAAAGATTTATTATTGGTTAGAAATACAGTTAAAAAAAGAATCCTGCAAATGGCTAACAACATAACTTACCAACAAACAAAAAAAAGATATAAAATCTTCTAGTTTAATTTCTCTCTGCTTGATGAAAGTACAGACATAAATGGCTCAGCTCGTTTGGCTATTTTTATTCACTATTGTATTGGGAGTAATATCAAAGAAGAATTGATCACTTTAACCTCATTAGTAATATTGCAACATAGATGTTGCCAAAATTGTATTAGTAACTACAGACGGTGCTTATGACTGGAAAAGAAAATATTTTTTTTAATTTATTTACCAACCATATTGGACATTCAATTTTGGGTTTTCATTGCATTATACATCAGCAGGTTTTATGCAGGAAGATTTTAAGCCACTGGATGATGTTATGAACATTGTGACTAAGTTAATCAATTTTATATCTACACATTGAGCGAGATAATCTCAGTATACTATGATTTACTTATGTACAACAATGTCCATGGTTAAGTTGAAGAAAAGTTCTTCAAAAATTCATTGAAATTAGACTTTTTACACAATGAGAAAATCATTGAAAAATATAATAAATTAATGGATGTTGAATGGCTTTCAAAATTGTTTTTTATTGATATGTGTAAACATCCAAGTGAATTAAATGTGAAACTGCAAGGTGAAAGACAATTGTTGTCATGTTTGATTTGATCAAAGCATTTGAAGTTAAATTACAAATCTTCAACTATGATGTTATTTCTTACACCAAATATTTTCTAAATCTAAAAACATTCTTGACTGATTTAGAATCTCATGAGAAACCAAATCAAGTAAAATTGACACAACTTTTGCGCTGGTGTCAATCGATAATTGTAAGATTTACACACTTCAAACAATTTTCAGAAATATCAAAAATTTATTTTATACCCAAACATAATATAAATGGATAGTTGTCAAATTAGAATTTTTGAGTGGCTTAATTTGAAAGTTATGGAAATGCAATCAATCAATTTTCAATCAAATTCTATGTGGAAACAGAAATTTGTTGACTTGAGGAATGAGTTGGAAACAATGGAAAATGATCGATTATTGGATCTATGTAAGATAATGCTGGACTGCTTGGAATGCTATTCCTGAAAGATTTAATTGTTTTAAAAAAAATTAGCAACCACTATATTATCAATTTTTTCCTCTACATATGCATATAAATCATTTTCAGAAAAAAATTTAATTAAATTCAGTTCAAGAAATAGAATGACAGATGAATCTAGTTCAGCAAATGACAAAATATGAACCATATATAAAATATTTGGCATCCAATGTATAACAGCAAAAATCTCATTGAATAATATCTATTTATGTTGATTTTATATGTTTATTTGCAAAATTTTGTTTTAATTACTATTAATTTTACTATTACTTATTCAACTTGCGGCTCTTCTAAATAAATATTGTTCACTTGTATTTAGCTTATTTAGAAATTTTGTTTAATTATTATTATTATTTTGTTTTGTAAACTTTTAAAAAACTGCAATAATTAAATTGTTTAAATTTTGATTTAATCACTGTATGGCGCCAATCATTCAATAAATATTTTTTGGAAATTTTTGGCATGCACACATAAATATCTAATTTGTGTGGTGCTTATAAATTAGAAATAGTTGCAGGCTGGGGTAATTTCCAAATAATAGACATTTTATTTCATGTTAGTGTAGATAAATATTCCTTTTATTCGTTTTACCAAATGTGGAGCCTTGAGATAAAATATACTTGGCCATTACGATATATATATATAAATTGCAAACAATATATATATTTGAAAATTTATACTGTACATAAATATGTGAATTATATACATTTTTTTACAATACATATGAAAAAAATTTTTTTTTTTTTTCTGGCAGTATATTTTATGTATCTCCAAGATATTTTTTTTAAAAAAAAGATTTAGAAAATATGTTCATATTTTCATATTAATGATGACATGAAATCACACAATTTCACTTGGAATTTTTGATAAATATAATAAAAGTTTTTACCAGAAGTTTAATTTTAAAATTTATAAAAATTTGAAATTTATGAATAAATGACTTTAAAAATGTTTAAATTTTATTATATATATTTAAGTTTATTGCATTTCATGTATGTTGTTACTTTTACAGCAATAGATATTTGCATAAAATAAACTAAAGATATTACAAAAATTCTATTTTCAACTAAATTGGGAAAAAAAACATCCAATATGGGAACGCAGTATTAAATATAACATTTATGTGTATATTAAATATTGTAACTAAACAATATTTTTGTATTAAATAAATGACATAGTAATATCTTCCGTTAAATGACAAATTAGAAATGATCAAAGGAATCTTATAAATTTATATTTACCACTGTTTATAAATATTAGTTGTTTTTTTTTAAAAAAATTCCAATTATTTCTGTCAATTAACCACTAAACATCACTTGATCACCATTTCTTATGCTTGCTCATAACTGTTGTTAAAACAAGCAAAATTCTCCATACAGTAGTGCCACTCAGATCCAAGGCTCCTCACTGATGAAAGCCACAAGCTAGAAATTAATCTGGGGATATTGGGTGAGTAGGCACCAGATAGGTATTTTATGCACAAGCCTTCTGGCAACCATCGATTACTCTGGCTTGCATTGAGTGGCACTACTATATAGAGAGTTTTGCCTGTTTTTATTTCTGTCAATATTTGTCTTTTATTAATTTGTGAATATATTCACAGAATTCTTTAGACAATAGATAACTTTAAATGATTTCAGTTTTTTTAATAGAATTTTTAATATAGTAATTATAATTAAATGTGTGAAAGAGATGGCAAGCAATATCAATTCATTATCAATGGGCAAATACATCTGGTCTACAACAGTAAATAGTTTAGATTTATGTAATACAATTAAATTCACTTTTCAATTGTTAATAATAAATCATTTTCAAAAAACAGCATTTATTATTTGTTTACATAGAATCATGCATTTTGTGTGGAAATATATATGTAAAATACATTTCCTTTTTAGGGCACAACTGAATATGATTGGTAAAGTTCAAATGCCAACTAATTTATCAAAACTATCATTATAATTAAACTATTTTAATTACTATGTATGACATATTTTATTATTAATAAAATGCTAAAGCAAATTATTCAAATATCATTTTTATTTTTTTACTTGAAAATTTTTTTTCATTTACAAATTTTCTGTACAGTGAGCAATTTTTTTTTACATTCATTTTTTTTTTTTACCTAAAAAAATACTTTTTTTTTTACATTATAAATATTCTCAAATTCATTTTTTAAAATAGATATTCCTGTTTTATATCAAAGTTTTATATGCAATAATTTACAACTCCTTATTCTCTGCAAGAGAAAAGGATTTCCATGTTCACCATGGCTTTAGACAAATAAATTACAATGACTATCACACATACATACATACATCTGTACAAACACTGAGAAAATACAACTTTGTACAATATAAGTTAATGTTTTTTTACAATTTATAAAATATGCCCTTTTGGCAAGTCCCACAACAGCAACCTAAAAAAAAAAAAAAAAAATCAAAAAGAAATCCAAAAGGAGAGAGGAAAAATTCAAAGGAAGTATTTTGACTAACTTACATTATTTGCTATCAGAGTCTATATCAACTTCTGTAATTTTTATATCACTTTCTGAAGGCCTCCGTCGTCTTTTGTGCTTAAAGCTTTCTCTTTCAACTGAACCTGCAAAAAAAAAAAAAAAAAGTTGCTGCTATATATATATATATAAAGTTTGCAATTTGGGAAATTTTCATCTTCTCCCAGTTTACATTTATATGATATGCTGTTATTAAAATGATTATAACTCATTGAGTTGATTATAAACCGATTAATGCATAATCATCTATAATATGAAGTTGCAAAAACTTTTGTGCAGTAGTTTTTAATTTTTATAATTGGATGCTAAAATAATGATCATAAAGCTAAATCGTTTGAGGACTCATATGACATTTAAGCACTTAAATGACTAATTAAAGTTAATTTTTTTCAACTGATCAAAGTGATTTTATTTTACTTAATTGAAAATAGATCTAGAAATCTTTACCTCTCTTGCCATTTTATCAGTGTGATAAAGCCATACAAGGTACAATATGTAAATGATATAGTAAATAAACCTTAATTACTGAAATTTTATAAATATGTATATTCTTAAGCTTCATCTTCTAGCCATAGAGTGTAATATATTTATTTTTTAGATCAATTTATTCAGTATGTTTTACCAATTACTGTCAAAATATATATATATATATTGCAGACTACAAGTATTAAATTTTAATCACGTTTAAGCTTAAATTATCTTTGATACTCTCCACAATATAAGAGGTTTTGGGGTCAGATGGAAAATTGATCATTTGAATGTCATTAAAAATAACTCATGAAAATGTAAACATCTTTACACACACATACACTTTACCTGGTATTGTGGTATGGACTTCTACTTTAACTTTTGTTGTAACTTTAGTGACATGACATGGACCTGAATTTGATGGAGACTAAAAAATATAAACAAAAAATCAAATTTAGTATGACTATAATGTGAGCATGGCAACAATATATATATATAAAGTTAATTACATGTTGCTTTGTTGTTCCAGAAACTGATGAAGTTGATGATCCCCCCTGTGGATGTATAGTTGTTTCCACGACAACCTCTGGTTGCACATGAATTTCATGAGATGACTGCCATGAAGGTTCTTCCGTAATTGTTGTTAAAGAAATTTCGGAGTTTATGCGTGGATACATTCTTCTACTATTCCTCATGGGAATACTGGATCTTCTTATTGGAAGTGGTGGAGTAAGTGGAGGGATACAGTTACCATTATCCTTGGGCATAACCTAAAGAAATAAGGAATATGTAACTTTCTACTTTTTTTTCTTTTTTAAAAAAAAAAAAAAGATTTATAATAGGTGAAAAAGTAAGACTAACATCTTTGAAATTGTAAGGCATCAAAAAAGTTTCTAGACAGTTATTTGTAACATTTTAAGAAACTATTATTTGCATATAACATAGTGATGCCTTTTTATTGCTCACAAACTTTTCTGTGAAATAAATAGTACAAAAGAAATTATATAACAATTCTTATATAAAATAACCATATTGTATCTACTTTAAATAAGCTTATTTATAAATTAAAACTACAATTAATAGGAATAATGAAATACAAAATTGCATTCAAAATAATATACCAAATATTTTACATAATATCATAGTGCACATGTAAAGAGAATTGTCCTTACTTCATTTGGTGAAATATGGATTGATTAGTGCACACACAAAAAAAAAAAATATGGTGACATTTTCAGATATCATTTAAAAGCAAATACATATAAAAACAAAATTAGCAAGATTAATTCATAAAGCGACGATTGTGATATCTGAAGTATCAAAAGAACTTAGCTTGAATAGATATTAATGTATGCCTTTTCTGGTTTAAATTAACTTCAGAGCAAATTACAATATTATTTACCTACATATATTACAGTTTTGAATTCATTAGAACATCAACAGAGCGTAATTATTCAAAAGATCTTGATAATCTGCTTCTTTTCTCTATTAATCAATGTTTTTATTCTTTTTTCAGGGATATTCTATGAATTTACAGTTATTAATTATTTCTTGATTACTTGTTACTGTTACTTTTAGTCTGGCTGATTTTACTTTTCACTTACATACTTATGTACATGAAAAAGAATAATTTCTGGAATTATTAAATTCTTTGTTTTGATTTAATGGCCATTTTTAATATTAAAAGTGATGATCGAGTATTGTAAAATATGAAGTTTGGTTAACTATTGAATAAAATACATTATAGGTACTGATGCTTTTTCATTTTCTCTATTATATATATAAAATTAAGAAGGATTTCTACCTTTAATATATGCGCTATACTGATCTTATAATAACTCAACGCTGTCATGTTAAGTACTGAGGATATATATATTTGTACTCTCTTCAAGATTATCACTTGATTGCAAAGATGTCAATCAAATGGGATTCTGAAAAATTTGTTTTGGAGTTACCTTAGATTTCAATTTTGTACTAGGATACTGTCTTTGGTAAGAATTAATTTGTCAAGAGTACACCATCATAAAATAATCTAAAAATTTCACTCATTTTCAATATTTTTCTTTTTATTAATGCAATTCCTATCAATATGCACTTACAACAGTTCTTTTTCTCCCTTACAGATCAGTGCAGGACCAAGATTTCTTGAACTTTATTAATATCAGCTGAACTAGTTGCATGATGAAATTTTTTTAGTTCTTTTATTTCTCTTGGGAAATGCTCAGCTATGTAAAAAAAAAAAAAATTTCAGCTCCACCTAGTCGACACGGCAAGCCTGTTTTATAATAAATATCTTTTTTATGCATATATTTCTGCAATGTTGGAATAAGCTTGGCACAATTATGCACGAGTCTGCCAAAATCAGAAAATGTTTTGATTAAAACGAAAATTTTTTTTTAAAAATTGTAGCCGATATATCCATTTCCACTATTATGAATCAAATTATTTCATCAAAGCACAATTAAATGAATATGAATTATTCTTTCATACAGAGAGCATACACCAATAGCTCAAACAAGCTCTTGATAAGTGCAGTAAGAAAAAATATTTAAAATCTCTAGCCGAAATACTCTTATCCCCAGACCAATTGGTTTCGAGCTTATGGCTAACCTCAGTGAGGAGCAAGAATATTCAGACAGTAGATCTAAAATATCAAGTCAAAACCCAGTACTTATTTCATATGTAATATTTAAGTAGAAACTCTGAAGTTTTCAGATATGAAAATGTCTTTTACTCCAGATATCTAACTTAAATAGCTATATGGGACTGAACTAAATTCAGATCTACCATATATTAATAGCCCCAGCATAGCCAAAAACTTCAGAGTCTACTTAAATATTACGTATGAAATAGGTGCTGGGTTTTGAGTTTGATATTTAAATCTAGTGTCTGAATATTCTAGCTCCTCACTGAGGTGAGCCATAAGCTTGAAACCAATTGGTCATGGGGATAATAGTATTCCGGATAGAGATTTTAAATATTTTCTCTTACCACACATCAATTAAGAGCTTGTTTGAGCTATTGGTACAATTTCTGTATTACATTTTTGTAAATACAAGCTTATAAAAGCAATGTCACGTTATATGTGACTTGCTTTATTGATTATTATAATTATTCTTTCTAAAAATTATATTTAATTCTATTTACACATTGATCATTTTTAAACTACAAAAATCCTTGTCATTTTAAGTAAAAAATTTGAAAGTAGAAATAATGTTTCATGCTTTTCTTTACCCCCCCCCCCCAACACACTATTCAAGCAGTTTTAATTACATGGGATCAGGAGGTGCTGGTTTTAATTGCACTGGTGTCTCAAGATTAATATTGTATTCTAAACTTATAAATTATATAATCCTTTTGGGGATAAAGGAAGAGAGGTGCTCAAAGCATTAAGCTAAAAGAAGAACATTAGATGTGAAGGGATTAGGAGCATTTTTAAATAAATGACTGAAAATGAACACAAATTTTTTAAGCTCATAACCAAATTTTTGCAATATATTGGCATGTCCATTTGAATTGGTGCAGATCATCTGTGAAAGGATTATGTAATCAAAGCCATCATGATTTATTTATATATCAGTATAAATTAGAATAGTTTTAATCTTACTATTATTAAAGCTTTTTTCATCTCAGGTAAGAAATATTATTTGCTTCATTAGCATTTATATATTTATTTTAAAATGTTGCATTTTCAGAAATAGTTTTTTTTTTTTTTTACTGTTATATTGTAATAACCAAATTAATCTTTCAGTAAATAAACAATATATATTTATCAATTAAAAACATAATTTTCATTATATATTTACCATTAAATAATTTAGCAATAAAATTTACTTTATTGTTGTTGTTTTTTTTTTTAAAGAAAAGATAATGGCAAACTTACAAAAGTCAAAAAAATGTAGACTATTGCACAGAATTTGAAGAATATGTCTTATCACTGACTGAGTCTTTATAACAAATTCTTATAAACTATTTTTACATGCTCTTTTCAATGAAGCAACAATAGTTTATGGCTCGTTTTTAATTGCCAAAACAGAAAAAACCTAACACAATCTATAAATTAATATAGTTTTACAAAAATCATCACACAGGATAATAAAATTAATTTCATTTAATGATATTGTTCAAAAACAATTTTCATTATAGCAAGTAATGAATCTTTGCTGTTGGCATGCACAAGATTCATAAAAGAAGTTTAACAAAAAAATATTTCCAAAATATTTGGAAAGTAATAAAGGATGAGTATTTTATCAAAAATTTATTTTAAAGACAATGAAATTCCACTAATTTAATGCTCATGCAACTAATAAAGCCTCAGCAGAGATAGGTTATTATAGGAGCTTTACAACTCATTTAAAAAACAAAAAATATTGCCAATTTTTAGATTGCGATTACTACTACAAATGTAATTCACACACTCAAACAGTAAAAAACTTTGTACTTAATTTCTGAAGGTTTTTGAACATTATTAGTTCAAACTGAAGTTTTTTGGCTATCAAACACTGCCAGAAATGATTTTATGTTTGATACCACTGTGAAGTTTTTAGAAATACAAAGAATGGTCTTGTGTGTACCTATCAAATTTGTTTACTAAAATCAAAGAACAAAATGTAACTCTGATTAAAATATATTTCCAAATATTGATATTTGTTAAAATTGATACTTTTTAAACACAACCCAGTATGACAAAGAGTGTAGCATTGACCAAATTTTTTGGAAATTAAAAACCAAAGTGAAATACCTGAAGCTACTGTTGATTTTTGTGAGTTATTTACAAAAACTGCATAATGTGATGGAAATGTTTGAAGATCTAGCTTGGAAGTTCCAGATTGGATAATAAATCCATATATAAATATTGATGTTAGTGAACATTATGTAGAGTAAGGACTTAACTACAAAATATTAAACTGAAACCATTCTTTAATTATTCTTAAGCTAATTTCAGAACGTGATCCTGGATTGGCCATTGTTAAAAAATTTCCAATATCATATTTAAGCAGTTACGGTTTTAGTGTTATATTATAAATTTAACCAAACAACAAAATCAAATGCAAATTACTGAACATGAAGATTTGATTCATCTTATAGGTAGGTATTAAACCTAGCATTAATCTGCAATGCAGCTTTATAAATAACTCAACCATTAAACATTTGATTTCTTTTTATAAGCATTATTTATAATAAATAGTGTTTATATATATATATAATAGTCATAAAATCACAAAAATAAACAAAATTACTTTTATACTTTTATTTAACTGGATTCACTGACACCTTTTTTGTAATAGATTGTTTAAAACAGAATGGAGGGGTGGGTATAAAATATAAACTAAGCATACTAAATTCAAATTAATTTGATTTTTGCATATGTAGAAAAGTATTGGATCACTCAAAATAATTCTACGAAATTAAGGTATGTGATACAGATTGTAATAATTGCAATGGCAGTAGTATATCAAACAAAAAAACAAGACAGCAGAATAACTTTTATTCTCAAGTTACATTCAGGAAAACAACTTTGATTGTTAAGGTATTATGTACAACAATATTTTATTGAGAAATAGTTTTTGTATCTTCATTGATCACAACTACAATGAATAAAGATTTTAATAATTATGGAACTTTATTTAAAATGTTGTTTATTGAATGGAATCTGTTCTCACAAATAAAAAATATGCACGAGTGATATATGACTGCCATTTTCAATAATTATGTATATTAGATATTTGTATTCATACAACCTTAATGTATTTTCTGTTGTTACAATAAGACATCTGTACTTTCTAAATCCCAAAAACTGCAATATGCCTTAATGTGACATTAGATAGTCATCAAAGGTGAAAAAGAATATAGATATTGACTACCATTTGAAAATACCAAAATCTTCATCAGATTAATAAGAAATAGTGATCAATAGAAAGCAAAGGAAACTTTAAAATTCAAATAAAAAGAATAGTTACAAATAAAAATTTTATCCACTCTTAACAAAAAGTGACTTAATTTACAAATATGAAAGTGCCAAAAAATATCATTACTTTTCATTACTAGTTATTTGCAACTTATATATATTGAAATATAAGTATAATCTATATACTTAATCTAGACATAATTAAAGGGGGTTTGAACCCAGACTTTCAAATTCCCCACACTCATCCACTCTATCCAATATAACCGATATATATAATCACATACATGTGAAAAAGACAAATGAGCTATATAAATGAACATATTAAAGTCCTACATATAAAGGGTCAGGCTGATCTAAGCTCAACATAGGGACGACTATCAAGGGTTTTGAGTATTCCATTATCAGATTTTCAGTGATATGGATGGCTAAAAAGTTAGAGAGGATTGAAGCCTATCCATTAAAGTGTGTAGATTTGCTATCTTAATATAAACTAGCACTAATTATGTGTGTGGGAGATAATGATCCAGACTAACTGATCAGTTAGTCAAATAAGTATATTGGAGTATGTGTATCAGTTATATTAGATAGAGTGGATGATTGTGGGAAGCATGAAACTCTGGGTTCAAATCTCCTTTAATTACATAAGTATATATATTATACTTGTATTCAATATTACATATTCTGCTCATCCCTCTTCTGTATATTTAAATGGACATATTGAAGTCTTACATATGAAGGGTCAGGTTGACTTCAGGTCAATATGGGTACGAGTATTTAAAAAATTTCATGACACTAGTTTTCTGTTGTCAGTAAATAAAAAAAAAACTTTTATATTACGTTCCCAATTTAACAGTATTTTCTGTGCCCTCTCTCCATTGGAAATCAATCAATTAGATCAGGAGTTCCTATCCTGGGGTACCTGTACCCCCCCCCCCCCAGGAGGTATAAGTAGCTTGACCAGGGAGTATAGTGAATAGCAAGTAAATAAGTATATGATGCTATTAATATATTCCAAAAATATAATTATCAACATTTCCAAGCTATTCCATATTGGTATTGTCTGTGATCACACCAGCAACATTTCAGGTCTCTTTTCAGATACAGACACAGTGAAGTTGCATTTTTCTTACTGCAGGATCTGATAACTCAAAATGCTTGATTAAGAATCAAGATAGCTAGTGAAATTGCCAGATGGGTGTCTCCTTGAGGCTCGCCTCCATGACATCTGCATATCTTGGGCACGTGCTTGACATACACTGCATTGTATACTCTCCAATTGCAAACTTCTTATTATAATGAATAGGAGATACAGGAACCAAAAAGATTGAAAATTCCTGAATTAAATGAAGATTCCTTGCAATATAAAAGTCATTAAAAAAAAGATATTAAAAAACAAATGAGCAATTAAGCTCTGCCTTAGTTTTGTTTTATACAAATCAATTCTAAAAGAAATTACGATTTTGTATTTTACTTTTGATTTAATAATTGTTAATATATTTTTTATAAAAAAAATTAAGCTAAAATGGTGATGAAAATGTGCTGAGTTCTTCCCCTTATGTACATAAATTTTTGATTGTATGTACGCACGCACACACACACACACAATTATATGAATATATATATATATAATTTGTTTACCTCAGCAAGAGGTCCAACAATTGACAATAATACTGGCAAAATAACTAAACCATTTAAAATTCCTATTAATACCAGAGCTGTGAGCACGTAGAAAAAATATCTGCAAAAGATAAAATTACAATAAAAATATATATTTTTTTTTATCAATATAAATTGTATTTTATATAATATGCAATTTTTTCTCCTAAGCAATACCCACTTTCACACACACACACACACACACTTAAAAAAAAAAAACACAACTTGTGCTTCCTTGTAATCATATTACTATTACCCCCCTCCCCATCTGTTTGAAAAGACCACCAGCATTGCAGCATGAGTCAGCCTAACTGAGTTCACCACGCCTCTCAGCCACAACTTTTGTTAAACCTGAAAGCAGGCAGGATCCTATTTACTAAACAACAAAGATCGCAGCTCAGCCAACCTTGCACCAATTTCAACTTTCAAAACTAGTGAAAAAATTCTGCACTAAGCCCAGCCAAAACAATTTGGCTCCTTCACTACAGTTTAAAAATTCAGGTCAGAATAGTGACATTAGAATAAAGAATGCTGGGGATATCTACAAATTGTTTAAAATCAAAACTGACCAAGTACAGGGACAATAGACAGAACTCAATCTCTAGTAAAGTGAAAAAAAAAATTCCATCATGGAAATGGAGCAGCATTCTTTGCTAGGACTGGGAGTGTCTCCATTAAGTAAAATACAATGCAACCGGACTAAGAAACAGATGCCAAAATTCAGGGTCCAGATATCAAACTACAGAGTTGAATGAAGCTCCTAAACATGTCAATTTAAAATAATTATCATTACATATTGACCAGTCATCTCCGATTTTAAATGACACTCCTATACTGCCATTTAGTTCCACAAAATTTAACTTAAGGTTTAAATATTAAAAAATAGTACTGCTCTGTTTTAATGTTACAATAGCCTTTCTTTTTTTTTTTTTTGAAAAAAAAAAAGTAGCCTCCAGATAAAAGAACTAATAATGGTTATAAAAGACTAACACTGGTTTGCTGTCCAATTAATCACAATTATCCCCCCCCCCTTTTTAATGTACAATTATTCATATACTCAATCTTTTTACAAGAATACATAGTATTTATTGTCCAATTAATATGTGTTTCAATTATACTTTTATCATTAAACACTTTTATTAAAAATAAGATATTAAAGATAAATTATCTGTGATAAGCTATTGATGTAAAATAATAAAAAATAATTACATTAATAATAATAATGGACTTATTAATGTATAAAAATAACTAAAAATTATTATAGAACGATAAATAATCAGATTTTATGATTGCAATAAATTTTGTAAGTGGATTGACAAAGCAATTTTAAAAAAAAACTCTATGATAAAACAATTACTTTTCACCATTCCTTAATCAAAATTATCGAGTTACTGTAAGCAAGATTCATTATAAAATATAACAAAGATCCAATAACATGTATATGCTTACTCATTTACTACTGGGTGCACCTGATAATATAGTTTATATTTACCTTTAGCTTAACCATAAATTCACTTACAATTTGTTTGCTTTAGTTCCAATAATAAAAGAATTTATGTACATTACACAAAAGCTAAAAGACATTAGTATAATTAATAGTGTACAGTAATATATATAGTTTTTTATAGAAAATTCAGATTTTAAAAAAAAGCAATTGCAACATGCCATAATATTCCACATACTTCAATTTTTATTTATACCCATGTTTGTTTGTTTTTTAAAAAAAAAACTTATAATGTTGAAAATGTCATTAAAAAATACATATATACTGCCATCACCCCCTCCAATAAATAACAAATGGAATAAATCCACAACAAATTTCATTTTATCGATAAAAATTAATTATACATGAAAAAAGAAAAACATTAAAAAACTATATTGCTTTCCAATATTGTTTTATTTAAATATGAATACACATTCAACAGTAAAAAATAATGCTCAACTCAGCAAAAATTTGGTTTTTTAAAAACACATTTCAAGTATATATGATATGTTTATAAATAATAGAAAAAAAAAAGTTGTTATACTTTTTTTGAATATAAAAAGTGTAGCTGAAACAAAATGTGCTTGAATGTCATACAGCATAGCATAAAATTAAGTAATGAAAATTAACTATAAAGGAGAGAGAGAACTTTTCATTAATTAGTAATTAGTTTTGGCGAATATTTTATAAAAATTCTCAACCCAAATGAAGCCATGTTTCTGCTAATTTTGTTAAGATTTTAAAAATTGTTCGATAAATAAACCCGCCACATCCATTTTCAGCCTGGCAAAGGTGAATTTTTATCCACAATTTTTTCGAAATATCCATAAATGATTTTGCCCATGTCATCTTAAAGCTTGCTTTTATAAACTATATCTTTTAGTTAGCTCAAAACAAATAGATCTAATAATCAAATCTGTGATTATGTCAGCATTAATCACACAATTCTGCAAGACCCCCCCCCCCCCACCTAAGTGCTTCAGAAACTTTGTACCTAGAGTTGTGCAACTAGTAGCTCCATCTTTTCAAAACATCATCCTGAGTTTATCCATTACTGTGTGGACATCATTTTAAAAAAAAAAAAAATTGTTATAAAACCATGAATAATTGATACTAATAGCTTTAGAATTATCTGAACCAAAATTGCAATTTTTTTCTACTCATGAGATTTTAACATTCTAGCATGGACTTTGTTAAATTCTTAGTTTTAAAATGCACTCTTAACAGAATCATAAACCATCCAAACTGGCCAGAATGTTCTTTTGGTAAATGATAGTTCTTTTAAATAAAAAAAGTCCAAAACTTCCAGAGATTAATTACCACACCAATCATATATTTGAGAGGATTGTAATTGAAAAGTTTTAGAATTCTCACATCTCCAAAATACACTTTTATCTATTAAGACTCCCCAATCAAATGAAAATTAGTTTTATTGCTCACAAGTTGGATTTGTGAACAGAATCATTTTGAATCCTAGTATACTAATACGAATGAGATTTAAATCAAAGTTTTTCTTTAGGAAATGTAAATTCTGTTTCAAGTATTGAGAGAATGCTCTTGGGTTGAAAATAATTACCAATATTGGTTTTTAAAAAATATAAGAAACTTTGTCAAGTTTCCACAACATTATACAGAAGAAAAAAATCATTAACTTTCTTGTAAATTGTTTAAAAAAATGAATATAATTTTCATATTTGGGATCTAAGAGTATAAAATTTGCCTCTTTTTAGAAATTACTTTTTATTCATTAACTGATATAGATTTTTGCCTTCCAAAAAAAAAAAAGGGAGAAAATTTTTTCCCCACACTTTCCGAATGGGATAGATAACTAACATTACTAAGAACAAATTAGTAAAGGAGTCCATAAATACCTATTATAACAATGATGACTACAGTAATCTTATTAATCCACAATAGTTAACTACTCATCATCATCCATTATCAATCCACTGCAGGATAAAAGTCCAAGTTCAATCCATCTCCAATCTTTAGTTTCACATCACCCCTGCACACTTTCTTAATTCATCCATCCATCTCACATGTGGTCTCTTTCTGGGTTTTTTTACAATCTCTTGGAATCCAGTTTAAGATTTCAATTGTCTATCTATTATCATCACTTCTAGCAATATGTCCAGCCCAACTCCAGTCTTTTAATGAGGTCAGTAACACCTGTTTGTTCTCTTACCCATATATTGTATTTTTGATCTCTTCTTATTACTCACAACATGCATCTCTCCATATTTCTTTGAGTGGTCTGAAGTCTGAGTATTGTTCTTCTATTAAGTGGCCAAGTTTCAGATCCATAAGTAAGAACTGGAAAAACCCATTTATTAAAAAACTTCCTTTTCAAACACATAGACATATTTCCTTTAGTATCAAGTTATTTCTACCAAAAGCACTCAAACCAAGTATAATTCTACGATTAATTTCATCCATTATATGTTTCCATCTGTACTAATAATCTGACCAAGGTATTTGTAGCTGAAACTTCTTCTAACTCATCATAAACAATCTTTATTTTCATATATCAAACTTAAAAATATATTCCAAGCACTTGCATGATATTAAATAAGATTGAAAAATCAAAAACATGAATATTTGTTTTTCTTTTTACTATTTATCATTAAGAATTTTACAATTTAAAGTTTGTATAAGGGATTCGAACTCAGACTTTCACACATCCCTAAACTCTCCATGCCATCTTGTATTGCTTTCCCACCTGATCTCACACATGTTGAAAAGATAAATAAACACAAATATATGTATTTCGTGCTAAGCCAGCATTCATAAGTTGGTCAAGATTACCATCTCCACACATATATACAATCAGTGTTCAGCTTTATATTAAGATAGCCAATCTTCATACTTTAATGGACAGATTTCAAAGCATGCCAACCCACAACTCTTCAGCCGTCCATTTCATTGAAAATCTGATGATGGAACGTTCAATGATAAATATGAAAATTATCTAATAAATAAATATTACTAATGAAATAATATGCACAACACTTATACAATGCTTCTTTAGTTTGAATATTATATAGTGGTTTTCATAATTTTAGGTTATTATGTTTATAAACCTATTGCTTAAAAATGTATACAGTATCAAGGTTTATACTGGTAAAAGGCTTTAATTCTCTTATTCTTCTGTCTAAAAATAGCACAGGTAAATGAATGAAAAAAAAAAATGTATATTTATTTGGAGTGAACAATAAACTACAGATGTTTAATGTTAGTATTTATCAATATTGCAATTCAAAACAGCTCCATCCTTATTTTTTCATCTCAGATATTCAATCATAATCTAGACAATATATTAACAAAAAAATCTATTTTTTCTACATGAAAGAGTTAAAGTAACAAAATTAAGTAATAACATTTGATCATTGTTTTAATGATGGAATTCATTCACTACTTGTTACCCCACTTCACAATTTCTTTTAATATCTTTTTTCGGTCTGTGTATTCATGAACCAGTTTTTTTTTTTATTCCAATGTACAATATTTTTATGCAATTAAAACAGTGAGAACAGAATTAAAATCCATTTATAAAAAAAGGAGCACAAATTATAAAATCTTTTAAATTAGATTTTCAATGAAATAATAGAGCTTGCTTCTTGTTTATTACATTGTGTAATCTGAATTTGATGATAAAAGTTATGTGAATATAAATTATGCTGCATTTGTTTTAATACCATTTACAGATAAGATTTTAAAGCTATTTTTTATCCAAAATGAAATTTTAGTGTATTTTCAAAATTCATTTTTATTCCTTGATCAAAAGCCAATTTTAACAGTTTATATCCTACGAAATTATAGATAAATTGCACTTATTCTTAGATAAGAGAAATCGATTTTGAATCCAATACTTGATTTTCTTCACAGGGATTTTCATTTTAAGGAAAGTAATATTTAAATTGTTCATCAAATTAATAAAATAATCCATAATTCTACACAAATTTATATTATTATGAACATCATTTTGCTTTACTGATGCTCACTGTTCATCATTAAGTTGTAAAATCTCATAAAAATCTGTAAAAAGGATTAAATTTCTAATTTTCAGATCAATTTGATCCTGCCATTGAAAAACACACAGAATTCTTTCCATGGATATAACAAGTTCAATAAAAATTCCAGATATTGATCAAACAAACAAAATCTGCTGTTCATTTTACAATCTTTGCTTAATTGGTATCAAAATGTTTTTATATCTTATATAAACATGTCACCCCCCTCCTCTCAATAACTATTATAGTTCTGTAGGCATTGATTTGCTTTAATATTATCACATAATAAAGAAAATAACTTTGAATTCAAAGCACTTTACATACTTCATAATTTTAACCATTTTAGCAAGCATACTATTTAAGATGGCATTTTTTTAATAGCAAGACTTTCACGATAAAGAAAGCAGTATATAATTTATTTACTTTCTGAAGCAAGTACTTTATAATATAATTACACAAGAATGCTTTTATTGCAGATGCATCTTAATTGTACATACTCCTAACAATATTTAAAATTCAAGTCATGTAATTTAAAGAAGGGGGGAAAAAAAATTCTTTCTTAACATTTTCATCTTCAAAATACACATATACAAATAAAATTATCAGTTTAGCAATATCTGTGCATCTGTCAAAATGAAAAACACATGGCTAGTTGTTTTTTTTTTGTTCTTCAGCATCACTAATCACTTCTGAATCCGTTGAACTATAGTACCACTGGAAACTGGTATTTTCACTACCATACTTATAGTTTCAGCCAACATCTTTATGAAATTATTAATACAGCTAGTCTACCATCAAATATGCAGCAGTTGTGTATAGCTTCTTATTAGCAATGCGAAGACTCCTTTAACTAAAATTTTTGAATACTATTTATTTATACTACACCTATCATAGCTACTATCATATCATTTGTTTGTAACTTGTTTTTTTAGCTTTTTTACTTTTATCCTCCTCCCTCCAAGTCATTTAAAATATTATTTATCTATTTTTTTGTGTCAAAAAAAAAATTCACTAGTTATGAAAGATCACACAAAAAAAGAGCAGAAACAAAAGCAATTTTTTTCATGAACTATTAAAAAAAATGTGATTTTCGATCATCAAGGTATAGATCCAGGATATTGTCATATTTTAAAGAATATTTATAAAAATGCAACAGCAACAATTAGATTACATAATGATACTGGGAAAGTCAACATTGAGAAAGGTGTAAGACAAGGTGACTCCATATCTCCAAAACTTTTTACAGCAGTGCTGCAAGAAGTATTTTGTGGATTAAAATGGGAAACTAAAGGAGTGAAAGTAAATGGAGATTATTTAAGTCATTTAGATTTCGCAGATGATGTAGTTGTTTTTGCAAATAATGCTTCCGAGCTGCAGGAAATGTTGCAGGAGTTATCAGATGAAAGTAGGAAAGTAGGACTAAAGATAAATGTTAAAAAGACTAAAGTAATGTTTAATCGATTTGCTCAAAATATGAAAATAAAGATTGATTATGATGAATTAGAAGAAGTTAAGAGTTACAAATACCTTGGTCAGATTATTAATACAGATGGAAACATAATAGAGGAAATTAATCATAGAATTAAACTTGGTTGGAGTGCTTTTGGTAGAAATAACTTGATAATAAAAGGAAATATGCCTATGTGTTTGAAAAGAAAGGTTTTTAACAAATGTGTTTTACCAGTTCTTACTTATGGATCTGAGACTTTGACACTTAATAGAAGATCAATACAGAGACTTCAGACCACTCAAAGAAGTATGGAGAGATGTATGTTGGGAGTAACAAGAAGAGATCGAAAACGCAATGTATGGGTAAGAGAACAAACAGGTGTTACTGACCTCATTGAAAAAATTAAAAGATTGAAGTGGAGTTGGGCTGGACATATTGCTAGAAGAGATGATAATAGATGGACAATTGAAATTTTAAACTGGATTCCAAGAGATTGTAAAAGACCCAGAAGGAGACCACATGTAAGATGGATCGATGAAATAAGAAAATGTGTAGGGGTGATGTGGAGAAGAGAAGCTAAAGATCGGAGAAGATGGATTAAACTTGGAGAGACCTTCATCCTGCAGTGGATTGATAATGGTTGATAATGATGATGACTGTCTTGAATAATATCACACTATCATAGTTCTCCCCTCCCCCAGTAAAACTATTTTGTCATTTCAATTAATAAGAATTGAAAACACTCGTCACATTTTTGAAAATTAAAAAAAAAAAATTCTAAAAATTGTTTTACATTTGCCAAAACTCTAAGGCAGAACTTGGTTAAGTATAATATGGTAAAAATTTTTAAATAAAGAGCTCATTGCAAGGGGAAAGCTCTCCAATAGCCCCTCATAGATGTACAGTGAAGACAGTACTCATCATTTTCCAATTATTAGATGAAAAGTTTGAGCAGTTTTCTACTCATTTTGTTTATACTGTAACTAAAGATAGCAAAGCACCATTTACTCACTAATGTCATATATCTAACTAGTCTTTAAAAAAAAAAAACATCTAAAGTCTCCTGAAATTTGTTAAAACTTTAGTTAGAGTATTCAAAACTCTAAATCTTAAGTATGAGAGGTGGATATACTTCAAAATCTTTCTGGAATAAATATGTAAATATAATTATTATATACATTTACAAATTATAAAAAGAATTTAAACATTTTTTTAAGTTTCATTGGTAATAAATAAAAATTTTCAAAATCTCTTTTCCTTAAACCCATTTTTCATCACACTTAAAATATTGTTTTCATATAATTAATTAATCTTGTTAAAATAAATTTCCTGTATTTTTTCTTTCTTATAGACAATTGGTAAAGATGTGTAGTGACTATCATAAACTCACAAATACATTGTTGCCTCTCAAATAACGAGTGAAAAGCTTCTTACTTAAAAAAAAACTCAAAACATTCTATTTATAAGTATGATTTGCGCTACAAATGCATATACACACAAAGCTGCCTTTTAAAAATTCTTTACATATTAAAACAATAATGCGAGTGTGGCTGAACGCTTTCAAGTGACACAGCCCTCATAGTCATAGCCATATTGTAACTAACAACACTAGTAATGCAAAATTATGCAAATGAGTTAGCACATGTCTTTTCTGTTGATGGTGTGATTGTGCCTAGCAATAAAGTAAATCTCTTTGACTTTTCTTTTTAGGTTGTGGCGTTCTCTACAAACAACAGAGTCAATCGGTTCACAATCATGCCTTGCTGAGATGCAATGCTGGGCGAAAACTGAATTACAAATTGGGTCTGTTACTGCTTTGTTGTATGAATATATATGTTGAGACAGCCTTGTGAATAAGGAGGCTCTGGTTTCACCGAAGTATGAGACCTGACAATTTGCCGTAGGGCAGGAAATATTGTACACTAATTGAGGTGTCTGCGAGGATGGTAATCTGTACTTGGTGATATTGATTTAACTTGTTGGAGTTTTTTTTTGGGGGGGAAGGGTAAAAGCACAAGTGATATTTTTTATTGAAAATAGTACAAGTTTTTTTTATACACATTTAGAAAATATGGAAGTAATAGCCTTTGTTTATCAAGATTAGCTGCGTTGTTGATCTTAGAATAAAACTGCCTAATTTTCTTGTCAATGAGACTTGGTTTAAATTCAACCTTCGATAAGTTATCTCTGTATGAGACCAAAGTTAGCTTTTCTGTCTGCTTCAAACTTGCATAGCTGCATAATTCTATATAGGAAGGAAGTCAAACCAGAGAGCTAGGCACAATCACACCATCAACAGAAAAGACGTGCTACAATATATCCAAGAAATGGAATACATAAACTCTTTGCATTACAAGGGCTGTTAGTTACAATATGGCTATGACTATGAGGGCTGTGTCCCTTGAAAGCACTCAGTTACACTTGTATTAAAGAATTTTAAAAAGGCAGCTTTGTATGTTTTTGCGTTTATAGCGTAAATCATACTTATATAATATGTAACCGCAAAGTTTAAACCTCTTGCTTATTTCAACATTCCATTTATTAAAGCTGATATAGATAATGTCATATTAGTGAAGCTGCTTTTACTTTATTTAAAAACCAAAAAAAAAAAGATTTGTGTGCATGCACACATATAAAATAAAAGTCCTTTTTATGAATGCATCATTCATGAAATTTTATCTGTCTGTGAATACCTCATGATAACAAAGTTATAATGGTACTTGTAAACTCTTATAGAATCCATCTATCCATTTCTGCATTAGTAATTTATTCTTATCCAAGTTTAAATGAGATATTTAATATTTTGCAACCTCCTCTTCCTTAATGGTATTATTATTAAAACACAAGGGTGCATGAAGGTTTTAAACAGCATAGTTCATTGGAATTTTTCAAAAATGATCAATATGTACACATTGGAGGGATGGGAATGCACAATAGAATATTATCACGAGAAGAGAGGGGATATGAATCCAAAAACAAATAAAAAAAATATTTTTATATATATTTTAATGTAAACAAAATTGAAATATACCATATAAAGCTACACAATAAGCTAATGTTATGATAAAGGGGTTTACATTATATACAAAAAGACTCTTTCAGAATCTAGAATATATCACACACTCATTATACATACTATCATTTTCTTTAAATTACCTTAAAATAAAATCAAATTCAGAAAATGCTAACATCATAACTCCAAGTAATGTTGAAATTGCACCGTGAAATACTGGAGCCAACATATGTTGCAACGTCATTTCCATTCGAACATTTTTATTCCCAATACTTGTTATAAAACCCTACAAAAAAAAAAAAAAAAAAACACATTTTAAAAGTAATCGGGTTATATATTCTATTTGCATACTCACAGAATGATTCAAAATGAATTATAAACTTTTGTTTCATTAAAAAATTACAATGTTCAATACATCAAACGAATGCTTCTTACAACTACGTATTAATTTTAAGATCAATTCATAAGAAATTTGATATTAATTCAAAAATACTTGCATTCTCTTTCAAATACTTTAAAAATGTTGTGCACACATACAAGTTTATTTCTTTTCAATATTAAATGAATAAATAAATGTTTAATTAAAAAATGTTCTTTTACTTTCATTTTCTGTTTATTTTAGTTAATACTATCCAATGTCTAATACTGTGTTAAAAATTTACTAAAAAGAATTTCTGATAAATTAAGAATAGTAATCAAATAATTTCAGTGGGAAAAAACCCCGTTTTCAGTTACTTTATGTATATACTTACACACTATTTTATCTGTTATTTTGTGGATTCTTTGTGGATTAACTTCAACTATTTTTCAAAGTGATCTTTTCTGTTATTTAAATTATTTTCTCTAATTCATAAACATACGTACTCCACATTTTATCAATCATTCAAATTTACTTCATAATGCTGTTTCCATTACAGAATATCAACAGATCAAATCATTCTTACCATGCAGATATGCAAAGTGAATTCCACTCCTATTCCAACAGCAATAATAAGAATAACTGCTGGAACAGCACTTAGTTTAATTCCTGCAACTCCCATAAATCCAAATAACTCCACTACCATCATGGCAAGAACAGTTACCTATAAATTATTAATGTAATATATATATAATTACATTTTATATACAATTTCAATAAGGTAATAATATAAAAAGGATCTTACCACCATAGCACCAAGCCAAGGATTCAACAAAAATACTGATAAAACCACAAAAATGGTTATTAAGATGCAAACCAAGGCAATCATCAAGAAAAAACGAAGACTTAAATATTGCTCCCAGAAAACAAAAGGAACACCAGTTGGAAAATTTGGAAGACCTTTATCGGCAAATTTTTGACAGATTGCGCGAATAGCCTAAAAGTAAACGAGTTTGAAAAAATGTTTTATCATTTTATATATAGAGAGAGATATGTAACAAATACATGATGGGGAAAAAAAAGCATATGTATATGATTAACAGAATACAAATTTTTAAAAATATATTCAATATACAGTATTTATTAAAATAGAAAGCTTAACAATTATTTTGTATTTATCCTAATCTGAGGTTTAATTAAATTTTGTTTATCTTGGGTTTAATTGTACACTTAAAAGTTTACAAACAGCTACACAAAAGGGTAAACTCACAAATTGCATGTTTTTATTTTAATAAAATCAGTTTTATTTACAATTTAAATTATATATTTCCAATACATATTAAAGTCAATTCAATCCAGATATTTAGCTTATAAATAAAATAAGAATTGGATAAATACTATATTTAAAAATTAAGTATTTTTGGTCAAGTTTTTGAATATAAAATTACATTACTGTAACTATATATAATTTTGCACAGTATTAAACTACAATGACAGATATAACAGCTCCAATATAGTCAAAACCTGTTATTCATTTTTTTCTACCTTGTATAATACAAACTCTTCATAAAAATCAGAGAACAAATTATAATAAATCACAAAGGCATCTTGACTAATACTATAACACATACAGGGACTAAGCACAATACAACAAAAATACAATAATTCATTAAAGATAAATTTAAAAAAAAAAAAACTATATATAAATACTATAGAAAGAAACAAATTGTAGACAATTTTTTGAAAGTTACATGGTAAAAAAGTATAATTTTCAATAGCTTATATAACCACAATTACAATGTATCTGTTGTTTTTTTTTATCTAAGCAAATATCATTAGCACTTTCAAGTGAAACAGATTACTACGAGCATAATTTATGCATTAAATATTCTGGGTTTTTTTTTTTTTTTTACATAAATAATTTTGATAGTGAATACAAAGATAATTTGATATTGTTTAATAAAGTTCATACAAATTTATCTATTAATAGCATAATTAAAATTTTTAAGGTACTATTAGAGAAAACAAAAATGGTAAGCAAGCATACATTCCACTCTACATAATTTCCTGGAGGGAAAAAAAAAATTGACATCATTAGTTATTTGCCAAATCACAGTTTCCAAGTATCTCTCATAGCTACTTTCTTATTAATGGCTTCAGTGGTGGCAGTGTCGTAGCCACTAGCAGCAGCTGATTAGTTGAAATTTTGTTTTCTTTTAAAATTACGGGAAAACTATAAGCATGACATTTACAAAAATCCCAGCATTCTCTGCTATTTGAATTTCTTTTTAAAATGACATATGTTAAAATCAGACAAAATTTGAATTTTTTATTACTAGATTTCACGAAGAAGACAAAGGCACAATTTTCATATCAGCAATACTCTGGAATAAAATGGATTAGATGTCTCTATGATTCAAGGCTTTCATCTCGATAAAAACGTAATATCGTAAGTATTCAATTTTTTTTACCCCCGCATAGCATTTTAAATTTTTTTATTATTTGATAAATAATAATTTATTTATATGTTTGCATTTGTATTAGTGTGTGTAATATATAAATTATACTTGTATTCAAATATAATGTAGTGATTTGTGTACAATGTAATTTGGGGGCTCTGACTCAAGTTTGAGGCAACTTTATTTTATAAACATAATGATTCTCAAAAAGTTTAATATTTGTATTATGTGTTTGTACTTGCATGTCTATGTTTGTATAACAATTAATGATTTTTATATATAAAATTAAATTATTATAGAGCATTGCAATGTAAATTTTAAGATTGATTATCATGTGTACAGAAAGGTTGCAGTTGATAAAGTAATTACAAAATTTTTTGGGCATAGTACCATGTGAAAATATAAACTCTTAAAACCAATAAAGAGAGTTTTCAAGTGGAGTGTGTGATGATAGCAACAACAGTTATGTATATCACATGGAATTGTATGCGGCAAAGAATCAAATCCTGGTTCTTGCCTATGCCTTGATACCCTCATGCTGTGGAGTCAGTTTTGTCACATCTTGCATCACATTATTTTCAAGTCTATAGCTAGCAAATGAGCTATATGCAAATATATTATATCTCTGTGGGACAATAAATATAATAAGGTAGCATCACTGGTGTACACAAAAAATATAAAATGAAGGGATGAAACTCATTTTATCATTGATACAAACAGTAGTCTCCAACAATTTCTAGTTGTAAATAGACAAGAAGCCAATTGCTATGATGACAAATGCATATCCACCTTATAAAAATTATTTATTTTGTATCTTTTATTAGAATGAATCTTTTTCTTATAGATGCCTTGAGATTTGTTAACTTTTGGGGTACAAGATAATAATGAAGAATTCTTATGCACCTATTTTTATAGATTCTGAAGCTATGGATTATATCTCAGGTAAGAAATATTATATATGGTTTGAATGAGAATTTTGTGAGAAATACAAAGAAATTATCAAAGAAGATGTAATTAATGATAAATTAGAAATTATGCACAAACTATAAAGTAATAATTATTTCAGAAGTTGAAATTTCTTTTTTCCCCTACTTTTTTAATGGTAGTCACTATTTGTCTTAGCCTTATTGTTTTCCTTAGTTTTTCTATTTTCTGTCAATATGTAGCATTTTATTCTAACATTATTAAAACTGAAGTTATTGTGAAAATTATGTCTCAAGTCAGTTTTTAAAAAATTCAATATGGTGCCTAGAACCCTGATATAATTAAGATCATCAATCAACTTTTTCCCCCTCTGTGTACAGTTCCAGCTCTTTTGTGATTTCTCTGTTTCTAAATAAGTATTCAAACCAGTTCTTCATATTTAAGAATGTACTGCCTAAGACTATAAGACTATCTTTATGAAGATTTGCTTATAAAATAATCTACAAACTATTTTAGAAGCAAACTGAAGATAGTTGTTAATAGTAAGATTTAAAATACGCTAGAAAATATATATTATTTACTAAAGTCCCATTTTATTAAACATTTGGTGCTAGTATTATAGACAAAGATGCCGCTCGATGGCGCAGTTTTCATGCTAAAACTATAAAATATGAACATTCCCAGGCCGTTGATTTTAATCATTTTGATGTGTTTTTTGTAATGAGAAAATAAAAATAAAACAAAATCGTCTTTTTTAAATATTTTTTTTTATTAACATATACAAATTAAATGATAACAATAATTGTAAAATAAAATCAAAAAATTAAAATTTAATTCGTGTTTTTTATTTTGCTTTATTAGAAAACCAATTTTCTATCGGATATTTTTTTAGTGGGGTTATGCCTTCTTTTTTTTTGTTGTTTAAAAACACATAATCGAAATAAAAAATAAAATTTCTTAGTCTTCCTTTTAAATTTAAATTTTTACAGAGAAACAGATATTATTTGAGTTACTGCTATTTTTACTTTTTTAGTCTTCATTTTACATTTTAATTTTTTACAGAGAAATAGATATTACCGCTATTTTTTTACTTCAAATAGAATGATAACAAAAACTAAAAGTTTTTAGGGTTAAAGTTTAGAGTTAGGGTTAGGATTCTGTTGTTTGTAATGCTAAAATAAAAAATATCAAAATCGTCTTTTTGTAAATATTTTTTATTATTAACATATATAAAATAAATGATA
This sequence comes from Epiperipatus broadwayi, assembly GCA_028023455.1. Lineage (NCBI taxonomy): Eukaryota > Metazoa > Onychophora > Udeonychophora > Euonychophora > Peripatidae > Epiperipatus > Epiperipatus broadwayi. The sequence continues at coordinate 2,205,915 of JAQFVV010006209.1, read as the reverse complement.
ACAATAAACGTAAAATATATTCAATAAATATAACAGTAGTCAGAGAAAAGAAAGAAAGTAAAAGTTTTTTAAACAACAACAAATATATATATAAAATGTCTTCTTTACTTATTAACCATGTTTATAATATATGCTTTTTATGAAATTTAAAAAAATAGTGTAGAATTGTACTTTTCTTACTGGATATTTTTGTGTTACCGCAATTTTTTACTTCAAAAATAAACAGACGGTAGAATATTGTTTGTCTCGTGGAATGTTAAGAACAGTACGTTACTTGACGCGTTACCTAATTCCAACTCACTTTACACATATATCTTGTCAACATTTTCCAATTAAAACTTCAATACAGTACAGTGTAAAAAGTCGGATAATTATTACTTTAGAAAATCTGAACATTTCAATACTTAAAAAAAAAAAAAAATTCAATCAAAACAACATTTCCATCCAATTCAAATACATACATCCTCTCACCATGACATAACAATTCTATAAACTGTGCAAATTCGCCAAATTAATTTGCTGCGATGTGACATACATGCTGTACTGCGACGCGACATAGTGGCCTACAATCTGTAGCACAACAAAAAAGTTGTATTATAGAAAACGTGGGTTCGAACGTGTTGGCCGCGGAAAGGGCATTTTTATGTGTTTTAGCACGAAAACAGTGCCATCGAGCGGCGTCTTTCTCTAAATGACTACAACCAAACATTTATATCTAATAGTTTAAATTTTTAAAATAGCACATCTTTTTCATATAAAGTATCATGTTTGAGTCAAAATAAAATCAAAAAACTTATAAGCATCAAACATTACATGAGACATCAATCATATTACTAAACTAACAAGACATTCTTCGTATTGTGGATAAGCGATTACAAACATTTATATTAATTATTCTTTAAAAAAAAAAAAATACATTCACACTCAAAACTAAATATATAATAAATGCTTAAAAAATAAATATTAAAAAATCAAAATAAATCTTACTTCTACTGCAGTGGTAATATCTTTAGTATTAGTCAAGTCATTTAAATAAAATGGCATCTGAGCATAAACTAAAGGCTGAGACTTGGGAACTGTAAATAAGTTATAAATAATATATGTATATATAAGTTTTTAAAAAAAGATGTATATTTTAAACTAAATTTATTGGTAATATAATCACTTTTACAAAAATGTGTAAACTCAAAAGCAATATTTTGAATCCCAATCCAGAGATAAAATTTTATGACATTTATCAATATTACTGAGTTAGCCTGGGATTTTATTTTTTTAAAAAAAGAATTAAAATTTCCCCCTTTTTTTTTTTTGGCATAGAATTTAATATAATTTAAATGCATATATTTCATTCTATTCTTTTCATTATTGAGAAAAGAAAGGATTCATTTTGCATTTGTCGATTTCTTTAAAAAACACAACCCAAAATTTTGTTAATTGACACATCTTTATAATTAGTAAAGTTCAACAAAGTATGAGTCTAATAAGCTTAAATAATTAGACCTGTAAGCAAAACTGAATTAGAAATTATTCTGAACATTTTTATTTAAATTTTAAAGTTATTGTTTTTACATTTCAATAATTTAATCTTGCAGATCATTTTAATCAGAGAAATATATTTAAAATCAGAAAAGTATCTTCAATTTAAAAATAGAGTGAAAATAAAAAAGCTAGATACTAAAATTCTTTTTATAGAAGAATATAATTTTATTGCTGAAGTGTTTTTATTTTTAAGAGTAGCTTAAGTTTAATAAAGTGCGAGTCTAATAAAATTAATCAGACTCCCTAAGCAAAATTGAAATTACTCTTAACATTGCTATACTAAATTTAAGGTTATTGTCTTTACAATAATTTAATATTGCAAATCATTTTAATAACAACAATCATACAAATATATATTTAAAACCTGAAAAATCTCTTCAACTTAAAAATAGAGTGAAAATAAAAATGCACTATAGAAAAATTATTTTTATAGGAGAATATAATTTGATTTCTGAAGTGTTTTTATTTAAGAATAGCTTAAAGTTTTAAAATGTACGTGAGAATTATTATAAAATTTTCCATCAAATATTAAAAATAAAAAAACCTAAATACAAATTCTTCTTCAATGCACTGCTAAAACACTTGAAATTAAGTTATTTCACCAATTATTCTATCATTTTTTCAATGTCAGAATTTAATTTTTTTTACAATCCAAGGAATGATAAAAGATTCTATGAAATTAATTATTAAATATTTTTCTTTCTTTCTTTCTGTTAAATAGAGAAAACCTTTTAAAAATATATACTTGCAAATATATTGTTTATATGTTAGACTATTTCCATTATTTAATATTAAATATTTAATGTTTTTAGAAAAATTGAAACTTTATTTAAACTTTTCAAACACATTTAACTATTAGTAGTAACATACAGGTTACTATATAACATATTTCAAGTATTCTCTTTTTCAAGTGTTGTTGGACTGCCCAGTGACAGTATTAATATGGGAATTATATCCAGATTAGATTCATGAATAATGAATAATACAACTCGAAATGTTATATATAAATCTGTACACTATTATTATTAGTAGAATGTATGTGAAAAATTTAAATAGTTTGTTCTAAAAATATTCAACATTTAATATCAAAAATGATGGAAGTAGTCGAAGAACATATAATTATTAATCAAATATATGACATTTCTTTTGAACATTGATAGCAATAAAAGAATTGAAAAAAAAAAAAATCTTGTTTTTAAGTGTAATAAACAGATTTCAATATATTCTTATGATTTATATTAATTATCATTATTTTTTACATAATAAATTTTATTTGTAAAAACAAAAACAAAAAAACATTATTGAAAACAAAAATAAATAAATGCAATTATATACATAAAAACAAATGTTTATTGTAAAAATTATCAATAAAAATTGATTAATATTAATTACATTGAATATTAAAACAAATTAATGTTTTTTTTACTTTATTTTAAAACCATATATATATAATAAACAAATATCAAACATTACTTATATCTGATTTTTAATTTAGAGTTAAATAATTAAAAATAACATTTTTAAAATTAAGTATAAATTTAGCATCTTATTTGCCATTGTAATGTTATTCAAAAAGAAATTTAAGTCAATGACAAGTACTTAATAATAATTTACAAGGAGAAAAACTATCAAAATAATGATTGTATAATGTTTAGATTCAATTAAAATATGAAAATTCTTTTAACTAAAACAAAATGTAAGTTTATATTTTGTTCAGAGAACTGAAACAAGATTTTATTATAATTATCGTTTCAAATGAAAAAAATATAAAATAAAATCAATCAATTCATTTTTTTAATAAATAAACTTTCAGCTAAAAAAATGTGGCGCCCTCTATACATTCCAGCATTTAAAATAATATAGTAAGACAAATCAAAATGATCTTTAAAGATATATTTTTTTAATACTGTTTTGAATAAGAAGCCATTTATTTATTATTTTCTAATTTTTTAAAAAGCTCATTCAACATACATTAAAAATAATATATTTTGTAAAATAAACATTTTATAATAAAATGACAACCTGAATTCAAACCGGTTCATAATTTATAAAATAATTTTTAGTTTACATTTATCTACACATATAAATAACTTTGATATTTGCAAAAAAAAAAAAAATTATGTTTCTTACAAAATAAAAAATGTAATTGAAATGTATATTCATAATAGACTTAATAATTGAAATTTTTTTAATAAAATCTGTTTAAATAATAAAATGTGTAATAAAAAAAGTTTTTATCTTATATAGATTTTTTTCTGTTTTTTTTTTTTAAATTTATTAGATGGTTTAATAGATGAAAGCAAACACCTTAGTTTAAAATTAAATCAGTTTGAATTTTTAAAATTTAAACTGCCCAATTTACATATATTTTTAAAGACTATATTTTTTTTATAGAAATAAAAAAACAAACAACCAATTATATATCTATATTGAAATTTAGGCAATAAATATTTTACAAATATATTATATCTATGGAATTTCTTCAGAATATTATATAAAGATTTTTTAAAAAAAAAAGTCTAGTAATAAAAATTCTTATTGTAATTTTTTAATTACCATAAATAGTGTGATTTCTCTTTTCAAGCTAGTAAGAGTTTGTGCAAAATTAATATACACTAAAATCATTTGTATAACTTCTCAATACTGTTATTGGAAAATAAATTAATAGTTTATTTAAACCTCTTTAAATATATAATTTTTATCCAATTTATAAACATGCATTCCTTTTACTTTTTTTTTTAAAAAATAAAATGTAGTTATTCTGCAATTAATTTTTGAAAAATAACAGTTCGTAAATGTCATAAGTAATGATGATCATTATGATTATTATTATTATAGCAAAAATATTTATAATTTTTTGATGATTGCTCTGGTTTTAACAGAATAATATATATATCAAAGAATTATAACTAGATGTTCAAATATCATTATGAATCAGTTTTACTTCTTATTAGGGCATTTCATAAATGGTATTTTTATTTTTTTCTGTAAATTGTTATTTTTTGATGTATACATATTTTTTATAAATATATTGTACACAAAATTCACCTATTATAAAACTTACTTTTTAATTCTAAATCATTAGGATCAAGAATCCACTGTTTAGGTTCTGGATGAAAGTTTGCTTGTGAAGCAGTATAAGCTAATGCATCATTTGCAACCCAAGCTGATAAAAAATTATAAAATCCTTTTGGGCTTATTATTCCTTCCGAATCAACTAGCCTTGTACTTGTTACCTGACAAGATATAACATTAACAAGTAAATAAGAATGTTTAATAAAATAAGATATATTATTATTATTAATATATTATATTAATAAAATGTAAATTAAAACATCCTTTTTTTTCTTCTTGATCATAATATCAAGATCAATAATATCATTTCAAATGAGTTTATATTTATAATATACATATTATAGAGCATATCTTTAAAAAAAAAATGTTACTTATAAATTTATATGAAAACAATATAATTGAATCTATATTTAAAATATTTTATGCAGCTATTACTAACACTGTAGTAAAATATGAATTTTGCTATATATCTGTACTTAAAATTTATTTAATTGATTTATATTTCCAAATTCACAAAGCTATATAAATCCAATTACTGTATTTCCTAAATTCATAATCCTTTATATAAATCAAGAATAAAATAATGCTGTTAGTATTTTGCTAAAGAATGTGGACATAATGTTAATTAATTTATATTTATAACAATTGCTTTAGTTACTTAAAACCACTGCAGCTTTATTAAGAAAGTTCTCTCTTCAAGATCATTATACTTCTTAAACAATTAAAATTACATTTTGCTCTGCACAATGACAGGCAAAATCCTAAAAATTTTGAATCAAAATTTTTGAACTTGTTTAATATGAATTAACAAAATATTTTAACAGTAAAAAAATTAAAAAAATATTCTAATAGCAACAAATGAAACATTAGTGTTTAAATAAATTATTAAGCTATTAAATAATTTTTGATTATCTCCCTACCATAAACAAGTAAAAGATATTGATGGAAGAGGAATTAAGCACATTTTCATTCTACATAAAGACAACAGACTAAGGACTATCAGAACTTTAATTTCTGTCACATAAATCCCTAATGTATTTCCTTTCCAAAATCCAATCAATTACCAACAAAAAGTGCATTATAAATTTATCATAATATACATACATAACAAATCCAAAATGCTAGCAAATGAAAAAAACAAACTCCCATAATGCATTTTAGTAGCAGAGAAACATTACATATACCAATAAAATCTTTTCTAATAAATTACCTTAATAAAACACTTCATCTTAAAAATATTTAAGTTATATTGAATCACAAAACTAAGCAGAAAAAGAGTGAAAGATTGCAAATGGACAATATTTCATATACACACTACCAAAAATATGAAAATAAAATGCATACCAAAAAAAATCATTATTTGTTGCTGTTAATTGGAATTAGAAAGAGACATATTTGTGCACTCCCTCCACTCCAATTAATTTTAGTATTAAAAAAATAATCTTTTTGCTTTTAACAAAGAATTTATTTTTCTCTAACTAAAATCAATATGTATATAAAGATAACAAATTGGTACTATTTAAACATTACTAATGATATTTTATAATTTTAACTTCCTAGAAAAAATTTTATTTTATTAGTTGCTTTTCATAAATAGTCGTTTTTTAAAAAAAAGAAAAAAATCTTAATTTTAATAAATTGCAACTTGGAAGTCAACTTTTTTAACAGCTGAACTTCCAATTTTTAAATATATATTTCGTTTATACAATACATGTTATATACTTTATATTTGAAATTATATAATGAACTATTTTTATTTCCTTCATCTAAATTGTTAAATGTTACAATTAAATTAGAAGATGGAAATAGTCTAACATATAATAACAAATAAAATGCCATCATCACAAATCTTTAATCATATATTATATATACGTCAATATATAAAAATAGGCAAACAATTTTGTGCTAATCTTTATTAGATCACATCAATAGTATTCCTATAGGATTAAGCTTCTCATAATTCATGAAGTCAACTATCCTACTTTTTCATCAGAATCAATTGTTATTCTCCAAGACATATTTTTGCCATACATACATATAGATGGCAATTTTTTCTGTTGTAAAATTGTTTTAACATTTTATATCTAGACATACGTCCACACACACACACAACATAAAAAGGACAAATTAACTAACCTGAGTTTTATCAACCGGATTGTCATTTTTCCCTGTCTGAACTAATAACTTGTATGCTATAATGCCTTTTTCAGTAGCATTTTCGTACCACTTTTCCTGAACTATATTTTTTTTGCTCCAATCATCGTCAAAAGATTCTTGGAGACCTGGAATAAAGGTCAGAAATTAAATTGAGGCTAATAAATAAAAGCCAAAAAAAAAAAACCTTTATTACAATAACTTACCAATTAGCCAATCTCTGAACATACCAAGCCAAAATTCAGGTAAACCACCATCATCATTTTTAATAATTTTATTTATCCTTTGAAAGGCTTCATGATATTCATATAACAATTTTTGATTATTAGGATAATCAAAATCTCCCTGAGTAACTAAAAACATATTAAAAAATCCAAAAAATTTTGTTTGTGTTTCAAGAAATCTATATTCACTGGTGTGACGAGGAACAATATCAGTCAGATCTAGGCCATCACTAACTCTAACCATTCCCCAAACACTGGAGCCTAGTAGTATAATAAAACCAATTATCACAGATACCTATTCAAAAAAAAAAATACAGAGAACAATAAAATAATTGTTATATGTATACATAAAATAAGTTATGTCAATATGTTTATATATAAATAATCTAAAACTTTGTATAATAAAATAAGTAAATTAATATACAAAAGACAAAAAAAGGGTATTAGAAATTTGTAAAAAAAAAAAAAAAAACGAAATTCTTTATTATACTGACATTTAAATATATTTTTTTAAAATTTATTATCAACAATTTGCATCATATCTAAGCAAAAGTGTGTGCAAATACAGATATAATTATAATTACATTTTATGGATAATTATAAAGTGAGTATATATATATTTTAAAATGCTGTATTTATTTTTTTAAAAAACTAAATAAAGTAGAAAAGTTTATACAGGCGTGGCTTTTTTAGCACGATTTTTAAAAAATTTTAAATGCAAAGATACAAGAGATTGTATACCTATTTGCCACACGACTCTATATTCCCCAATAAAAATTCTTTGTTTCTCTTTCTCCAGTATTAATCCATCATTATTTTTGATTTTTCTTCATTAAATTTGATTTCCATCTCCTTATCCGCCCTTGCATAAGTATTCAGCACAACTTCCATATCTTCCCTACTTTCTGTGCATAAGAAAAGATCATCAGCAAATAAAAGACCTGATAATGTATACACTCCTTTGCCATCTATTAACGGTATCTTCATTCCTCTTCCTAATTTTTCTATTGCCTCCCTACTTTTCTCAAATATAACAAAAACAAAATAAAGACATAGGGCATCCTTGTCTTAGTCCCAACCCCATTTCCTAATTGATATGTATAATAATTATTTTCATAAAATCTCTTAATAAAATCCACTAAAGCTCCATTCATTTCCAAAATCAACTTGCCCATAATCTATTCCTATTTACTCTATCATGGGCTTTCTCTATATCTACAAAAACCATATATAATTGTCTACCTGTATTCCTACTCATATCTATATATTGTGTAACTACAAATAAACTACCTCCTATATGCCTATTCATCCCAAAATCTTCTTGCATTTCTTCCACTATTTTCTTCTATCCATTTTGCAACCCTTCCAGCCACAATATATGCAAAAAACTTTATATAACACCAATTTTATCACCGCAGTCTATAATTGTTATCTTTCTATGATCCTTTCTTCCACTATATTTTCTTCCATCCATTTTGCAATCCTTCCAGCCACTATATATGCAAGAACTTTATATAACACCAACGTTGTCGCCATCGTCTATATATATTGTTTATCTTTCTATGGTCCTTATTCTTTCCTTTAAATAATAGCCTCATTCTTGTATTATACCAGCAATCTGGCAATTCTGTCTACTGCACCATCTTATTAAAACATGGTAATAGATTTGATTTTGCTCTATTTCCCAAATTCATCACCAACTCTACTGCCCATCCATCTAAACCTCTTGCCCTTTCTGCTTTTCAACTTCATCCCATTACTATGTGCTTCGGTTTGTTATCACTCTGTCCACATCTAACACTTTTTCTACATCCATTAACATACTTCTTTAGAATTGTCTCTAATTCTCTAGAGTTACTCATCACCATTTTACAATACTATTTCTCTCTCCCCTACCTTTCTTCATTTAATATATTTCCAAAATTTTTTATTCCCATCTCTTCCACTTTTATTAATATCCGCCATAATAATTTACTATTTTATTTTTTATATATATATTTTACTATTTAATTTCATTTTCTCTATATAATTATCTATTTTAAAATAGTTTTCTCATTTAATGTTAACATCTTTTTCACTTTCTTTGTTTTAATAGCACATTTATATTCTTTGCAAGCTTTCTTCCACACTTTTACTAATTCTCACTTTCTATTACTTTTATTCTTCTTGAATATTCTCACCTAAAACTTTGTCACTTTTTCTACTTTACCACACCAGTTCTTATATTCAGATATAAATATTTTTTGACATTAATTCCTATAGCACTATTCCCCCTTTTCTATTTATATTCTGCCAAACCAAATTTTCCAGTATAGGTTTTACTTCTTCTAGATGTGCTTCCACTATGGCTAATATCTCAAGCCCTTCATTTTTAACTGCTTCATTTAATTCCAACGAATTTTCTGGTCTCCTATCACTTTGTATATTCAAATATCCAATTTTAACAATTTCTTCTTTTTTTTTTACTACCCTTTTATATATTTTTTTGATTCTTTCTTCTCCATTATATTTGTCATTAGTTTGTTTATCATTGCTATAAGATCCATTCCCTCTCCATGTCTACATTTATATCCAGATCAGCTACTCTTTGTTTATTTCTTACATCTTGTCTATTCTTAACCTTCTTTTTTATAATACTGTAATTTAAAACCCTATTTCCCTTTATAAATTTCTGAACTATATAATATTTTTTATAATTCAAACCCCTTAATGCTTCCTTTTTTTGCTAAATGCAATCCATCTTGACTGTATAACTCCCTCTTACTAATAATAAAAAAATCCCACTCAATCACATACATATTATTTCTGTCACATAATTTTTCCAATTTCTCATTTATTGAACATTCCCTATCTAACATTTACCTACTGTTGAATCTTGATAGTAATCCTACTGTTTCTACTCTTCCTTTAACCTTATTCAAACTACTAATCAATTATTTGTACTCATCCATTACTCTCTCCGATGGCTCTGATAATTATTTGTCCACACCATAATATAAACATTTCTATTCCCCTTTTATTTACCTTATCTATAATATCCTTAATTCTAGTTTCAGGCAAACATACTCTTACATACCTATTTCTATTTTCCCTTGCAATTACATCCTCTAATTAGAGAGTCCCCTATCAAGATTGTCTCATAGTTTACTTTTCCTAATTCATCTGTAACATTCCCTTCAACCATCTGAACTTCCTTATCTATTTCTTTCTTATTGTTTCTATTCATTAATTCCTTAATCTGTTCACACTTCATATCCAATTCTTTTAGCTTTACTTCTACATCCTTTACCTCTTCCTCTATCTTGCTTATTCTTTGCCTAGCAATCCCTATTGCACTACTTATTTTGTCATCCATATCTCGCCACTCTACTAAATATATAAGCCATTCTATTGCCCTTATCTACATTATCTATGCTTAAAAACCAATTTTTCATCTCTTTTATCACAATTATATATGATCTACACAACCCTACACCTTTTATATCCTTCCTAGTCTTATTTAAGCACTTTTGATGAAAAACTTTATAATGGTTCTATCTGCATTGCCAATTCCATACATAACAATATAGTTTAGCTATTCACCACAAACTTTTAAAGTGCTAGCATGTCGGATTGTGAATTACAACATGAAATGTGACAATGCATTTTGTACTTTAATTCATGATGGAATGTGCTATCATTAAATTGTTTCGAATGGAACAAAACTGTTAATGTTTCGCAATCAAGTGAGTTGCAAGGATTTGCAATCACTATTTCATATCGAATCTAGACATGCTAGACCCTTAAAACTTTGTGGTGAACAGCTAAACTATATACACAAGCATTGATTCAGAGCGTTGCAGGCAGCTTGAAGAGAAAATCATCTTTCATTGAGACTCACTGTGTGTATACATAAAATATCAACACACCATCAAAGTCCTCTAGCTTAAATGCAATTTGTATTTAATAACAATAATTAATATATTTCACTTTATTCTTTTTGTGAGACATTCATGTGTAAGCATCATAATTAATAGTACCAGAGAGCAACACCAAACAAAGCCTGAGATTAGCCATCCATTCGACAGCTTTTACTCCTATTATGCTATTTAAACAAATTGCTTGAAATTTAAAAAAAAAAAAAATCAAGGTTTTGAATTAAATCATGCTTCTTTATACATGCTTTAACACTAACTCAGCATCTATATATTTTAATAAACTCAGTTTATGAGTTAATTAAATAGCATATACACTGATGGCTTATTTTGTTAAATTTAATTACATGTAATAAAGAACAAGTACCTCCTATATCATTACATCTTCCGAATTGCCCAGAAACATGCAAGTAAATGTATGAAGAAAGGAAAAGCTCCAGGTAATGATGGAATTATAATTGATATATTAAAAGCAGGTGAAGAAATAGAAATTTTTTTTAGCAAAGTTACATACCAAATGTCTAAATGATAAAGATTTACCAGATGATTGGAAGAATGCAGTAATAATATTAATATTTAAAAAAGGTGATAAAGAAGATATTAGAAATTACAGACCTATCAGCCTTTTATCAGTTTTATACAAAATTTTTACCAAGATAAATTACAACTCGTCTACAGAGAACATTGGATTTCCACCAACTAAGAAAACAAGCTGGATTTAAAAGTGGTTTTAGTACAGTGAATCATATCCAGATATTGAGAGAAATTATAGAAAGGACAAATGAATATGAGTTGCGATTATGCTTTGGATTTGTAGATTATGAAAAGACATTTGATTCTATAAACATTTCTTCAGTGATTAAAGCATTGGATCATCATGGTATAGATCCAGGATATTGTCATATTTTAAAGAATATTTATAAAAATGCAACAGCAACAATTAAATTACATAATGATACTGATAAAGTCAACATTGAGAAGGGTGTATGACAAGATGACTCCATATCTCCAAAACTTTTTACAGCAGTGCTGCAAGAAGTATTTTGTAGATTAAAATGGGAAGCTAAAGGAGTAAACATAAATGGAGATTATTTAAGTCATTTAGATTTTACAGATGTAGTTGTTTTTGCAAATAATGCTTTAGAGCTGCAGGAAATGTTGCAGGAGTTATCAAATGAAAGTAGGACTAAAGATAAATGTTAAAAAGACTAAAATAATGTTTAATGGATTTTCTCAAAATATGAAAATAAAGATTGATTATGATGAGTTAGAAGAAGTTAACAGTTACAAATACCTTGGTCAGATTATTAATACAGATAGAAATATAATAGATGAAATTAATCATAGACTTAAACTTGGTTGGAGTGCTTTTGGTAGAAATAACTTGATACTAAAAGGAAATATACCTATGTATTTGAAAAAGGTTTTTAATAAATGTGTTTTACCAGTTCTTACTTATGGATCTGAGACCTGGACACTTAATAAAAGAGCAATACAGACTTCAGACCACTCAAAGAAGCATGGAAAAATGCATGTTGGGAGTAACAAGAAGAGATCGAAAACGCAATATATGGATAAGAGCACAAACAGATGTTATTGACCTCATTGAAAAAAATTAAAAGACTGAAATGGAGTTGGGCTGGACGTATTGCTAGAAGAGATGATAATAGATGAACAATTGAAATCTTTAACGGGATTCCAAGAGATTGTAAAAGACCCAGAAAGAGACCACACGTGAGATGGATGGATGAAATAAGAAAGTGTGCAGGGTGATGTGAAGAAGAGAAGCTAAAGATAGGAGAAGATGGATTGAACTTGGAGAGATCTTCATCCTGCAGTGGATTGATAATGATTCTTGATGATGATGAATCTAGAAATCTTGAATGTACAGTATGTAAGATTTGACACTAGAAGTCTTGAATATACAGTATGTAAGATTTGACAAAGAGCCAATATTGAAAAAAGAGTATTAATAATTTTAGATCATAAACAAAATCACTAAAACAAAGTTATTAATTTTGCATCAGGTATATATAATTAATCAGCAAAGTATTTTTCAACCACTTAGATATTTGAAATTTTATATCATTAGCTTAAATAACATATAGTATGTATATTGTTTTTACTATAGCCAGATAATAATGTTATCTGATAAAGACAATCAATATTAATAAAAGCTGTTATCTTTAATTATTTATGCTTATAAGGATGTCTTACAAATAGTGATATACTGATTTATTATTACTGACAAATACATAACTGCTAGATTTTGAATCTGACAATTTTGCAATTCTATTTGAGAATAAAAATGCAAATTCAAATTTTGGCTTTTTAGCTACAGTAAATAAATTAATATATCTTAAATTAATATAATTCAATAGAAATATAAATAAATCCATATTATAATATCAGAGATCATAAATAATGGGGAACTAAGCCAATTAGCAATAACTCACTGAACATTATTTATGGTCAAAGTTAAGCCATTAACTTATTCATACATAATTAATTCATGGAATTAGTTCCTACATTTAAATCGTGTCCATAGAAGGGATTTAAACTCAGACTTTCAAGCTCCCTACATCTATCCATTCCATCCTATACAACTGGTATACATGATCACATATATATAGGGAGTTTAAAAGTCTGAGTTCACATCTCTTCTAGTTACATTAAATTCAGTATAGACAATATATTTGCATTTAAATACTAAATCATGTCCACAAAACACTGGCAAGAATAAGCTGTTGTCTTATCTATAGTTGCTAATCCACTTTCTTATCCAAATTGCCAAGATATCATTACAGAACAATATGAAAATGAACCCATTCGTTTCCAATTATGCATTATTATAATTTATACAAAGAGCATATCAAGTGATATAATGATAACTTTTCCAATTGCTTAACTAATTAACAAATATTTTTTTCACTTATTAAATTAAAAGCTGTCATATTAATGCTATACATGTTTAAAATTTCTTTAATTTTTCTTTATTCTATTTAATTTTAAGAAATATGCTATTATTAATTACAATTGTACATACTTGATACTAATAAAAAAAAAAAATCCACATGATTCTATTTATACCTTATTATTAACAAAATATTTTAAATAAACCTGTAAAAATTCCAACAAAGGGATAGAATTACTAGTAGTTTATTAAGTTCTTCAACTCTGCAACTGTAGCCATTGATATGACATCATTAACTATGCAATTCATGATCTGTATTTTTAAGTTGATAGCTGTTAAATTCTATTTATAAAACAAATTGAGTAAAATGATCATGGATTGCACTGAATCTGTTGATAAGACCCATTATATAGATTCTATATATCAAAATTAATGGACATATATTTGCATATAGAATTTCATTACAATTATTGCTGCCAATATCTGTTTTAACTTATTAACAATCATAAATTAACAAATTTTAATCTCAATAATGTTTTTAATTTCATGCAGTTAATAGTATATCACTTTTTTTATTATAGCTAAATAAAAATGACTTCCTTTGAACCAAACTAACTGATATGCTCTAATTATTTAATTAGACATCCCTTAATAAGTTTCAATACATATAATCGAGAAGAAAAAAACCAATTACATAAAATATCATCAATTACACATTTTCAGTTCCAAAATTTTTAGTTGTATTAATAATTAATCTTTAGAACACCATCTGATAAAATGTGTTGATTTTTAAAAGGTTTTGTTTGTTTCCTATCTACTTCAATTATTATTATTTTTTTCTTATTTTTTTGATAAGATTTGCCCTCTCCTCTCTCTTAAACATTATCTTTGTTTTTTTACCTTGTCAAAAACAGACATTATAATTTTTGCAATTCAATAATATTATCAAATATTTTCCATAATTCCAAAAAAATATATATATAAATAAGCATGTTAAGTATTTAACATCCTGAATATATTAAAATTTTTTCCATCTATTTCAAAGTATATAATTGTTTAACACTCGGTGAAAAAAATGAATAGTACAAAGTTAATAAATTCCATCTTTGTAATAGAAGATTCTGTACATATATATTCAATTATTGTAATCTTTTCTACAATTATAAGTTGATGTTTTGAGATCTGGCACAAATGATGAAGCATAGATCATATTAATTTTTCAATTCTATAACACCCCAATAAAATAAATCTGTAATACCAATGTTATGAAAATAAATAGTATTTATAATTATACATTTAGAATAGCAACTGTTAAGATTATATTTTATCATTATTTTATATTAAAATCAATTTTTGTTTCAAATATAATCTCTTACATGAGCATTAAACGAATATGCATTATCATTAAAATAAAAGAAATAATAATACAAATATATTTACTAACTTTTAATTACGCATTATCATTTAATAAGAAATAATATATATATATTTACTTAACTTATGATTAAATTAATAATCTAAAAATTAATCTCTTAACAGTTATTCACATAAATACATTCTATATATCTAAACTTGTCAAGTCACTTCATTCTAATTTCAAAATAATAGTTTTAGGATATTTATTATATCTCCATAATCAGGAAAAATACAAAATATTTCTCTGCTATCAGAGATTTGAAAAATAAATGATATCACAAGTAATACAATTTTTTATCTAGTGTGAAAAAAAAAAAATGTGAATGATTTTCTTTTTCAATGGTAACATTATTTAAATTATATTTTTAATTCACACTGTTTGTATGTGTGAAAATGAACATTTTCAGTTTCTGGAAATACTCTAGACCAGTGGTCTTCAACCTTTTTACACCTGCGGACCGATAAAAATAAGGATAAGGTTCCGAGGACCAGCAAAAATAACGATAAAATTTCGCAGACTGGCAGAAGTCTATAGATAAATTTTCTTAAAGATAAGCATAATTGTTATAACTCATCAAAACAACAATGTTAAATATATAAGATAAAGTTTTATATATATATGGAGTTTATATAATAAAAAACTTTTTTTTTGGAAAAGTAATAAAAAATTTAATTCTACCCCCCCCCCCAATAAACATCTGTGATAACTAGAAAAACATTAATTTATGAACGATTGTAGATTTTGTTTTCGTTCTGTTTTCTTTTTTTTTTAATTGGGTAAAAATGAGATGAAAAAATAAATAAAAATTGGCTATATTAATTAAAAGTTTAAACTCTTATTATTTATTATTACAAACTTTTTACTGCCCGTCTAGCACGCGGACCTCCAGAAAAGTTTGGGCCGCGGACCAAGGGTTGAAGAACACTGCTCTAGACAAGGGGTTGGCAAACTTTTTAACATATTTTAACATGAATCTCCCCCACTTCCCCATTAAAGAGCCGCAAGGAAAGATATGAAAATATGTTAATGAAAATATGAATGGTGGTGAGTATATCTGAACATTTATTTTAGTAATAAAATATACAAAAATAAAAATGTTCTTAAAAAAATATAAACAAAAAATTACTTAGTTTGATTTATTCACAAATTTCTAATATTTAAATATTCATCATATACAATAATTACCATTAAACATCACATAATCACCATTTTATGCTTGCTCATAACTGTTATTAAAACAAGGAAAACTCTCTATACATATTGCCACTCAGTGCAAGCCAGAATAATCAATGGATGACAGAAGGCTTGTGCATAAAATCCCCATCTAGTGCCTACTCATCCAATGATCCCCAGACTAGTTTCTGGCTTGTGGCCTTTGTTAATGAGATCCTAAGACCTAGATGCAGCACTCTCAGATCCAAGGCTCATCACTGACTAAAGCCACAAGCCAGAAACTAGTCTGAGGATATTGGATGAGTAGGCACTAGATGGGGCTTTTATGCACAAGACTTCTGGCATCCATTGATTACTCTGTCTTGCACTGAGTGGCAATATGTATAGAGTTTAGCTTGTTTCAATAATTATCAGTGTATAATAAGTCTGAATTCAAGAAATAATGTTATAATGTGCATTTTTCTTCTTCTTCTATAGTTATCACTATATTTATTTAAAAATTGTAAGAAGAAATAAAAAATATATTATGTTTATCATGATAAAAACAGCCATATTTGACAACCAAGCCATAGTCTGCAGACTCGGACTCTAGACTAAAGTTACTATTACATCCAATTACTGATAAACCTTTAGACCTATATGCATTTATTATATAAACATACACACAAAGATAAAAATAAATTGTTTTTGATGAATATTACCTTAACGGTAGTACACTGCAATAAAGGAGCATAAATTTCTTTGGCAAACCTAGACAAAGACCACTGGCCACATTTTCTGTGATTTATACAGCAATTTTTTCCATCACTTGTTAATAAATGCCTTGTTGATGAGGTACAGGAAGGAGAAAGGGGATCAGGAGATGTTGCTTAAATAAAATAAAATTACCCATTGAACATTAAATTTTAAAAAGTCAATAACAAAAAAAAAAAAAAAATACAACAAATATATTTACAACAATAAAAAAAAAAAAAGAACTTACTATTAATAAAAGAATTAGGACATGACCAACAATCTTCTTTGACTAAGATAGTGACAGCTTGCTGACCATCAGGAGGTAAAGCTTTAGTTACAGTTTGTCTTTTAGGAATTTCTGCTTGAGGTGCTATTTTACTATGAAATCTATTTGGTGAATTTATTTCCTGATCATCAGAACTATAAAAATTATAAATGTATACAAGAAATAAAAAATATAATATAATAAAATCATTTTTTAAATCTAAACACATTAAAAAATAAATAAACCAGGTAATTCTATTCAAATCTATTACTGTATAAATGTCACTATAAGTAAATAAAAAATAATTATAAGCTAATGAATAATTTACAAGTCAATTTGGACTTAAAGCAAAAGTATAGCATTCAAGTATTAACAATATCAAAATCTTTTTAAATCTCAAATTTTCTGATGAATTTTAGTTCTGACTGCATTTTCCATCATTTTATTGCTATCTCGAAAATTTAAAATATACTGACAGTTGCTAATAGTCAAATATAAATAATAGTATATTATATTCAATAACTAATATCTGCAGATAATAGATTCAAAATATTACATAATATTTATTCATAGTGTTCATAATAATATTAATAGTGAACTGATAAACATAAATTGTCTTTTGAAATATCAGTATTTAGTAGATGGAATTATAGATAAACATGCCATATTAGAGATGCAAAATTAAGATATTATTCTTGAAAATTTTTTTTGAAGAACATTACATTCTTTAATGTTCAAGATTGAAATTAATTATTTTGATTGCAAATTTCAAAATAATAATAGTAATAATGCGACATATAAAAATTTGATTAAGTATTTTAAATATTTCATTTCTGTTCATTATATCTTACTAAAAGATTAAAGATACATACATTGTAACAATCAAATAAACCAAGAAAGCTATTTGTGACAGTAAATTAATATAGATGCTAAGGAGATTCAATAATGGTACACCTCTGAGAGCCAATTTGTGACTCTAAAATAAAGGTGAGGCTTCCTTCCTTAATAACTAAGTTGAATCAATGATTCTTAATCTAAACTAGAATTAGATAAGCAATACCAACACTTGATTATTCACCAACAGATGACGACATAAATCTTGGCTTAACCTTTTAAAATAATTAATAATATATAATGAGTAAAGCAATTTTCACATGAATAATGTCCATTACTTTATTTAAAAATTTATATATATATATGAATGTATTCTGAAAATAAATGTTACTCCATTAGAATTTCTAAACATTTGCCAAATTATTTCTGCAAATAAGTGTTACTTCATAAGAATTTCTAAACACTTGCCAAATTATTTTACTTAAATATATAAACATCCACGCTAACACTAACTAGAAAACTATACAAAAAATTAATCGCAAAGTATACCATAATCCAATGAAGTTCGTGCCATCTACTTATAACTGCTTAACAAAAATTTATACCCTTTTTTAGATTATATAGTTATATATTTTAACAACTACAAAGTAAGAAATTTAAATTGAGATGTGATAATTCCATTTAAAACAATCAAAATTTAAATAAAATTTTAATTACTTCAGTTAATTCAAATTCCACATTTGTTTTTAGTTGCTAAAATCCATGTCTTTATATAATCTTAGATAAGCTGGAAGAGTTATCACCTTCTTTTGGTTTTCTATTATTAAAAATTATTTTAAGCTTAGACCCCAACCCCAAATATATGTATAAATATCTCAATTTCAGACTTCATGATAATCTTCATATGATTATTTCTAGTTCTGAATTTATTAATGGAATAATAATTTTTAATACTAAGACATAATATCTATTATGAATATATTTTAAAAATATAAATGTATTATTTTATTAAAATTTTTAAGATTTAATATAAATTAATATTTTTAAAGCTAAATGGCACTGTCTTTGGCATGGATATGACTTTTTATAGCAAATATGACATCAAACTTCATCAATTCCTTAATTATTTCAAATAAATGTATTATTGCATTACTTTTTCTTTTAGAAGAGGTCAGCAACTTAGAGCACATGTGCCATGCAGAACGATTATCAATGGCATTCTGATTAAATTGAAGTAGTTAAAAATTATATTTAATTACATTGCATGCATTTGCACCATCAACTACATTTTGCTGTTTAATTTACTAATTATTTTGTACAATAAATGTACACTCAATCTTTGCTAGATAAGAGCTAAGTAGGATTGAAATCCCCCCAGGGAAGATTAATTTTTTCTGGATTTTTTAATTTTTTTTTTGACAGTCAATTGACCTTTGATACTTTTGTACAAGACTGCATATTTAGAGTAAATTTATATTCAGGCAGAATATTATATTGATTAAATTCATTTGAAAAATAGAAGTTTATAGTTAGTGATAGGGTTAATGCTTGAATGAAGTTCGCAAATACATGAGACTTAATAATATCGTTTAGATCTCAAAGAAGTTAAAAATCTTTTTTTTTTTCTTTCTTTTTAGATATCTAATTGTGTAATTAAAACAAATTTCCATGTCCATAGTTTTTTTAAAAAAAGAATATATGAAAAACTTCCAATTTTGAATTGATTTTTTATATCACAAAAATGGGTTTACTGGAACCATTTTTGATGAATGCTAGAAAAATACTAGTTTTATTTTGTTGGTTCATTAATCAGCTTTTTAAATTAAACCATTAAAAGTTAAAG
Source organism: Epiperipatus broadwayi (assembly GCA_028023455.1). Lineage (NCBI taxonomy): Eukaryota > Metazoa > Onychophora > Udeonychophora > Euonychophora > Peripatidae > Epiperipatus > Epiperipatus broadwayi. The sequence continues at coordinate 2,185,828 of JAQFVV010006209.1, read as the reverse complement.
GTACTTTACCTATTCTAAATTACTATACATTAATCAGCAATTTTGTAAACAATACACATTTTTTTAGGCACTAACAGGATGAATTTCCTCTGTCAAAGAAAATTTTAGCATGTCTTTCAAAGGCAATATAATTTAACAAAAATACTTTTCTCGTATGATCCTCTGTATTTTAAAATATTTAATGACCAATAAAATAAGATTTGATTACAATGGGCTTCAAAAATATATAATATTGAAGCCCATTATAACCGGAACAATTTTTATACTATATATAATAAAATTGATAGAATTATGTCGCCATGCAAAATAACATTGTAACATGACACCACTAAAAGATTGCAAATCTATATCTTAAGACATTAAATAGTTAATAATATTTCAGAATATTTACTAATCCTCTCACACACACATGTATACATAAATTATTTTATAAATATATTTTTTAAAACTAAAAAGTCAACTTACGAAATGCAACAAAGAAAATCATATCTCTGAGATTCTTTCCGCCTTAAATCTAATGTAATAACAGCAGGAAATGCTACTAACATGGATGCCATGTTGAAGATAACTAAAATAGCTGCCTAAATAAAATAAAAAATAACACTTTTTTTGCAACAATATATGCAGAATTTGACAAATTAAATATATATAATAATATATTTAAAATAAACTTCATTAAAGACTTCCATTTTTTTTTTTATTATTTTCTATTTATACTAGGCATGTGAACAAATTATCTGTTCACAATTTTGAATAACTGATGCTGTTGTTTAGTTTATCTTTTTTATGTTTCAGTCAAACAAATGACAATTTTTTTTAAAAAAAAAAAACTTTGTTTCAGCTTAACATTTTGTTTGGCAAAGGTTGTATATATATATTTCATTGTTTTAAACTATTAAATCTATCATAGTTCTTTTTAACTTATTTAGATATAGTATCTGAAATTTTTTCCTTCCTCTTATCTTCCAAATTTTTACTGTGTTATATGAAGAAAATGATGATTCATGTCAATTAAAATGTAATTACAACTTCATCATCTAATAAAACTACCCCCACCCCCACCTTATCATCTCAGTGAAATGTATAGAGTGAAAAACCATATAACTTTCCCAGTGACAAAACAAGATTTCCTAGATTCATAAAAGTTACAGTTCATCAATTCCATCATCTCTAAAGCAATTTGGAAATAAATATAACAAAAAACTAATAATTTGATTTTTATCATATAAAATATTTCTTGTGTAAGCAATTATATTTAAATCTATCATGCATTATTTTATTTCTATAGAACAAAAAAAAAAAAAAATCTACCGGAAATTTGTAATGTAAGTTCTAAGATGTGCTGCTGCACTCATTTAATAAGCACAATATAAAAAGAAAATTAAGGTATAAATGTTCATTTTTTTGGTTACTATTGAAACCCATTACTACCCCCCACAACCCTGATCTTTTTTTTGCTGCTGTTGTTGTCACAAATGGGGTAAAATATATTCAAAGATAACTCCTCATATATTAATAATTTCACAATTGTTAAATCAATTCTTACGAAATAATTATTATTAAAATTAAATTACTTTATTAAGATCTTTTCACTTTTATTACAAACAATAATAGCAACTCCACATTTTTAAAACATCAAATATTGTAGATTTTACTTATAATACACTAATTACACATATTTAGTGTCTATCCTAAAGAGGTAGACTTAAAGTAACTAGGAATATATAAAGATTTAACAATATTATTCAATAATCAATTGCACTTTGATATTACTTGCCACTCCCTTAGTATAATTTTTTACAATATTTCAACTTTAATGGGTTGAGCAATTGTAGTGTTCCAGTTGCTATTGGCAGCTGATTCGTTGAAATTTTGTTTTCTTTTTAAAATTCCGTGAAAACTATAAGCATGACAACAACAGAAATCCCAGCATTTGTTGCTGCTTAAATTTTTCTTTAAAATGGTGTATCACAAGTTGAAATCGGATAAAATTTGAATTTTTTATTATTTTTATTAATAAGTGCATTTAATTTTTTTCTTTTGTGGTCAGTTTATTAGATTACACAAAGACGACAACGGCAGAATAGCTTTATCAGCAAGACTTATTACTAAAATGGATTAAAAATATATTGATGATTTGCATTTCAAGACCTTCAATCAAATCAAAATGTAATCAGAATATCGGATTGTAAGTAATCAATTTTAATTTTTTTTAATAATTTGATAAATGGTGTAATGTTTGTGTTTGCATTGGCATGTCTGTGAAGTATATAAATAATATAATATTAAACCATTTATGCTTTTTATTATACAGTATATAAATTTGTATTCAAATATAACAAAAATGGTTTATGTACATAGTAATTTTGGGGTTCTGATCCAAGTTTGAGCAACCTTATTTTATAGACATAATGATTCTCAAAAGGTTTAATAATTTATTTAGTGTGTTCATATTTCTATTAGTGTGTTTGCACTTGCATGCCTGTTTGTATAACAATGATTTATATATATAAATTATAGGTAGTGCAATGTAAATTTTAAGACTGATTATCAGATGTACAGAAAGGTTGCAGTTAATAAAGCAATCACAAAATTTACTGGGCATTGTACAATGTGAAAATATAAATCCTTAAAACCAATAAAAAGATTTCAAACGGTGTGTGTGGATGTGGTGATAGATACAATAGTTGTATATATACCACATGAAAATGTATGCAGGTAAAGAATCAAATTCTGATTCTTGCCTATGCCTTGATATTCATGCGACATCTTGCATCACATTATTTTCAAGTCTATAGCTAGCAAATGAATTATATACAAATAAATTATATCTCTGGGATAATAAATATAACAAGATAGCATCACTGGTGTGCATATAGATCACTGTTGTACACAAAAAATATAAAATGAAGAGCTAAAACTCATTTTATCACTGATACAGACAATAGCCTTCAATTTCTAGTTTTAGATAAATAAGAAGCCAATTACTATGATGACAAATGCATATCAACTTTCTGGGAAAGATTTGTTTTGTATCTTTTATTAGGATGGATCTTTTTCTTATAGATATCTTGAGATTTGTTAACTTTTGGGGTACAGATAAAAATGAAGAATTCTTATTAGTTTTGGAGATTCTGAAGCTATGGATTATCTCAGGTTCTTAGTATTATGCATGATTTGAATGAGAATTTTGCGAGGAATCCAAAGAAATTATCAATGAAGATGTAATTTAAATTTAATTAATGATAAACTAGAAATTATGAACAAACAATAAAATAATAATTATTTTGGTTGTTGAATTTTTTCTTCCTAATTTTTAAATGGTAATTACTATTTGTCTTACCCTTATTGTTTTCCTTAGTTTTTCTAGTTTCTATCAATGTAAAACTTTTTGCTCTAACATTGTTAAAACTGAAGTTATTGTGAAACACAGTTTTTTAAAAAAGTCAATATAGTGCCTGGACCATTAACTAGTTAAGCTAATATTATAAACTTAAATGAAATTGGCATTTAGTACTTTTTTTTGCATTGGCAGCTTGAAACAAAAGTGCAAAGTTTTGTACACAAATTTAGATAAAAAATGTAATACTCAATAGAATTTATTTAGTTAAAAAAAAAAATCCCCCATCCTCCAATTAAATGAAGTTCTGTAAGTAGCAGATGGATTGATCAGAATATTACATTTTATTTTTCAATTAATCTATTTACTAAATACTACAGCAACTGTTTGTCAAAGTTAAATCAATGAATCATTTACATGAATCAGTATAAACTACTTATTTTTAGGAATTTTAATATTCAGATCTTTTGTGGTTGATGGGTTTACATTCAACTCTGTATGATAAATGTTCAATAAAAATATGCAATTCATTTAATTTTTTCATCTCAAAAATTTTGCTGCTAAATGAAAGCAATAGTTAGATGCAATTTATGTTGGAAATGCTTATAATTCATGTAAATAATAAAAGATTGTGGTACCAACTTCTATAGTTGAACATTTAGAAACTTTTTCATTTTAAGAAGTTAACAATTTATCAGTAGAATGAATGACTGCTGATCAATTGTGTTATGGTTCGTATCAGTCAATTATTTTCCACAAAAGGTTTAAGATAATGAACTACTGTCAATGAAAAGTGATTGATATGAATTTTAAGTTGTACTACTAATTATATAACCACCAGATTTTTTTATGTAAAAAAGCATTTTAAAAAAATATAATTACTTTATACTTAGGATTCAAGTGTTTACTATCAATTTCTCAGTAAAATTCCAATATTATAATTAATAAATCTTTTTTATTAATCTATGTATGTCATTTTTAAATTTCTCAAAATAAACTGGAAAAAATTGGTTAATACAAATAGAATATATCATCATTCCAAAAATCTACAAAAATATACAGGTACTTTTACGTCAACCATCATGGTCAAGCAAAAAAAAAAAACCATAAAAAATTATAATTTCCAAAGCTTACTTATTTATTTATATCAACAGTTGCATTGTTAACAAATCAGACAAAGTATCTTCATCAAAAATCTATGTAAATACTTGTTATAAGTAATGATTCAAAAACAACAAATCAATTCTATGCTAAAAATTTATTCTCAAAATAAACGACAACAAAAAACTATCAATGAAAGCTTCTGTCAGTCACCATAAAATAACAAACGTGCATATAAGTTAATTAATTTTCACATCACATTCTTTAAAAAAAAAAAAATGGTTTAAAACAAAATCAGACAAATTTTGCTGAATGTTACATATGTATGACATATATACAAGTTTATCTCTCACACTTTTAAATCAGCTTGTATGATCAAGAAATGATAGGCTTTCACTTATATATATATGGAGCTATTTTGCCTTGTCAAAGTATCTTCCAATATCCTGAATAATTAAATCTTTTACTAACAAATAAATCTGAGTATTGAGTTTAAATTTATTTTTCTATTCAGTAATAAGTTATTCAATTAAAACAGTATTGTTTAAATTTAGTCACATTTATCTCAAACATATTCTTTTGTCAAAACAAGTGTAGTAATAAAAGCATTTTCCCTTTTTATTATTATAATTACTTGAGTAATTTTTTTGAAATCTGTAAAAATTTGCAAATATGGGGAAAAAAAAATTTAAGAACCAAAGATTTAAAAATAAGTTTTTTCATGCAGCATAGTTCAAAATAATTTTCAATTAAATTCAATTTTGCAAATTATTACTTTCAATAGATGACCCCCCCATTTGTGAAATAAGTCATATTAATATAATACATTAATGACATACAAATCTCTACAAGTGCATCATTAGATTTCTGTTCTACTAAAATAGAATACATAATCCAATGTTGGAAATTTATTCATTATATATTTTGAGAATTGACAATATCTGTTATGACTCCTATTTACATGTCTGTATTTAATAAGTAGTTTGATTATGCCCATGAGCACATTTTACAACCTAAGACTAAGTAGAGGTGGTAGTTTTCGATAAATTTTATTTGTTCATTTTTAAAGGAAGATTATAAATTATTAGCTACCCTAAACAATTAAAATTTATAGGAAAATCAATGACAGATCAATATAAAAAATTTTGACAAAATTATGGATATTTCTTAATTTATAAATTCAATCACGATTTTGTTCTAAAGCATATAATGTTAGTGATGAAAGTAATTAAGAGCAAATTTCTCACCACATTTAACATCTTTCTATAAAATATAAACAAGTAGTTTAACAGAAGTATATTAATTGGTCAAACTTTTCAAAAATAACGTAATCCAGCAATAAAATTATTCATTAAAACAATTTTTGACAAACACAATTCCCCAAATTAATCCTGAATAGGTAAAAAATAAAGTTGTGGATTTTTAAAATATAAATCAATAGCAAAGTTCAGAATTATTTTTAGGAAGTGGTTGATGCATAGCTCTTCTTAAGCAAAAAAGTATTCAAAAACAATTTGAGTCAATCAGAAATGTAGCAAGTGCTAATCATTTTTAAAAAAACAAGAGAAATATAATGCAACTTTTGCCAGTAATGATATATGCATGAAAGCTTGTGGATTTGTTTTAATGCTAGCAAACAATATTGAAATATAGCTAGTAGTTTCAATGATTGAAAATTTTTTCTAGAAATAATTGAATAAACAACCATTTCACAGTTAATCTTATTTAGTCTATTTCTTATTTATCTATTTCCTCTCTGTAGATTAATTTCATAACTTATAAGTTAATTTAGATACTTTGTATTTAATTTATTATTTCATAAAGAAGTTGAATAAGCTAGTAAATCTTTTTAATTTAATTAGAAACATAATAATTTTAAACAACACATTTTGCAGGAAATAGTTAAAAATTGTTTAAAGGGCTAAAAAAGAATTATTTTGTTTTGGCTCTAAATTTGCTGAACAATTTTAGCTATGTCAATCAATCACTGTTCGATAATAGACAATTTGTTTCTACTTTTTTTTTGCATTTGTAAATGACTCCATACCATGATGAACTGCTTGAAAATAATTTTCTGCTTGTTATCACTAAAATAATTTTTTTTATGTGTATACATTTTAATTCTTGCTATCCTTTAATTATAATTTATGCAAATTATAAATTAATATTTTATAAATAATCAAATTGTTAAAATATATAAAATTGGGGGGGGGGGGGGGGATATAATAATTTATGCTAAAAAACTATGTAATCAAATAAAATGAAATTATAATAAATAAATTCCATAATTAAAATAGGTTTTAAAGTAATTTAATTGTGAAATAAATTAATAAATAATTTATGAAAAATCAAATAAATTGTAAAAATGAAATGATTTACATAACATTAAATGGTATTACAATAAAAAATTGAAATATTTGCCAAAAAAAAAATAAAGTCATGCATAACAATACAAATATGTTTCATATTGTTAGTAGGGGTGTTATTTCTCTCAAATAATTTAAAACAAACACTATCCTAAATCAAAAAGATTTTCTGACTTTTGAAAATACTTTGCTTATTGTTTTAAACAAAACAAAAAAAATTATAAAATTTTGACAATAGAAATTTGTAACTGCATGTCAAATAATTTTATTAAAAATTTTTTTCCATAATATTACATGAACAATCAAAATCATCGTCAAGTTGCAATGAGACACTGATAAAGTTTATATCTGCAAAGCAAAAATATCTATTCATTCTCAGAAAGAAAAAAATTAAAATATTGCCAGCTTAAACATCTATTTACCTGTAATGAAAAGGCACGTAGTGCTGGAATAGGAATCATTGCTGCTGTGAAAAAAGCACAACTATTGCAAAGAGAGGTAAGCAGAATGCTAATCCCTGTCCTTTTGAGAATTTCTCCAATCTGATCCTTAAATTAAAAAAATTTCAAAATTTATAATATCCATGTTATGAGAGGAGAGAAAAAGTTAAAAATATTAACAGGAATTCTGCCTTAACACTTAGGGAGGAAAAGGATATATATATAAAAATGTTAATGTATTTATAATGAGAAGATTAGTTTATTTTACTAGAGTCAATAAAAGTTTAAACTGTGCTTCAAACAATTATGAAAAAATAATATATTCAAAAGTACAAAATAAAAGACTAACATAATGAAGGTAAGAATAAAATTATTTTCAATGATGATAAAAATAATTTATATGTGTATGTTATCTGCTTGAAGAGAGAGGGTAATAAGGCAATATTATAACTTCAACCAAATGCTATCATTTATCCATTACTGTAGTTTGCTCATCTTTCAACTATTCATTCTGGCATCTCAATTTTAAGATTTACAATGACATTTATAATACTAAGATATGTAATAATAGACATTAAAATACATGTAGTCAAATAACATGAAGATATGAACAACTCAATACAGACACAGTAACTGGAATTTATAAAATTAAAAAAAAAACACAAAGCACAACTGATTTAGCAATATTTAAAGGTAAAAGAATTTTATAATTTGTATTTAGAAAAATACATTTATGAAAAATAATAATAAAAGACTTTATTATAATATAACAGGCAGTTTTTAAAGTAGAGAATTTTTAAAAAATGGTTAATTTTAAATATTACGGTGGTTGTATAATCATAGTTAGAAAGTTTGCCTTATATTTATAACATAATTTAGATAATAAAGACAACATTTGACATTTTATTAAAAAAAATTGAATATATATATAAACATGAATATAGTTTTAAAAATAAGATCTTATGTAAGTTAATATTTACCAATTAATAAAATGTACGAAAAAAGTACAATAAAAATATTTATTAAAAAAAAAAAGCTTTATCATTTCCTTAATTTGATCATTTTTAATATATTTTAAAATGTTATTTCTAATAAAACACTAATTTTAATTAGATAACTATCAATGAGTTATATTCAGGTGATCAATCGGATACTATACCTTATCTAGTTAATATTTTAACAACAACAAAAAAAAAAAATTCTCAGTGAACAATATAAAATATGAATAGGTGTTCTGATCAACATAATATTTGAATGAAGAAAAACATTTTGGTGAATTCCACCACATTTCAGTTGGGATAATACTATTTGACTGATAGCTGCAAAACTTGAAACTTTTCTAAGTTATAATTTGTTCCATTTAATATTGCTAAATCAGACATTTTTTCTCAGAAATTTATAACATTAATGTTAGCTTCTTATCACATACTGCTACCCCCTCTCCCTTAAGCCTTATCTATATATTTATTTTTTACATTGATACAAATATGGCTATTAATTTGTTCAATCCCTGTATAGAAATTGTGAAAAAAAAAAAAGAGCAAACAATAGCTTTTAGGATCATGAGATAAACTGTAAAATAAGATCCACCCCCACCCCCCTAAGGATCTGATTTTTAAAATAAAAAAAATACGTAAGAATTTTAAATCTGGCACAATACAAAATTCTTGCCAAGTGAATAAATTTATTTTAATTCATTTTTAGAAAACGACTGTATTACAAAATAATTTGTAGACAATTCTCTGATATAATAAATATGTATTTATAAAGTCCACCATATAAAATCAATTTTGTGAATAAAAATTTGAATTAACTTCATAAATATTTAAAAAAAAAAAAAAAATTTATTGCAAACCATCAGCTAAACAATAAATACTACTATATTAAAATTACTCACCATCTGAGAAACATTATTACTGGCGTTTTCAGCATATGTGTGCGCAATCAGGAACATATGATCCACACCTAAACCAAGTGCCAGAAATGGTACCAACTGCCAAAATAAAATTATTTTCATTACAAAACAGCATCTGTGACTCAAAAATACAAGCATGAATAAAAATTATCAACTATCTTACTTGTGTGGTTGAAGCATTAAAACCCAGCTGAATAAATGCACAGAAACCTAAACCAGCAGTTACTGTCAGGCTTACCAAAATTACTCCAGCTACTCCAAGAATACTTTGAGACTGAACTAAATTATCACACCTCATTAGTGATACAGCTGCATAAAGAAGCTAAACAACAACAACAAAAAAAAAATGACTAAATTGTCTAAACAAACACTTTTACATAATTTCTTTTTTACTAACCATTAGTAAATAACCAACAACGACCCGCGTTGTGCTAAGTTTTGAAAATTCAGCTAAAATATCTGTTAATGTAGTGCTGGAGAAAGCGTTTATATTAAAAAATTTGGTACCATTTGTATGTTTCAACATTTCCTATTTAAAAAAAAATAAAAGTTTAATTGCATGTTAATTCATAAGAACTTAATTTAAAAATAATAAGCAGAAGGACTTACATCTCTAAACTTTCTTTGCCAAATTTCAAGAATTGTTCTTGCTTTATCTGGAGTCCAATCAATAGAATGAACTTTATAAGTGTCAACATAAAGCTCATACATCACTTTTTCTCCCATTAATTGAAAAATAGTTTGCAATGCTTCTGCTCTAAAAAATTTTTAAAAAAAGCAAATTATATGCATAACAAAATAAAATAAAAAACTTAGACTAAACAATGTTAAGAGATATAAGAAATATCAAATCACCATTAAACATGATATGTGATAGTGCTTGCTTACCTTATCTGCTAATAATTTATCAAGTTAAAATTGAAAACTTAAATTTCCATTAATCATTAGTATTTAAATATAAATACAACGTAAAAGATATATTACAACAATTACTAATAAACTATCTTATAAAATTATGATCATATAATTCTGAATCATATGTATATCAACATTAAATATGTATATACAGACAGTCTCTAGTTACAAACTTAATTGTTTCCTGATATGTATTTGGAAGTTGAAATTGTTTGTAAGTAGAAGTCTGTAAAAAAAAAAACATCAAAAAGGGTTTTCCAAAATACAGTATTTATTTTTTATTGACTAGTATCTGTGGAGTTTTGTATACAATTTTATCAAGAGTTAATTGAATTGTATTCTTTTTCTTCTCTTGATAAAGAATTCTGTAACATTCTGTGTCTTTTTCTATTGGCCTTCATACACGAGATATACGCTCTCCATTGGGATCACATTCTTCCATTGTGGTCAAAAATTTGTCAAGGTGCATGAAAGCTTCATTCATATTCTTGATTGTCAAACTCTTAACAATAAGTTCATTATCAAGTTCTTCATTTTGTATTTCATTCATCTCTTATAGTTTAATCAAGTCTTCATTTGACCGAGGTTCTGAGTGAGATTGTATTAACTCATCAATATCTTCATCAGTGACATCTAAATTTAATTTATTATATTGACTATTTCAGTTGTGATATCTTCAGGAGTTTCTTCAATGTCCCTAGAAGCATTCATCCATTTGTGGATATATTTTTTTTCCAACAATCTTTCATTGTTGACTCTCTTATTTCAGCCCACACATCCCCAATAATATTTATTGCATTATATTATAACTTTTCCAAAAATCTCTTAGTGTAGGTCCACTTTCCTTATCAATTGCCTTGATTGCTTGAATCATTAATCTTCTCATATAATACTGTAAAGTAGCTATCACAGTTTGGTCCATAGATTGTATTTCACTTGTAGTGTTGGGAGAGATAAACACATTAACTTCTGGATATAAATTTTGCAGGATTTTGGATGTCCAGGAGAATTATCTAAGAGCAATAGTGTTTTAAATGGTAAATATTCTCACTACAATATTGCCTAACAGAAGGCACAAAATGATGTGAGAAACAATCTTGAAAAAAACTGTGCAGTAGCCAGGGCTTTAGGATTTGATTTACAAATGACCAGAAGCATTCTTTTATCTTTTCTTTTCAATGCTCTATGATTTTCTGTCTAATAAGTTAGCATTGGCTAAAATTTAAAATCATCAGCTAAATTACCTCCAAGAAACAATGTTAATCTGTTTTTAGAAGGTTTATACCCAGGTGCAACTGATTCTTCCTTTGCTAAATATATATGTGCAGGCATCTTTTTCCAAAATAATCCTGTCTTATCTACATTGAAGACTAGACATGGAAAATAAGGTCCATTTTTAATGATATTAAAGAAAGTGGAAATAAATTCACTGGCAGCTTTCTTATCTGCACTGTCAACATTTCCCAGTAAATTTAATATTATGTAAAGAATATTTCATTTTAAATTTATGAAACCAACCATTGCTTGCTACAAATTCAACAGCAATCTTCTTTTAATTCTTTCTTCCAATCTTCATGAAAACTAAGAGCCTTAGCTTGAATAATTGATAAACTCACTGGGATGCCTTTTTGGTGATGATCTTCAATCCATAAAGCTAAAGATTTCTCCACTTCATCCATTACTCAGCCATATCTTTTTGAAACAATCTTTGAAGAAATATATCCACAATTTTTAACATATTCCTTAATTTTGTTCTTGTTTTTCACAATTGTATATATTGTTGATCAGTTTAAATTACATGAACATGCAATTGAAGCAAAAGATTCATCCATTTTCATCTAATTATATCCATTTTTGTCTCGATCGTTTGGGGTCTATGAGACCTTGATTTCTTTTTAATTGTATCAACACTGCTGTTTTTTTGTTTCTCACTCAAGTTTTTAATTAATAAGAATGAAAAAAAATTCACCAAAACAGAAATATATACAGCATATATGTAATGTAATCGCACACAAACTAATTTTAAAAATAAGCACTAATCAAGACAGTCTGTGATGATACTAAAAATAAAAGTAATCATGTTAGAGAGATGGGAAGATTTACTAAATTTTATATAGGTTTTTATTGTTCTCTAAAACAGTGTTTCCCAACCTGTGACCTGTATACGCATACCACTGGTGGTACGCGAGTTGCTGGTTGGTGGTACACGAAAAATAATCAATAATGGCGGACATAAAAAAAAATTAAATCATAAAAATATAGAAACGTTTTTTCCTATAATTCATAAAAATTATTTTAATTAATAATATTATACAGTAAAGTTGTTAATATGTACAGTCGATAACGATCTTTAATGGTAATGATAAAATTGAAAGTATGATTAAGAAATTAGATTTTTGGAAACAGTAATATATATAAGTATCGAAAACAATCAACTGGAAATATTCGAAACTCTACATATTTTTTTGTTTGAAAATAAGGTTAGTCTGTCTCAAGATATACAAGAAAATATAATAGCACATTTAACAGGATTAAAATTGTCTTTCATGGAATATTTTCCAAAACCCGAAAACACAAATGATAATTGGATTTCAAACCCCTTCTATGCAGAAAATTTAGAAAAAGCGCTACATCATTATCAATAAAGGATAAAGAAAATTTAATAGAATTATCATGTGACAGAACTTTACAAGTAGAATTCAAACGACACAATCTAATTAATTTTTGGTTAAACATTAAAGAATAAGAACAACTACTAGTATGGAATTAGTAGGAAGAGCTTTTTCTTCATATATTTTTTAAAAAATAAGTATCGAAACAGATTAATAGACCTCGCATCTTTTGAACCAAATTTCAAAAAATTATGTTGTTTGAAACAAGCACAAAGATCTCATTAAATTTATTTTATAAAAATATTTGATTATGATAAAAAAATATACTAATTGTTTTTTTTATAATTTTGTGTTTTTATTAAAACCATTTATTAGTAAACGAAATATGACAAAATTGTAGATAAATAATGAGTCAGATCAAGGCAAATCAATCTAAATTATTTAATTTGAAAGAATGTATCAGAAAAGAATCATACCCAGAAATTAGATTCTCATTAATTCTTGATCATCTATTGTGGATTACTAGATGTAAGCTAGTATTTAATCATCAAAATTTTAATCCTATTAACTTTATGCTGAACAATATAAAGAAAACAAGAACAAGAGATAGCCTGATAACCCCCGAGGTTATTTTTACCATGATCTGGGACATGCTGGATTTATCCTCTCCATGGCCCAACCAATAGCAAGATACTCCGAAAAAAAGAAAACAGACTCAAATTCGGGAAAACCAAATGAAGAAATGAGAAAACACTTTGAACAAAATATGTGACCAAATAACCTTTAATGTAATAATGTAATCTTTAATAAATTATTTTGGAAAAAATATGAAACTTTGAACAAACACATACATATGTTACAGTAAGTTTATAATTTCAGTGAGTTTATAATCTGGCATGACGTTTAGGCGTGTTTCAATATAATTTGTCTCATTACGAGATGCGAATATATACATGATCACCCTATAATATTTATAATGCAAATAAAATAACACACAATAACAAATTTCACGAAATACAATCATTTTTACGAAGTGGTACAATTTAGCGTGATGTACTACCAAGTGGTACGTGAGCCAAAAAAGGTTGGGAAACGCTGCTCTAAAATATTCTTAAATCATTTTCTAAATTCCAAAGAAAAAATTCAATTATGAATATATGTAAATAGTTTTTTTTATCATGTGCATAGATAAAGATCTAAAGTCAAAAGCGATTACATAATAGCGAAATGTTTGTAATTTGAATGTTCGTAACTAGGGGACTTCCTGTATAAATTTTTTGAATGCTTAGAACAGAAAAGCTAAATTTCTATTAAACAGTTTTACTCGCTGAGTACGCTTTCAACCACCAAGGTTAGACTCATAGCACTTAAAATTTGTGGGAGATGTAGCATTTAATAAAATGAAAATTATATAAATAGCTAATTTACATATTCCATCAGTTAGACAATGCAATGCTAGATCTTTTTTATTAATAGTGTGAGGGTTATTGGAAATAAACCACACCACTTTAATTTTGTGCTTGTGATCCTCATGTTCGAAGCATGTGGCATCCAAACTTGATGATCTAAGCGCAAAATTGAGAGGGTGTAGTTTATTTCCAATAAACATACACTGATTGTGAATAAAAAAAAGTCCAGCATTGTGTTGTCTAATCAGTGCAATATGTAAATTAGCTATTTACAAAATTTTGATCTCATTTTAACATTTTATCTACCTTCCACAAATTATCAGTGTTACAAGACTGACCTTAGCAGTCAAAAGCATGCATCCGAGTAAAATTTCAATAGAAATTTAGTTTTTCTGTTCTAAATGTTCAAAATGTTTATAGATACAAGTAATACAAAAAAAGTGATAAATTTTTGAAAATTCCATAAAGCCATTATATACTCAGTGATGCAATCTCCATATGAAGATATATATATAATTTTTCTATACAGAATATTTAAAGAATCATAAAGAAAAGGCATGGAAAAATATTATGCTCAAGAAAGAATAAACCTTAGTAATTTTTTTCTAATGTAATACAAAGAGCCATGATTTATTCATAATTGTTTCCTTTAAATTATTATGTAATATCATATTTATTTTTTCAAAAATAAGATTGCATAATTTTTAATGTATCATTGTTGAGGCAAGCTTTGCCCCCCCCCCCCCTAAAAATAATATGCATTATTTTATATATATATTCTATGACTGTTGGAAATTATAACAACCTAATAAGTAAAGAAAAAAAAATTCTACATTTAGTATAGTCTTTCAATAATAATTTAAAACTTTAGTTTTGTTTGCTCCTCTTTTCATTAAAACACAAAATACAATACACATAACACATTTAATAATTTAAAACAAAAGGGAGAAAAAATTAATTTCAGCAATATAATTAACACAAATTACTCCATTTAATTAAAAAAAAAAGCCAAAAGTGAGTTAAAAATATAATGTTGAATAAGGGGGGGGGGGTCAGTAGAAATATGTAAATGAAAATAATAAGATACAATATAAAATTTTAAAAACCCACATACATTAAAAAAAAAAAACAATACTATTTGTGTTACTTAAAACCAAGTAATATATTTTGATCATATTGATTTAAAAAATGACAACCACAGTTGTTTTTTATTTTCATAAAAAAATAAGCTTACTTCAAAATATGCCCAGTTTTATTTTTTTGTACACCTCCTACAATAAGCTCTTCATTCCAATGCATAAATTTGGTAGCAAAACCATAGCAACCTCCAGTAAGTGTAGCTCCTATATCTGGTAGCTAAAAATATTTCGAATAATGTACACACCAGCAAAATAAGCAAATCTACAACAATTATACATATAGATATATATTTTTTACCTGACCAGAGAGTTTATTAGGAGCAGTACTAGGACATTCTGAATCTTGAGGCATTAAACAAGGCTTTTCTTGATAAGCTGTAGTTATACCAGCCTAAATAAATAAATAAAATTATACTGTATTTGTAGCAGCATTTACGTACATTTGAAAATATTTTTAAATAACTTAAAAGATTTATTACTTTACAATGTATGTCCTTAGATAAACTATATCAAAAAAACCTTTTTTAATATTGCTTGTCACATTAGCTTTTATAAACAGACAGTAAATAACTCAGCTCCAAAAAAACAAAAAACATTTTTTTCAAGTATTTTTAGCATTAATACCAATTGGTTATGCTGTTATAATCAAAGACAATTTGATACTGTAATATTCTTAAATTATCTCTTTTTCTTAAAAAATAATAATAATAATGAAAAAGTTTATGAACAGAAACTGCTCTGGTGAAACTATAAACATAATAAAAAGAAATACAAAATGAAGAAATATGAATGGAAAATATAATGTAGTTAGTTATCTTTTTCCAATTTTTTTAACCTAAACTTTGATTGTAAAAATCATTACTTATTTAATACAAATGATTAAAAAAAAAGTGTAAATAAATAAATGAATAAGTTACTTTTTTCCAGCTTATCACTGATTCAATTTAATTAATAAACCTGCTGATAATTAAATTAGGGAAAACAAAATATACAATGGTTTTATGTTCATAAAAACCCATACATCCACAAAAACTACGAAGTTGCACTTCTGAAATTTTTACCATTGTTTACATTTTCATGCTTGATAAATACATAATATGAAATCAAAAATAGATATGAATAACATACAGCTGCTTAATTTTACATTGCTAAACAATAAATATCAAAAATCATCTGAATTTATAATTTAAACTGCAATTACTACATGTGGTAATTTTTACCACTAATTAATTTTCAATGCTCTATTTTCATATTATTTTTTTAAATAAAATAGATGTCAATCTCGGTATTTTTAAATAATAAGTCTATTTTACAAAAATCAAATAGTTTGAATTTATCTTGCAGATTCTATACTTAAGTAATAATGTTCCTGTTTTTTTAGAATCTATGATTATTTTTTCTCTACATTTTTATATAAATATTACATTTTTTATAAGTAATTGTAGAGGATTTGAACACAGACTTTCAAATATCTTTCAGCTATAGACTCTATCTTGTACAACCGATACATATGATCACACAAACATGAAAAAGATAAATGATCTCCAATATATGTATTTCATGCTGAACTATCACTCATCAGTTGGTCATTAAATATAGAATAAAAATCAAATTTATTTTTTCTAAAAAAATACATTCAATTGAACCTTATGAAAAATTTGTGTGGTACTGTTATTTTGCTGCATAAAATGTTCATACATATTCTAAAACTGAAAAACCTTAGATCATTGCAGATTATCCAAATGTTAAATATCAACTGTCAACTCATTCATTTTATATAAAAAAAATTTACAAGAATCAAAGAAAATTTAATGATTGGATTTACTAAAAGCTACTAATACCGACAATGACAATAATGCAGATGATAAGATAATTATTTTTGTTTTACTTCTTTTAAGTGCCATAATTATACAATAATACTTTTCTAATGAGAGGTAAAAAATACTATGTGTAATATTTACTTGACAAAAATTGCTGGTTAAAAACAAACCCATTTGTGAAATATAAATAGAATTAAAACAATTCTGATAATGAAATATTTTGTACCTAAGTTAATTTATATTTAATAACAAAAAGTCTAAATTAGAAAACTTTTTTTGATGGCAGTATTCTAATCTGAGCGATCACCATGAATAAGAGTTATCAATGGTTACAAGCCAATAATCAAAAATTAATCTGGTAATCTATTTGACACTACCATTACCATCTAATATCCATCAATTATTCATGCTTTTTATAAAGAAATGACAATAAGTAAATTACTGCTGGTAAAATTAAATCTAAACTTTAAATAATATAAAGCTTTGTTTTTGGTATAAACGAAAATCTCAAAAGTAGTTTTGATTTTATCTTATTAGTCAAAATCTCTTCAATAATATTTTAATTGATAATCCCTTTTTCAGTTATGTGATGTTTTAATTTATTAATTTTCCTTATTCCTTAAAATCAGAATAAGATCTTACAAGAATAATTAATTTTGATTTCAACTACAGATAACAGAATGGCAATGCAGTGATAAGTTTGGGATTTTTTTAAAAAAATTAAATTATTATAAAATATAATAATTAATGTAACAAGTTATTATCTAGTTTCTATTGAATGCTTTAATATGGATGGCTGCTACAGTAGTCTAAAATCTAAAAAAAAAAAAAAAAAGACTCTGCCTACTCAAAGCATATATACATAAAAATAAATGGTTGGTTTTATTTTGAATTAAATAGTTTCAGGATAGTCTTAATTTCTTAAATTTTATTATTATTCTTTGAAGTTGAAATATATAAGTCTCTGTATTAATGAATATGTATATTAAATAATAATTACCCTCTGCATAAAATCATCTAAGGTAGACATAATATTGGGATAAACAAAGCCAAGATGTTGCATAGAGGATAGAAGCTGCCTAGGATTTAAATTGGTCCATTTAATGTCTGGTGGCTGACCTCTATAAAAAAAAAAAGTGTATATATATATTTTTAATAAAATTTAGCTGAAATTTTAGAATATAGAATGCGTATAATATATGCATGATTAAGTTCAACCAAATATAATCATATTTAGAAAATCCATAGTATATATTCTGGACACCAATTATTGATTAAAACTTTTTTTAAGCTAAAATTAACAATTCATATATATGTTCCAACAGATTAATATAAATAAAATTATGATATTTTCCATTCATAGTACTTTGATTTAAAAACAATAATAATAAATCTAACAGAAAATAATCTCTTTTAAATCTACAGATAATCAATAAATATTTAACACAAGGTTTTGCATATGATTTATTATATATGTAAAACTTGATTTTGTATTGTATCAACTTTATTATATAAATCAAAAAAAGATTTTCATTATTAAAAAAAAAGTGAATGTATATTTCCGACACATATCCATACACACAAACAATGAATATTTACTTCCTTAAATATCAAAGTAAATAAATGTCTCAATAAACTAATTTTCTTTACTTAATAAAGAGTAGAAACCCATTTAATAAAAGAGAATAAAATTAAATACTAATAGTAGACTAATGATCAACATTGTACATCATGAATTAAGACAGAGACTAAGTAAGCATAGTGATGACCCAATATTATCAACAAGCAACCACGTGTGGAAAATAAAATTAGAATTCTATAACGTGATTCTTTAAATGAACTACTACCAAGGTAATTTACGCAACAATAAGCAATTGCAACAATATCGAAGGAAATAGAAAAGTTAGTATACCAAACACCGCAAAATATACTCAGTATAAAAGCAAACCTAGTTCATTTCCATTCTCTTTTCTTTTTTTTTAATAAATGCATTAACCATAGAAATAAACAGCGTAAGACCAATTTGTTTTAATGTAAAGGAAAATGGATGTCTCATTTGAATATTCTGACATGCAAATAGAAGTTTATTAGCATAAAAACATAATAAATTAAAATTGATGTTTGAATTACGAGAAGTTTGATAAATTCATATAGCTTAATAAAATAAGTGGATTGTTTTCAAATTGACATCAGAAAAATAATATTATTCTTAACATGAACAGAATAGGAATAAAGCAATTAAACAGAATAATGATGTAATTTCTATTGCGTATAAAGCCATTAAATGCCCAAACCGCAAATAGAGAAAATTTAATTCTATTATAAAATGCTGTACAATGTATTCTGGCTAAATTAATATTGCCATAGGACTGATTGTCATTATCCCAACCTAGAAAGCGTAATGACATCATTTACTTACTTGTGTAATGCCTAAAAGAACATAAAGTACTCTATGCCAAATATCTACATGGATCGAGAAGAACAATTGGAGAGAATTGATGTAATGTTATTGTGATTGCGTTCCTAAAAATTCCAACGAGCGATGGATATTTTATCCAAGAAGATAGGTCAAAAAGGAGATAATCTAGAAGATATACATATACACACTTCACTCATATATTAACACTGAAATATGCTTGGGTGAAATCCAAACCGAGTGTAACCTTCATAGAGGTGTAGCAGTTGTTAACCTATCTAAAGTCATCCCTGAATAGAATAAAAAGAATTCTCAGTTTGAATACTAAGGCATAACAGAGTTCAGAGCTAGCCCATTGGAGATAGATATGATCATCGGTTATATATTTCATCGCACCGTTGATAGCATCCTACCAGAAGACTCTAGGTCCGAACATAGCGAGATGCACTCCCCTTTCTTGAATGGAAACGTCTGGCATTGCAATGTATATATTTTCTTGTTATTAATATTACTATTACACCAACATTTTAACTAGATGATCCCATCTACTGCATATTAAATGTCATTCGAGAACGCTGCAGAAATGTGTACAACATAGTTCTAATATTTGTAGCACGTTATATGGAATTATCATTAATTACGATATTTGGTAATTGAATGAGAGAACTTGTTCTTGGACAGGTACTAAAAGAAGAAATGAATAACTAAAATACATAATTTCTTAACATATTCAAAGCAAATGCTTCTCCATAACATTCAAATTGAATAATAAAACACAGACAATTTTAAACTAAATATCATATATATTTCTCAAGCTAACTATTTCCCTGTACATACATTTAAAAATGATTGCAATGACCCCTCTTATGGTAGTCCTAAACCTATTAATGAGATTTCAAAAGTTTCTAAACCAGAATCAATCCAACAAGTTTTATTATTGAATCATTTATTTTTTACACCATTTTTTTTTTGTTGTTGTTCTTTATCTTGGTTAGCAATCAGAAATGAACTTTGAATTGATTATATTAACATCCACTTAACAAATGCAGTTTATTAATTCATTTTGATTCTTCTGACTATGCAAATTTATTTTTTCTGAGAACCTAAATAAGTACTGTTAAAACACAGTGATTAAAACTTTCCGAGCGCTTAAGCATAAATCCAATTAAATTGCTTCTACTTCAAGCATTCCAAGAGTTGTATGATAAAATGTTTTCTTCTGTATTAATAAACAGCCAAAGATATTTAGATGTTAAATTCTAAATAACAACTATCTATTTTCTCTCTCGTTTTTCCAGAATCATAAATTCAGTGATATAAGCATTAACTATAAATTAAATTGGGAGAAACTTTACTAATTCTCAAATTTTTAAAAAGAACTAAATATTTAATACAACATTTCAGAAAATAGATGTAAACTTCCATATGTATCAAAAACTTGTTTAATGTCCATTGTCTGTTTAAAACATACTTTCTCATGCAAAATATAATAAATAGATTAAATCCATTACTTGAAGGATTTAAGGCCCAGTTTTGCTTTTTCACTTATAACCCTTAAACCGCTAATTATATTATTGGTTGTATGAGGTAAAAATCAAATCTTTTAATTGGCCAACTCACAAACTGAAGACAAAGCCTATTGTTAAAACATATTCGCCTATAATATTAAATTCAACTCAGATACGTTTATAAAAAGTATATTACTAATTTTTCAGGTTATGAAAGAGAACGAAAGTTCTTTCAAAAATAAATTGCTATTTATTTATTATAAAATATATTCAATTTCGGCAAATATAAAGCGTAATGTCTAAACAAAAAAGTGCTGACGCAAACGCTTTTTTTCAATTTTACGATATGGAAAAGTAAAGATTTCTTTTTGCTAAATCTTAAATATTTTTACTAAAATCAATATATATACTTAATATTCTTTAAAATTATATTCGAAATGAAAATCTCAGCGTTTTTCTTTATTTTCTTTGATCAGGCGGTTTCTTTGTTCTTTCCAGCCAATCAGAATGTCTTTTTCGGCTGAGAGCTGGCTGACAACTAATCACTGACAATGTTCTTTCTTTGTTTAGTTTTAAATGCGATTTTTTTGATTTTTTACTTGTAAAATAATTCGGAAGAGGGCACCATCTTACAAAACTTTTAAAAACCTAATCAATACCTGTCAAACGAATATTGTAGCATAAGAACTAGCAGAGTTAGAGTGACGTCAGATATCGACGAGATGCCTTGTAAGAGGCGGTTGAAGAAATAATCAAGTGAGATTTCAGTTCTAATCTGATTAAGTATATTCATTTTCTTGGCCAACTTTTTATGACCAAATATTTGGTCATAAAAAGTTGGCAAAAGAAAATGAACATACTTAATCAGATTAGAACTGAAATTTCACTTGATTTACCATGTTGGTAGTATTATATTTTAGTCATCAGAAAAATACTTTGGAAAAGTTGATGATGAAAAAAAAAAAAAGAAGAAAAAGCAATAAGGGATTCCCCATCATCACAATATATTATGAATATATCTTTGAGAAGCATTTAAATAAATGATAAATCATTTTGGAGAAATGTTATTCATAAGATCACTAGAAGTTAACATCAATTTGATACCATCTAATAAAAACTTTGAAAATCAAGATAACTAGTATTCTTAAAAGATATAAATTTTACAACACTTTTACTAATTGAATAATAAAACAATTCTAAGATTTATTATTGATCTATACTCAGATAATAATCCAAACAATTTTAATAATTGTTTATTATTAGATCTTAAAATATTGCTTGTAATTAGTCAAAACATATTCTTTCATTTCAAAATTATAATTTGTTCTTAGCATTCATAATATTTAGAATTTTATATTATAAATACTATTTAAATTGTTTAAATATATATACAAATTTTTACAAGATCATTTGAGCAGATTAAATTCAGTCATATGTATTACTAATAAAAACTGTATATCTATAGATTACATTAGCGCATTAACTATCTCATCATTTAATGTGCTTTTATAAACAATTTTTTCCTCTACTCTAGTTGAATCAGCTAACTGTAAGTTTGTGTTGTTTTGCTAATATGCAAAAGGATATTTAAAAAAGCTTAATTAACATAAATCTGAAGTCATTACAATATATAGTTAGTAGAAATTATTAGCTTGATAGGATGAGTTAAAAGATAGCTGTGAATTATGAAGCATATTATATCTGAACCTCTTAACAAACAAAATCATAAACCAACCAGAAATTAATCAAGAGATGTAAAATATAATAATACTAACATTTACTGTTAAATTAATCACATTAAATAATAATAAAATAAATAGACTGACCAGAACTATTCCTACATTTATTAAAGGCATCCTTACATTTCTTTACTACAATTAAATCTATTTCATTATCTACATCTCTACTTCTTGAATTTGTAGATCTAGTATGTCCCATTCCTTTTTAATAATAACTTCATTTTTCACTGTTATAAGATTTATTTTTTTCATAGAATATACACAACCCCTCTTCTTAAACTTATACCTACCTCACAAGATAGCAAAAAAAAAAAAAAATTATAATTAGGAACAATTAGTTAAATAATTACATTTCATTAGATTCACAATGTAAATGCTTATTTATAAAGTAACTTTTAATTAAAGTAAAATGTAAAAAAAAGACATTTTATACTGTGAGTAAACATATAGTTTTGGCAATTAGGGAAAATTTTTAGAAATAAATTAAAGTGATTCAGAGGTACAGTATGCAGCTAAACATGAGTAGAAATCTTTTAATTTCCACAACAATATATATTTGTGAAAAATCCTTCAATTAATGTTTGCAATGCAGTATTTTTTTTTAAAAAAATCCATTATATTTAAATTTTGAAGCATTATTTTTTTAAAAAAAATAATAAATATCAAATATATTAAGATTTAACAATGATATCTTTTTATATTATCACTTTAAAGCAATATATGCTTCACTCAAGAATTAATTTATGGCCATCACACACCACTCAATATACATTAATGTGTGTGTACATATACATTCCCAAATTTCACAGCTTTTGGAACAATAAAACTAAAATTCAAAATATGCACACACATTTGCTAAATTTTTTATGTAATTCATTACATTCAACAAAAAAAATATAACTATTAATACCTTTATTTTCATAATTTTCAATTAAATAGAAATTATTTACACTTAGTATCACATAAAAAAATCTTAAATTTGTAATGGGCTAATATAAATGTGAGTTATAAAAAAAAAGTAATAAAAAAATTTAGTGTTTTTTTTATAATTAAAAGATATGTATGGTTAAACATTATAAAAGACTTACATTTATATTATTTAAATAGAATAATCAATTGATAATAATCTTTAGAAGTGAAGTTTATAATTAAAATCAGTTTCCTCATTAATATATCCACCCCTCCTAAATTTTTTTCCCTTTAAATAGCAAAGGTGTTTCCCAAATCTCCACCCATTTCACCCTCTTTCTATTCTTCAAGTGAGCAATCTTATAACTTCTGTTGTAAACTTTCCTAGAATATGAGAACAATGAAGGTTGGCTAACCCAACTCTATTCCCCCACCCCATTATCTGGGGGGGGGGTCACCGAGCAACATCTATAGTTCTCCTAGGAGCAAATATCTTAGTACTAAAAAATTGTTATATACCAAAAACAATAAAATAAAAAAAAACAAAAAACAAGAAATACACTCAATATTATCCACAAAAGATACTTGTTTCTCCTTTCCCTACTTTTTTTTTCTTCACAAGTTCTCGGCAGCACTTTAATTTGATTGTCCCCCTATTTATCAGGAATATATTTACAATGTTTAACCAACAACAGTAAAATAGATTTTTAACGACATTCCAAGCACCTGAAATTTCATAACTATTGTTATAAAACAAAAACAAAAAAATCAATTTACTATTGAACTTTAAAAAGGAGCAATATTTGTGTCCCTACAATATATTTATTTTGAATTTAGTAAGCAGGTAAGACTTTATGTTTTGGCAATCTTAATAATAATTATTACTACTGTTGCCCCTTTATACACTTAATTTCATTCCTTATCTCAATAAAATTAATTTTGTAATAATTGCAATTTCTAGTAACCTTTTATCATAATTTCACAATAATTAACTGATTTTTTTGTTGTTGTAATTTAATTAATATTATAGATCTAAAAATAAATTTAAAAATCTTTTTTTTTTTCCTGTGGTTGTGAAATGCTTTCAATAGACAAAGATACTACACACACAGTAAAAGGTTTATTTCTAGCAGTCGTTTTATAAATCAACTTTTTCTAATTCCAATGATATGCTTACTCTCTAGCACTGATGCACTTGAAACACTCTTGCTGGGTTGGGTCTCGTTAATTACCATATGGTAGCTATTCAGATAAAAACCCCACTTGTTTCTCTGCACATAAAATCCCAGAAGATTTTATGCACACCTGTCCACTGATCCAAAAGTTTCATTGACTCTCATTCCTTTACAGTCTAGGATTTGATCTCACAATCTTGAGTTGGTAATCTGGCAGATAAATCAACTTCTAGATGAAAAATCGTATAGTAAAAGTTTGTTTACAAAAGCTTTCAGGCTTACTTAACTTATATGTGTGTGCACATATTCTATATGTGTATACACTTAATAAGAATTTATACAATACTTAATATTTATGTAATGTTTTTGCAACTGTTTAAATAGCATCAATACATAACAACAGTAAACTATATACATATATAAAAGGCAAATAAAAATATGGTTACTATTATGTTGCATGCACACACATTTAAAAAACTTACGGAACATATAATGGACTATTAGGTCCAAGAAGTTTTGATCCCTCCCAAAAACAATCTAATGGTGTGATGATAGTACAGGGGAAAATATTTGCAAGAATCTGCAAACACAAAATATATATATGCTAAAATATAATTTTTTTAAATGAAATATTAGTGAACTTAATGTGCTAAGTAGAAATTCATATATAAAATAAATATATACAAAATCCATTAACATATATAAAATACTTTCCTAAATTAATATATCTAATAACATAATGAATTTATCTTATATAATTATTTGAATGAGAAAGAATTTAAACAACCTCTAATAGCTCATTAATTAACTAAGATATATAAGCTCAATTAAAAAGGAAACCCATGACCATCTATGCTAAATCTTAACATCATTAAACACAAATCAAAATAGGCTTGAAACTTTTTTTTATATTAAAGAGATATCACTTTATTTCAAATTGTAAAAGATGAGATACATTAACTATTAAATGTGATGCTTTTTACAATTAACAAGTACACATAAATTTCAACAAACATTATTAATTCATGTTATCTACAAAGATGTTACTAACTTTATGATCACAATTATTAATTAATAAGCACATATATATTTTCCATATTGTATTAATTACATAAATTGTTACGTTATATGTATATTTAATTCAATTGGTAAAGTTTACAGAAAATGGAATTAAGTTTCTATCTTACTACAATGTATTTGTATATATTATTAATTGTGTACAGATAATACATTAATAATTGTGAATTTCATAAAAATAAATAGCATAAAAAGTTTGTAAAAAAAAAAAATTGATTATAATTTTTACATACCTACAATGTGTATCCATGATAATTATAAAAACATCATATTTAATAGTTATATAGTCCTTCTAAATTCTTTTTTTTTTTCCACCTCTGTTTTTGCTGTCTTCATATATAATATTGAATTTCAAAAAACTTCCACATTTCACTTTTCAGCAAAAAAAAAAAAAATTAAAAGTTTGATAGGAATTTAATAATTTTATATAAAATAATGCATTTTTAATGGTTTTATTTTTATGTGTATTCAAATTTTGTAGATCTGATGAAGACTGCTTGATACAGTCGAAACTGTAATTAATATTAAAAGTTTTTTTGCTGAAAAGTGAAATGTGGAAGTTTTTTGAAATTCAAATTTAATAGTTGTGTGATTAATTTTTCTCTATTTTATATAAAACAAAAGTAAAATCAATTAATATATTAAATAATATTAAAGCCTATTCAGAGTTTTGGTTGGTAATGTCAGGTAATATTAAAGCCTATTCAGAGTTTTGGTTGGTAATGTCAGGTTATTTATTACAGCTTCCAATAAAATTATTTCTGTGAATCATGTATTATCATAGTTCACATTACCAAATTTGACCACAGTTAAATAATGAGTTAATAATGAGGATTTAAATAATCTTATTTATAATATATAAAAATGTTAGTAAAAATATATTTTTAAAAAAAAAAATGCCAAAAGACAATGAAATGCAATTACTATATAATGAAAAAATAATAATAATAATTTATTAATCGTTAAAAAATATATATTTAGTAACAAAAATTTACTTTGAGATAAAGACAAAATTTAAATCAGCATTACGAATATATACCTAATATAAACAGCAGCCATTATCTCAATTGGGATAAATACAAAATTAGACTTATAAAAAGTTAATTAACCATCAACTGACTCACTTTTAACAAAAGAAATTAAAATTTTTCTTTTTGTTTTAATGTATGTTCAGTTGTTTTTGTATCAAACTATTTTATAGCATTAATTTAACAAAGATTGTTACATAATTTAAAATAAGTGTAAGGTATCTATTAATTAATTAATCCCATCATTCTTGGTTTCAAAAAAAAAAAAAAGTTATTGGAAGTTACATATACCAATCAAAATTACAATTAAAAATTTATTTATTTTTGTTTTAGAAAATATTTTATATATATATTATTATTAGAGTCTATCCCTATATCATTTCAATTTTTCAAAATCATTTATCACAAATTGGGAAGCTATTCATAATCAATATTAAAAACTGAGAATGTAAGGCCCTGTCATCATATTTCCAGTATTTGAAATTAAATTCATATGCATTAAACCTCTATACTAAAATTATTATTTATGAAAAAAAAAAAACAATATTAAGTAATCAAGAGAAATTAATATTTCATCTTTCTTTTTTTTTTTTTTTTTAATTAACTGACAACACTTTTTAATGCAATAATCAATTTAAATGAAAGTGTATTTTTTTAAAAATATAATGCCATCTATTGTGCATCATTCAAAACTCAACTGATTTCAATACAGCCCAGCAAAATTGTTAGGCTGGGCAATCCTGAAATATTGTGTTGTCATTGAAACTGATTAAGTGTACAAAACTTGAAAAAAATACCTCCCAAAAGTTAAAAATTGGTTATGATTTCACTCAAACAAATGTTAAGTCTTAAGTTAAAATAAAAGCATTTAAAAATTAAAAAAAGTACCTGCAAATGATTATCAAATATTAATAATTCACTGACCTACAATTTGTTTCATAATGATGATGCAAATAGATTAGATATAAACATGTTATATGTATACAATATAAAGCAAAGAAATGCAAGACAATAAAATTCAAATTTATGATTTAAAAACTATCTCAAAGGAATAATTTAGATAGTATAACAGCTATATAGCATATTCTTCATTGCATAATTTTAAAAATTGCGTAACATTTGTTTCAGATTCCTGTAAAAAATAAAATTATAAAATAAACTGCATATTTTTAACTAATAAAACAAACATAAAGGCTGTGGCAAACAATAACTTAATATTAATTACATAATGTCTTTAAATAATGCAAAAATAATAATTAATAGTTATTCATAATTCATCTATTATCATTTTTGTTGAAACAAAAAAATTATACACATTAAGAAATTATCGTAAGTTGAAATTCCAATACTATGGATAGAACAATATATATCAGAATTCATTATACAGCATTAGTGTTAATCTATTGAGTAAGTTTTAAAGACACTATCATTATTTAATCAGAGATCATAAAAAGAAACCGCAAATAAAAAAGGAATTGAGTTTACAAAAAGACAAGATGCTAATTTAAAAGCTATTAAGAAAACATTGAAGATATTCCTATTAAAAAATGAAATAATTAATCATCTTTGCTGAGCATTTTTGTCATTATTTAACAATTTCATTCTGAATTTTGCATTCATATTTAAAAAACAAAATGTGAATCCCAATGAAATAGTTTTAAGATAAATTCTATGATGTTTTCATTTGACTTTTTTTTTCCCCAACAAAAAAAAAAAAATTACATTCCAGAGAAGTTCAAAATTAATATTCAATTAATACACATGGTATTGTCTGAGAATAGAATGATGTCAACAATATTTCTAATTAGATGAAGTATCATACCTTATGTCAGATTTCTTATTCAGAAGCAACTAATTTATTATTCAAAACCTTAGATAGTCATCAAGTGACATGAACCAGTGAATCTCTTATGATTATATACAAGTCAACTAGAGGATGAATAGGTCAACAGAATTCTATTTACTTATATATGGAGATTTAACATTATTTGAAATAACTTGCATAGTTAATTAAAATGAATGTTTAACAATTTAAAAAATAATAATAATAGATGCAAGTGCCATAAGAAATAAATTTGTCACATAATATTGATTGCCAAGAAGTGACAGTAGACTCCAGAATGTATTTCTTACTGGTACTAAGAATGCAAATGCAATAAGGTAGAGCACAATTCTAATTTCTTAAAGATGCCCCAAATTTTTTCTACTCTTGGTGCATTACTTCTATGAAAACTTTACAAATAACCTACCCTTCTTCAAAACACTTTTTACAATGCCTTTATTTAAAGCACGATAAGTTTAACTAATTAGCATCTTAATGAAGTTGATATATTTCAAATTATCTGAAGACTGTTAGTCAATCAAAACCGTCATATTTTAAATAAAAACACTGTGAAAAGTACATTATAAAGGTGTACTTTTATTTCTAAAAATACTTTAAAAAATATTAAACTTTATCTGTTAACTGACTTACCTAATTTTATATAATGTTTTAAAGAGAATAGTTATAAGTTTCAAATATTGCATTTTTAACATAAAATATTATTTGTAAAATAATAATAATAATTGGTAAAATGAGTAGGAAAGGACATGGTACTAATTAAAAACAATTAACAACTAAGTGTTTGAAAATAAAAAATTAATTTATAATGGAAGTGCTAATTAAATTGTTATTAATAACAAAGATAAGCCTAAATGCAATTTTAGTTCCTAAATTTTATCATTACACATATTTACACAAATGCTTATAAATACAACATATATCCAACTAGTAAATTCTCAACTAAAGAAGTAAGGGGCAATATTTTTGTTTTTATTGTATCATCTTGCTGAAATATATATAAAAGCCCAAGACTTTGGAAAATCCGTAATTTAATGCAGGATAAAATATTTTATCATGTTTGTGAAATTTCTAATAAATTTTGTTATGTCAATTTCATATAACTATTTTTTTTAAAAAAAAAAAAACACAATATGTTTAAAAATTAAAATCCCATACTCTGAAAACAAAAAATTCATATGCACAAAACAGACTTAAAATTGCTAAATTTTTTTCAAATGATTTACAGATTATATAAGTTTTTCATTTTCATAAATTTTGACTTTTATATATATAAATATTAGTCAAAAATTCTAAACTAATTTTTGATTTTACTTTTGGATTATCCTTTTTAAAAAAAAAAAATCAAATGCATTTAAAATTCAAAACTTGTTTTTTTAAAAAAAATGTTTTTCTTATATATATATATTTTAAAAAAAAAGCTCATTTAAGAAATAACAGTCCATGCTTTACTTTTTCTATTTTTTTAAATGTGCTTTTTATTTAACTTATTGCTTTTTTTTGTCCATCTGTTTGATATCTTGTAACTTAATTTTCACCCATTTCCTAATTTCAGATCTGGCATTCCCAATAATAGAACTTTTTTTTTTTTTTTTAGAGTTTGCTTTTAATTGTATATGGCAGTGTTTCCCTACCTTTTTCTTTAGCAGAAAGGCAAGTTTACAAAATAAGTGTTTTGTAAAGGTTCTATTTTTATTGTATTGATTACAAACAAATAAAAAAATCAAATGAAATTAATACATAAAAAATTAACAAATTAGTAAAACAAGTAACACATCAATATAAAATATCTGACAAAAGTGATCAAATCTGATTTTTGTTTTGTATAGATTACAATTAATTATCAAGATTACAAACAACAAATATATAAAATATTATAAATAAATAAAAGATAGATTCACAAAAAAATTAATTAATCATTAATTGATAATTAATTTTCAATGTGAAATTTGCTCCTGCCTTTCACTTACAATTTTTTTGATCTGTGGCTGCAAGGTTGTTTCAGAAAGACAAAATGCTGCATTAGAAGCCAAGGATTTCTGTATTTTGTTTTATAAAATGTTAATGAAAATGACTTTTCACATTAATAGGTTATGAAAAAACTTAGTAATTTTAAAAGCTTTCTTGCTAAACTCTGGTATTCATTATTCACAGATATCCAAAATTTGACCAAAGTAGTTTCCTTAAATTTGGATTCCAAAGTAATAAGATAAATCAATAAAAGCTTATTTTTCACAAAGATTAAGACATACAAATTTGATTAACATGATTAGTTTTATTTTTGCATAAATGCCCTGCCATGGCAAAAAAAAACCGCAAACTGGCAGTTGGGAAATTCTGATGCAATGGATTGTGACTTCTCCTTTTTCAAAGTGAGCAATACTCAGCCACTATTCCCAGAGACCTGTTAGCCACCTTACCTTATCTTTCCATTCCCCACTCTTAAGTTTTTCCCATATTCTTCTATATCCCGTTCCATTCCACATTATCTTTGTCCACTGTATAGCCTTTATATCTAAATCCCCCTTATATTTTTCCAAACCCATCAAAAAAAAAAAAAAAAAAAAACAAATACCCACTTTCTGTATAATCATTTTGATTTATTCTTCCACAACTTCATTATTTGCACCCTTTCAGCTTGAAGCATTTACACTCAATTAACAGTTACCTAATATTTTCTTTGCCTTCCTTATCGCCCACATTTCTTCATTTATGTCTATATTCCCTTGTTGCTAATTCAAGCCTTAAATAGTAAACTACTTTCCTTGCTATTATAAAAAATTAACTCACATCCAATATTGTTATTTCTATATATATTTAAACTCTTTTTACTCTCCATACTAATTCTCTATCTCTCCAACTCCCTATTTTTTATTAATACATCTATTCTTCTATCCTATTCCTTGCCACTATAACATTCAACAATTCTCCTAACACAATCATCCCATCTTTTGTATAAATACATCGAAAAAAGTTTTTATCCATCTTTGTTGCCTGTCCTTTACTCATAACCCCATTAAATGTTATTTTGGCTATTCTCTTATTATCCATAAATTGCAATCTACCCAACATTTTCATTTTACTTTTTGCATCTTGACCATCCCATTTTCCCTTGAATTGCCTCCTTTGCTGACCACACATCTGCATCTAATGCATGTCTTCCTGCTTCTCTTTGTACTTTTTCTAAGTAATCTAACATCCCTTTACTAATACATAACGCATCACTACCATATGTTAACCCTGCTACTACCACTCTCTTTCTATACAATTCTGACTACTTCATATTTATTATATAAAAACATTGCTAATTTCTTTATCAAGAGTTTTTTTCTTTGCTTCATTTATTATTTTTTTCTCTCATTCATCCAAGCAATTTCTTTGATTGCTTAAGACAATTCTCAAATAGTTATACCTATTTACCACATTTAACTTTATATCCCTCAATAAAAAATTATTTTTCTTCTTTTTCTCCAGGATTTATAATCATTAATTTAGTTTTAGTTCACTAAATTTAATCCCCATCTCTTTACCCCCCCCCCCCAATGTCTTCAGCATGTCTTCCGTACTTTCTGTGCATAAGAATATATTATCAGCAAATAAAAGACCTGATAATATATACAACTCCCTTGTCATCATCTATTAATGGTATCTCTACCCCTTATCCTAGTCTTTCTATTGCTCTCTCCATTTCTCTCAAATATAACAAAGAACAAAATAGAATGACACAGGGCATCCTTGCCTTAGTCCCACCCCACTTTTAACTCCAATTGATTCTAGATTTCCTAATTGATAAATACAGTAATTATTTTCATACAATCTCTTAATAAAAACCACTAAAGCTCCATTCATTCCCAAATTTACTAAACTTACCTATAATCTATTTCTATTTACTCTATCATATGCCTTCATATCTATAAAGATTATGTATAACTGTCTACCTGTACTCCTACTCAAATCTGTAAGTTGTATGACTACAAATAAACTATCTCCTATAAGCCTAACTGATCAAAAACTTCCTTATATTTTTTCCACTATTATTTTCTTCCATCCATTTTACCACCCTTTCAACCATCATACACACAAAAACTTTATATAACACTGACATTACCACCATCGGTTTATAATTGTTTAACTTTCTATGATCTTACCCTTTCCTTTAAATAGTAGCCTTATTCTTGTATTATTCTAGCTATCTGGAAATTCTCTCCTCTGTGCCATCTTATTAAAACATAATAATAGATTTAATTTTGTCCTATTTCCTAAATTCATCACCATCTCTGCTGGCCATCTATCTAAACCTCTTGCCTTCCCACTTTTTAATTTCTTCTCTGCCTCATTTTCTGTAAACCTAATATAGCCATTACTATACGCTTTTATGTTAGTTATCACTCGTGTCATTCACATCTAACATCTTTTCTACTACATCTATTACATATTTAAGATTGTCTTTAATTCTTCTCTAGAGCTACAATCTTTTTCCTCATTGTCTAGATAGTAATACTATTTCTCTCTCCCCTACATTCCTTTTTCTTTTAATATATTTCCAATTTTTTTTACTTCCATCTCTTCCCACTTTTATTAATATCCTCCAATAATTTACTATTTAATTTCATTCTCTCTATATAATTATCTATTTTAGCCAACTTTTTTTAAAAAATATTCTCCATTTAATATTAACATCTGTCACTTTAAGCACATTTATATTTTCTTTGCATGCTTTTTTTTTTCTCTTTCACACTTTTATCTTATTTACCACTTTTTCTACTTCACCACATCAGTTCTTATATTCACCCCAACAAACTCTCCCATGATTTCTTCTACTTTTATTTTATATTCTTCTAATTTATTCTTATCATTCATTCTCCATCCACATCTTTCACTATCCTTTCTACTTTTATTACTATTTTCCATCACATTACTAACCATTTCTATTATAAAGAAATTATGATCACTATTACATTCTTTCTCTTCATTATCAAATACTTTAATTTTCCATATTTTATTCATACCCTCTTTCTCGACTAATACATAATCTATTTTGTGAAATATATTATTTCTAGACCAAGTGTATTGTATCTCATAAATATTTGATAAATTTCGAATGCTCAATTCATTCTCTGACAAATTTTTTTCAAATGCTGTCCATTCTTGTTATCCACACTATCAATATCTTCAATATGCCCTTTCATAGATTCTATAACCAATATTTTCTTCCCCCAGTATATGGAATTGGTGTGCTGCCATCTAATAGTATTAAATTATATTTAAAGTCAATTTCTGGAATTTTTATATACATAAAACTAAATACTTAAATAAGGCTAAAACCTTAGTGCATGCGCCTAATTTAAGTATTACGTGCTGACATTGCGCTTAATAAGAATATAAAACTAAATAGAAAATAAGTTGTTTTTTTATAAAAAAAATACAAAAAGTAAAAAAAAAAAAGTATGATAAAGAAAAAAATTATTTTTCTTGAGTTTTCACAATATTTTTCATATGCGACAAAATAAAAGCGTATCACATTCAATATTATATTATGTGAGTCCAAAATAAAAGTGAGCCATGCTTACGTTCAAAAATATTTCTAGATAGCATATCAAGAATATTGTAAAAACTGAAGAAAATTTATTTATTTTTTTGTGATTTTCAAAAAAGAAAATTCAGTTTTGCAAAACATTTTAAAAACAGAGAAATAATTCTATTATAAAAGTTTCACTGAAACTCATATGATGGAGTTCTAGATATTAAGAAGTTACAATAAATTGCTTTGATAAATTTCCAGCACAATAGCAATAAAGTCACTCTCTTTAAATTTTCTTTTCATTTCGAATTTGCAGGAAAAGTCATGAATATAATAATTTTTTTAAAAACCAATTATAAAAAATGAAGACAGAATAAGCAACCAGTACTTACAGAAGCTACCTGTATACCATACTCTTTGTTCTGATAACTGAAAATCCCATTCACCATGATGGAAAGAACAAGCAACTGAAGAGCTTTCCACAAAACATTACATTTCTCTCATTACATATATATTTTATATTTTTTCTATTTACTTTTCATTTATGAATTTTATAATATAATATGACAGATCATGAATTGTTTGTTTTTATCATGTTAAGAAACAATTTCTTACAAGGTTTATATAGTTCAGCTAGAAGACATTTAAGATTCATATTTAGGTACAAGTCTGAGATAGCCTTATTTTGCAGATATGGTTTCATAATTTATTGTCATGTCTGCAAAATCTATATATAAATAGAGCAGTACAACATAAAATTCAAAGCAGCAGATCAGATGCATAGAGAAGTAGTAATTGATTGAGAAATCATTAATTTTACGATCATAATACATGTCAATATAATCACTCAAAACTAGTAAAGGGAGGGTTCAAATGATGGGTCTGTAGATATAGCCATAATGGGTATGTGCACTATGAAGAGTTGTACATAAGTAAAAATACGTTTTATGCTATCCATTGTTTGATTAAACTGTGCTTTCAGTGGTTTTAGAACATTCAAAATAAAAGCATTGTTATCTGCCTTAAAAAAAAAGATATGAAAGTTTTTCGCTATTTGGAGTGATGACACAAAAAAAGTGCTCAGAGGCTAAAATTGAGATAAGCAATGCAGTTCTTTAAACTCCATTTATTTTAGCTTCTTCGGGAATGTTTGACCAATGAGCGACCTCCACCCATACTTCAACTTTGTGATCAGAAGAGGATGAGTCATGAACTATTGAATAAGTTATATCTGCATTTTTATTTGTGTTTATTATGTTGCATGGTTACAGTAATATTTTATTATTTGTAAGCAATCATTTCGCAATAATTACTTGATTTTACATTTTTAGACAGATTCTACCCAACAAAATTTCATAACATGTACCAAATTAAATCTTTTCTTTTCTGTTTAGTTATTCCATGTATTGAATCTGAACTATTTACAGCCTTAAGGATTTTTTAGACTTATTCATTTCTGCTACTTTCTCTTCACTCATAATACAGATATCCTGCAAAAAAAAAAGGTACTTAGATGAGTCTGGCAGTGTTAAAAGTTGCAGGTACAAACATTTATATAAAGACCGAATTAAACATATTTACAATCTTCTAAAAAGGAAATGAATTAATTTTGTAAGTGAATATTAGATAATATTCCAATGAGGAGAAAGTTATGAGTCAAAATGTTGGTTTTGCTGCTAATTTTATGGTCAAACAAAGGCGGTGTTTCATTCAGGATTGTTGAAATAGTAGCCATTTATAACAAAACGTGGTTCAAGGTAAGATCAGTCTATAGCAATGATGCTAAAAAACAACATTTTGTAAATGGACAGAATGCATGGTTAAATATATGTACATATATATTTTTTTGGTTTGGTTAGCACTTGTACTAAATTTAGACTGTTAAAACTTTACTACTTGTGAGATCATTTCTGGCAAAAAACGTAAATGTGTATTTGTTTCATTTCCATTAAATAAAGTTAAAGGTGGCCATTTTTCAAAATAAAAAATCTTAACGATGATGGAAGAATTTCTCACAAAAAAATATAAATGTGTTTTAGTACCTGTAAGTACCAAAAAAATTTTGTGGGGTTTCTTAAAAAAAAAATACCAATTACTATATATTTTTGATTTTTAGGCCAGGGGTCCCCAACCCTATGCCCGCAGGCACCATGGCACCTGCAGACCCTTTTACATGTGCCCGCCACTATCCGAACACAATAAATAATTATTTATCTGATACAAATAAATTTAATTTTTAAAATTTCTTATAAATCATTGTATTATATTGTAATCAAATTGTAGGGCATACTATACTTTTACAGTGTAAAAATATAAACATTAATTATATGTTAAAATTTTATTTTTGAAATAAATACTTTTTTGTACATTATGTGTATTATTAATAATATCCAAACTATAAACTTACATTGAAAAAATAAATTGTGCCCACCACCTGGTTGAAAAAATAAATGGTGCCCGCCACCTGGCTGGTATTATAGAATGTGCTCTTAAGTGCAAAAAGGTTGGGGACCCCTGTTTTAGGCGAATGAAGTATCACAGCTAAGTCATGTTATATGTCATTTTATTGAAAATTTTATAAGGACTGTAATGAACCTGTTTTGATTTTTTTTAAAAAAATATTAGCTATTAAAACATAGAAATTCTAAAGAAATATAAAAATAATTTTAAAAAATGTTAGAATCTTTTTTTAAATTTTGAATGAGTCATGATTGTATTTTTTCAGCTTTATGACACCATAAACTACAAGATTTATCCATAATGCTAATTGAAATTTTCTTAAAAATTGTCTTATACTAATTTATCAAAAATTCAATATGGCTGCCTTTTTCTGGAAGCACTTAAAAAGGCAGAATAATCAAATATCATTAGTCATAGCACTTACTGTACAGTTATACATTTTTTTCTTGGACCGAGAATTAAACATAAAAAACACATAAAATCATGTATAGACAATGTAGCAAAAATTACAAAAAATCTTACAAAAATTGTAACTAAATTTTAAATAAAATTCAAGCATATTTTTAAAATGCATTGTTTATGTATTATTTTATATAGAGAGCTTGCAAAATAAGGTCTTAACAAGCTTTGAGAACATCCTCAATCCCAGATCGGTTTCTCCTTCTGGTGTTGTCAGTAAGGTGCCAGGATATTCAAGCATTAGATTAAAAATACTAGAACAAGCCCAGCACTTCATCTATGTATAACTATTGAATAGAAAATCTGAAATCGTCAGACCCATATGGACTGACCAGATTAGATAGTGTTGGGCTTGTTCTAGTATTTTTAATCTAATGCTTGAATATCCTGGGACTTTACTGACGATGCCAGAAGCAGAAACCGGTCTGGGGTTGAGAATGTTCTCAAAGCTTGTTAAGAGCTTATTCTGCTAGCTCTAAATATAACATTTGTAAATACAAGCTTTATTAAATTAAGTCATGTGGCCTCTGACTTGATTTTTTATCATTTTAGGTATTATTTTATATCATTTAATTGATAAGAGTGTGTATTTTTACGTACTCTATATATAAAATAATAATATTTTATATCATATATAAAAAAAATGTAAATATTGCTAGAATGAGCATCTTTTTCATCACATTTTTTCTTTAACATACTTTTTTTTCTTTCTTAACAATGACATTTTTGTTTTAAAATGCTAAATAATATATATGTCTTCATGTTTAGACCAAAAGTAATATTAATTTCCATTATTATTTCTAAATAATAAATTCTTAATTGCATCTGATTTCAGAAAAAACCAATGATAATTTTTTTTTGATATTTTATAAATTTCAATTTCAGTATTACTCATTCAAATACTAATTTAGAAGAATAAAATTAAATTTGTGCACATTATTACACTTTATTTCATTAATAAAATTCTATTTCACAAATAAAATTATCAATATTTATTAATTATTTATCTGTGAACAAATCTTTTATTTTATATATATCAATTTTAAATATTATTATCTTTAATCTGAAAAAATTAAAAAGTATAAGATAAACATTAAATATTTTTTCTACGTGTGAAATAATTGTATTTTTGTCTTTATATTTAAGTTTAACATTTGTTTTTTTTTCCTAAACAAAGTTTATGATATTTATCATTTTTATCTTTTTTTAGTAGCCAATAATCATTACATTTTCATTTCAGTGAACAACTTGCTACAAGGCATAAGTTCGTGTTTTTTCTTTTACTAGAAAAAATATTAAAAATATATGCTAAATAAAGCATTTTTAACTTGTTTTAAAACTTATTTACCACTCTTTTGAATAACTAATTATTGGTTTGTATTCTGAATATTCCCAAGTTGTGGTTTTTTTTAAACTAATAACAACTGGAAATTTACTAATAACTATGTTAAAAATCAAATAAAATTATTATTTTTATTTTAAAAATTTGAAAAGTCTATTAATAAATTATTATATACTAATAATTATATGAAATAAAATAAATATATTTAAAATATACAATGCAGTATTAAAAAATGTTAAGATAATATTGTCGTTCCACTATTTCAATAGATTTTAATTTTAATTAACCATAATGAAAAATTTAACAATTTAAATATTTTTTTCTGAAAATATATGCACATTTTATGATGATGAAATAAATTCTTAATATTAGTAATTTATAAGGAAAAAAAAAATGCTTTACAATTATTTTTAATTGTTTATATATTTTGATTAGTCAAAATTTATATTTAGTGTCCTAAAATAAAAAATCTTTAATAAATAATTGATTTGTAATAAAATCACTTTTTTACATACATATATAAAAAAAAAAAACCCTCCCCCTTTCAGATAATTAATGTGCCTGGATAAAAATAATATTTTTAAAGTGTTAATTCAATAATTTTATTTTAAATTACAATCTTTATTGCTAATAAACATAAATATAAAAGGAAATATAAATATTTTAAATAATTGAGTTATGGTTTTCTGAATAAGCAAGTACCAGTGAAAATGGGGAGGGGGGTGTTAACTCAATTGTTTAAAGTAATTTGCATTTTTTAAATTTCCGTGAAACTAGAATAAAAATTCCAGCTAATGTTTAATGTTTGCAATTTTACTAATTCTTTCATAATTATCTTTTTAAAAAGGTCATTAAAGGTTTATAAAATAATCTATATGTGAAAATGTGATTAAAACAAACTAAAAAATAGTTTTCTATTTCATGTGGGTGCGTATAAACCCTAAATTGTTATTACTGGGGGAAGCAAAAAATATGCAGAGAGAGCATATTATCAAAGATATTAAAATTTTTACTAGTATATGACCTTAATAAAAGCCATACATTCATCACAATGACCATCACACCCTCATCTAATACTTACTTAACATGAAAATTTAAATAGAAAAACTTACTGTTTCTATTATATGATTGTCAAAGCTTGGCGCAGTTGGAGAAAAACATATATCTTTAAAACTCCAATTCCTTAAAAAAATTATATATGCATCTTTATAAATTAAATAGAAAATAAAAATTCTAGCATACTGAAAATAACATATCAATTTTATTCAACAATTCACTAGCTTTATGTAATTTAAGGAAACACAAAAACATCTGCATATAAGTTTAATGAAGATAATATATTTATGAAAAGAAATATAAAGCTAAATCATATTGTATTTCTTCTTTCTTTTTTTTTAAAAAAAAGGAAAATAATATGAAGCTAAAAATAGACCTTTATTATTAATGTAGGTACATCAAATAAATGAGAAATAATACATTTGATTTATGTTAATCTAAATTGAATAAAATTTATTGAGAGAATTATAGGATGCAAGAAATTTTTTTTTTTTTAATGATCAAATATATATATCAAACTTATAAAAATTCAACTTCATCATTTCAGGATCCTGTATTAATAGTTTGATAGTACACTCAAATTAATCATATTTTTGAAAATCAATTTAGTAAGGATTTCCTAGTAATATATCAGAATTAATTTAGGAATCCATACAAGTTCATAATATGATATTGTCTCTTCTATAAATCAAAAGATCGGTAGAATATTTGTTTAAAACTTCAGCATAATGTGAATGGGTATTAATTTTATTGCATAAATCCATGATTTATTCTTACAAAATTAAATTATAGAAACAATTTAAAAAAACTCCTAAAAAAATTTTATTTTTTCTAGCAGCATTTTTGAAATGATTTCTAATAAAATTCCTAATTTTCTATTTATATAAAAAAAAATTATAATAAAACTTTTTTTTGTAGCTATACAAATACTAAATTTATATTTATTTATTTAAAAACACATTTTACTTACATTTTAAAATTAGTTGTTGTTAGTATATTTACATAATTTTATAAAAGCAATCAAAATAATTGGAACAACACAGTCAATGTAGATTTTTTTAAAAAAATTTTAATCAGTTATTTTTTTTATTATTATTTTTGTTTAAAATTCAAATTTATTATTATAAAAATGCAGAATCCCAAATAGTAGTACGAAAATTGTCTATTAACAAATATAATAAATTGACAAAAACAATTTTCAATTATAAAATTCAACTATATAAATAATTTCACAAGCAAGGCACCCTAAAGAATTTACAGAAGACAGCATTAGAGACATATAAATCATACAAAATACTATAAATATTAGATATCAGTCTAAATATTGCAATGTATACAGATTTAATCTTTCAATAATATGACAAATTGTATAGACAAATATTATTTAAAGTAACAGTTTGCCTAAAGTTTTCAAATGTATGTCTAAACAATACGCTTGCACACAAAATACCAACAAAAATTTATTCAAGCAACATTATTATTATACTTACACATCAAAAACTTCAACTTCAATTTTTGTAGCTAGCAATGCAGCATTTAGATGCACACGGAGAGCTTCTACACTGAGCACATTACCACCCTCATAATGTGGAGTCTGAATCAATATTTCATTACTTGAACTTGATCCTTCTCCAATAGTTGATTTTATATAATTGAGTTCTTTTTCTAGTCTGCCACCCTCTAAAAAAAAAAAAAAATTGACAAAAAAAAATTAATAAAAGCTTACCTTCTGTTCATCTACAAATTATTCTTCTGTGGATAGAAAAATAAATATAATACATGGATACTTTGCTTTGACCATACTCTGAAGGCTAGCCTCCTAATCAAAAACAATGGAATCCGCGATAATAAAAAAAAGGGAATAAAAACTGCCTAAATATACAACTGTAAGAGGAAAGGCCTCTCCAATAATATTTCATGTACAGAAACAATGATGGTATTATTCATCAGGTTTGCATATTGCTAGGTAAAAAAAGTCTAGATGCTTTTAGTCTTAAACTCTATCTTAAGAATAGCTATTGTCAAACGATGGAATCCGAGATAATAAAAAAAAATGGGAATAAAAACTGCCTAAATATACAACTGTAAGAGGAAAGGCCTCTCCAATACTATTTCATGTACAGAAACAATGATGGTATTATTCATCAGGTTTGCAGATTGCTAGGTAAAAAAGTCTTGATGCTTTTAGTCTTAAACTCTATCTAAGAATAGCTATTGTCCATTTACTGATCAATATTGTATGGCTAGTTAGGCTATCACCTGATTCTAGGGGGAAAAATCCTAAGCCTGAAAAGAAAACCTAGATATTTTTATCTAATTTTAGCTGACCAAGATTCAAACTTCAGAATGTGGCAATGGCAGTTGGATATGCTACATTAGATGCAGTACTATGCTCATATATATTATTTCTCTGTCAAAAGGCATTTGAGGTTTTTTTGCAATATGACATTAGATTGCAATCAGTAGTAGTTTGTTGCTGCATGACATATAATTTCTTCCACTATCATTCACATTTGATATTTAGATCCAATCGTAAAATAATAATTTTTTTTCATATTATTAGGAACAAGCTAAAGAACTTTGGTTATTAGCAATTGGTTATTAAAGATTTGCTATCATTAGACATTATAGCATTTGTTTTCACTTGTATGTTCTTTATTTACCCAATATTAACTTCCAACTATCTCAGAAAATGCAACCATCATAATTCAAGCTCTTAATTTTATTTATACTTTCAATAATAAAAAACAAAACTTCATATAATATGTTTAACATATGCAATCCAAGAGAATTTATTTTCAATCTCTATCTTATGTTTCCAAATCCAATCTTAATTGTTGATTTAAATTCTCTACCATTTGTAATTTTTCTAATGATAAGGACCTCCACTAATTATAAAGGTTCTTACTTTTACGATTTGAAATTACAAGGTTTTGGTTTCATTAAAAAAAAAAACAAAAAAAAAAACAAAACACATACACACACCCAAAACCAAAATTATAACATTTCCCTCAAACCTAAACCACACCAGAATAAACAAAACATTACACAATCATTATATACTCACACATAATTTTCACATCCACAAACAATTCATTAAATAATTTTATAATAATTTATATAAATACCAAACAAAAATTTTAAAATCAATATAAATTTAACTATAATCAATACAATAAAAAAAAATTTACATATACATAATAAATTTTAAAAATATAACAATACAGAAAATCTATAAACACCCCAAATTTACTGCATATACCATTAAAATAAACACTAAAACAATAA
Source organism: Epiperipatus broadwayi (assembly GCA_028023455.1). Taxonomy (NCBI): domain Eukaryota; kingdom Metazoa; phylum Onychophora; class Udeonychophora; order Euonychophora; family Peripatidae; genus Epiperipatus; species Epiperipatus broadwayi. Next base: position 2,142,953 of record JAQFVV010006209.1, on the reverse strand, counting down.
AAATTCAAATATTTTGGTAAAGAACCCAAGTAGAACCACAGAAAGCAAAGAAATCGACTGAGCCTGACTTGAATTTGTTAGTCAAAGAACAAAAAATAACTGGGGCAATAAATAAACAGAACACAGCATAAAGAAAAACACACGAGACCAAAAAAAAAAAAGAGAAGAGAAAAACCATTTACAAGAACAAGCACAATCATTTAGAGGCAAAAACCAACAGAGACAATTTATAGAAATTTCTTGGCCTTTGGATTGAAACTTTTGGGGCAAAAAAAAGAAGAACATAGCAACGTTTTGGAGATCGAAAGTATATCCAGAAAAAATAAATTTAAGAAATGGGGACAAAAAAACCAGAAAACGAATGAATAGAACACAAAAAAACAAAGTGTGAAATTTTTTCTATTTTTAAAGTACCATTTGCTCTATTGTTTTCCTGTTCTAGAAGAGAGGAGGAGAGTGAGGGTGAAACGGCAAACCCTATATCATATAAGGGCAGGGAGGAGGTATTAATTTTCTATTTAAAGTAAAACCCCCAGGAGGATATTCCCCAACATGGGGGGGGGCACGAAAGCCAGGGAGGAGCCCCGGGGAATTCTATCGATTTCAAGAAAGGGCGAAGGGGGGGGGAAAAGAAGAGGTAAATTAGAGGAGTAAAGGGGAAGAAGCCACGAAAGTGGTTTACAAATAGTATTGGGATGTTTATCTTTCAACAAGAGGGGGCAAGGGAGGGTGGAGCTGGTGAACCCTATATCTTATAGCGGGGGGCGTAATAATTTCGTTTCTTTAGTAAATTTTTGCCCTTACGAGTAGGAGGGCATTAAAAAAAAAGGCAACCCGTAACCAAAAAAAGAGCCATATTGCAAAACCCCAGCCACCGCGCCCGTTTTAGGGTTAATTGGTGCTAAAATTGTTTGAAGATGTTTTGTATATGGAGAAAACTTATCATCTATTGGGTGTTATCTTAAGTATGTCTCAGATGTGGAAATAATCTTATCATGGATGATATAAGGTTAATAGATTTTTGAATCCTGCAAACACAAATTGAGTGTAGTCCTAATCCATTTTCAGCACTATGAAACTAATTTTCTGAGTGAAATTGCAACTGTTTTCTTTTCCCACAAGAGCTTTCTTCACCGTGATATATATATCTTGAGATGATAAATTTATCTACATAAATATTTCTCAATTAATACATTTTTATCAACATTATTACAATAGTTTACAAGTTAAAATTTATTACAAGCCCAAAAAGAATATATAAAATATTTTAAATATCTAAAGTAACTTGGGTTGCAAATTTTTAAATTATTGTTAATTTTATTTTTAAAATATATATTTATATAGACTTCGATCCAAAAAATGTATTACAAATTGATTCAAGCTAATTATTATCAACTATACATAAAATATTTAAACTCTGTGATTACAAAATATAGGAAGAATAACTAATAATTTACTATAAATATGTACTACATGCAAAATTCTTATTTTGAAAATATTTTGCAAGATATAAATAAAATGGATATAAATTTTCCATTTAAAAAATTTAAATTAATACTGCTTAATAACATGAAATTATCATTTATTGTAGTTAACTTATTTAATAAAACTATAAAATATATGTTAAAAATGAGGTAAAAATAATGATTATAAAAGCATTGGGGAAGGGGGAGGATAAACAACCTAATCCAATATGTAGGTCAAGATTACCAAATCAGAATATAAATAAATATTTAATAACATAATCTTCAATATTATCACCAACATATAGATATTTCAACAAGATAATGCTTTGAATTACACCCTATGTTTGAATGATTAAAGAACTATTATTTGTCTGAATGTCTGTGATTATGGTATATTATTAGATATATGTTGGATTACTTCTAGCATCTATGAGTGAATGTTGAATGTATAGAAAATTTTAAACTTTATTTAAACTTTCCAAATACAAACAACTTGTTAGTAATAACACACAAATAAACAACACAGCCTTTGACAGAACAGCTCAGATGGTTAGAGCATTTGCCTTAAATTTGATATTCAAGAATCTAAAGATGCGAGTTCGATTTTTATGTGAATAGTGTCACTATGCATATCAGGCCAATAACGCCTGAAGAAGAGTGAAGAATACTACTATTCAAAACTTGTAATTACTAACGTGTTGTTTATTTGTGTGTTATTACTAACAAGTCGTTTGTATTTGGATAGTTTAAATATAAAGTTTAAAATTTTCTATACATTCAACTTTCACTCACAGATGATGGAAATAGTCCAACATATCACATCTACTAAAGAACTATGTCTTAGAATAATATTTCAATTCAAAATTTCCTTAATATGCATTTCTATGTAACATGGCTCTAAAGTAAAAATATAAAAAGTTTGTAGTTTATTCATTTTATTAATTTGATATATTATTAAATATTCTAAAATGAACTAAAATTGGAGAAAGAAATGTGATAAATCCCCCACACACACACACACACTTAGGGAAACATTTGTCAATGATTATATATATCAGTTAATCATGAAAATGGAGGGGACTGAAAACTTTGTGAAAATCTAACGATTTAGATTTCTTTACTCTTGGACTCTTTACAGTCATTAAGATATCAAACTCTGCACCATAGTTCATTATATGCACTTTAAATTTATTAAGATTTATTTATGCATTTTATTTTTTTAGTCAGGGATTTGACTATTAGTAAGACTTTTAATAAAGGTATATCAATCATTGGATTACAAATGAAAATACAGCAGCTGTAATAAATTTTTTATGTGTAATAATATTCTGCAATTAATTCAAAACAACATGATCAATCTGAGTAAGACACATAAGTAATGACATGATTTATGAAGTTAAAATGACATCTCTTATTCAAAAAGTAACTACAGTTGAATGTAATGTATTTTTAAGGACAAAAAAAAAAAAAACTGCCTGCAGAAGATGCTTATAAAAAAATAGTATTTTTAGGTTTTCATGAATACCAAGATGGGAGCCTGTATTTTTGATAAATTTCATTAACAATCTCCCAACATTTATAAAATTAATGTTAAATTTAAAAAAAAAAAAAAAATTCTGATAAATTTCATTAACAATATTTCAATTTTGTTTTTTATTTCATCCAAAAACGTTTACAAAATGAGTGAAGGTCCTACAATCTCCCTAAACTGTTTGTTTTGTTAAATGAAAAAAATAAAGTAATAAACCATCCTTCAACCACCCTCCACAATAGCGAAACAACGTGAAATCATGTGGCAATAGAATATCCCTATGTAAAACAGTTTGAGAGCACTAAAATTCCACTTTTGACTGCACTCCAATCTATTTACTTCTGGAGAAGAAATGTTATATCCATCGAATGGAGAAAATATCAATTTAATTTGTGCAATCACACGGTCATAGATTGAACAATTACCTGAGGAAAGTCTGCACATCTAGCCTTTTATCTCGACCACTGAAAAAAATCGGAGGGCCTAACAGAATTGTTGAAATCAACAAGACTTTTTACTAAGCACAAAAATCAACAAGGAATAGTCGACTTTTTACTAAGCACAAAAATCAACAAGGAATAGTCCTTCCACAACAAGTTATTTTGTGGCTTGTGCAGAGAAACCAATGACTTGCTTTATTGCAAGTTCCAGATAAAACTGTGTCTATTCTTATAGATGTAATAAAACAAAATGTCTCGGATGAATCTACAATTTATTCAGACTACTGAAAGGCATATAAAAGTGATGAATTAAGGCATGCAGAATTTGAACATTTCCAAGTTAATCACCAGCATAACTTTGTTGCTACCAACACACATATGCAAAACATTAAAACACTTTGGGGATTCCTATGCAGAAATGACATGGCATCGACTGCAACAAGATCCATTTGTAGCGATTTTGGAAGCTATTAGGAATTGCACACCATCAACATGAAAAAACTGTAAGTATTGCACTTATATATATATATATTTTCTTGGAAACCCATATGTGTGGAGAAATTGTGTTGCATCTCAAGCATAGAAATTTTTTTTTTATTATATAGATGTGAAAAAAAATATATATATTTTTTCTGGATTAAACAGTTGAACAAATGTTCACATCCCCAAATGATATTTCATATATATAGCTTTATATAACAAGATTGTGTATTGAATTTTGAAAATTTTCGTCGTTCTTTTGGTCGTCACTTGAAAACTCCTAGTCAAGGCTTTTTTTTTTTTCAATGTTTTTTTTTTTTGTTTCATTGTATGTACGGAGAAATGAAGCAGTCAATCTTAGCTTAAGATTGAGCATGTTTCCATCTACTAACCTATGTTTAAATCCCTATTTCCTATCCCGCTCCTTTTGTCGTGTATATATATTTCATGTATATATTTGAGATGCGCGCCTAAATTATAAAATTTAATGTTTCAATAGCATGTTTTAAAATTATTGTTAATTCCTTTTATTAATTATTAGTTTTTTATTAAAGTATTATAGATGCGGCTCAAATATATATATAGGAGCAAAACTTACTAACAAAATATTGATGTTTTTAAATATTTATTATGTGTCATTTTTAACTTTTTCTTTTTAAATTGCTTGTTTTTCTATTAAACTGTATATTTATTATAAAATCCAATATGGAAGATGTGACTGTTGTTAATTGTCCAAAAATAATTAAAGGGAGGTATTTTTTTAAATTAAAGTTTTACTTAAAATAAATGGGATTAAATAGATTAAAGATTTTCTTTTGTATAAACATTTTTATCAAATCTATTTCTAATCTGGAAATAGATTTGAATTTATTTTTGGACGTTATCTTACTGTTGCATTTTCAAAAACAACTGATAAAAGAAAAAGTATAAAATGACTAAATTTTGAATCACAGGGGAGATTAACTACTATTGAAAGAAGTGATTGCTACTAGACACTATGCTGTTTTGAATCTAAAAAATGATCTAGTAAAAGCTTTTCCGGACCCTTGTGAGTCGTTTTCCGCTGCCATAATATTCTGCTACCCTCAAGTGAAGTAAAGGCCCGATGGAGAACTTTAAAAATGCTAATAGAGAAACTTGCTGTCACCAAGAATTCATTTGGATCCTCAATTTGCCATGCATGAGCCGTACTTTAAAAATAGACTTATTAAATTTGCACAAGGTAACTTTTATGCTACTATTTGAAAATGAATCTAGCTTCACTAATCTCAAATCCTGCTATCAAGATTTCAAACATATTGTTCAATTTTCTATCTTTTAAATTAATATGTAAATGTAATTTGCTCTTAAGTAATTTATTTAATTTAATTCTCTCTCATATGCTCTTAACTTTCTTTAACTTTGGTGCGGTCATTTATTTATATGTATTTATTATTCGATTTATATATCTGCTTGCTTATTATTAAAATGTCAATCTCACAAACTGGCGAGCTTAATTTCTAAAAATCTTTTCTGTCATTTTTTCTTCTAAACCTTCATACAAAGGTTATTAACGTCCCCTTAAAATATATATGTAATGCATTATAAATTAATATGTTCGCCAGTTTGTTTTTATGAATTTGCATTTTATGTTGGTATTATAAAAATATATTTGTTCAACTCTGGATTTTCTACGCAGTGAAAATCCAGAACTCAAGCTAATTAACGCTCTGAAACATTTATTTTATAATTATTTATTAAATTCTGAAAGGGTGACTTATAAGTTGTTTCCTATATAACTGCTAATCTTACTTCATTTTTCATACTCTTAAAATATCAAATATAGTATTTAAATATTCCAGTTATTATAAAAATCACGAAGGTGTGATTGAGTTATTTAAAAATAGCAGAAAAGGGATGGGGGTAAATCTTAATGTTTCTTTTACTAAATCAAATCTTAAAGTATATTTTATTAATTTGAAATCTAAATCTTAATGTTTTTTTTGCTAAATCAAATCTTCAAGTATATTTTAATAAATGAAATTTCTTTCTCCATATATATAACTGCATATTGATATTATTTATATAAATTATAGCATTCAAATAAGGGTCATCTCTTTTAAAGCAGTAAAATTTATTCAATGTTGTTAGTGACATTTATCATTCGTTCTGCATTCCTGACATTTAGCCTATCTTCGTATTATATATATTACGTGCTTCTAGTCTTCTAATCTGGGGGTTGCGACAAGTTTGAACCCATAGATTTCTTTTCGTACCTCGTTCCATAGATAGTTGAGCTATCTGGAACCACATTTATTCCGTATAAAATGCCTCTGGCGGTGACCCCGTAAGTTTGGCACACGCTATGCATATTCACTTTGTAGATAAAAGGCCTCTCGCCTCGGTTATACCAGCAAAAGTCTGGGCCACGCCATGCCTATCTACTTTTCTCTAAGCACTACCCAAGAAGGGGGTTTGAGGATTTCGTTTTTTATCCAGAAGCACGACCTTTTCCTCTTAGTTATTTTTAGGCTATTATGTCAGCACCGCAAACTTCGTATTATTATTTCTTTTGCTTCATGACCCAGTTTTAATGCTGTAATATTAAAATGCGCTCTGCTCAAAATATATATCAATGCCAAATATTAATAGCTAGATTAATTACTAATGTTACTTCAATCTTATCAAACAATCTCACCATCATAACTTATATCTATATTTAAGAATATCTATATGCCTTGGGGAAAATAAAGCGTTCATTTTATTATTGTTAAAATAGTTTTTCATTAAATATTTTGTCATAGTTTCAAATATAATCTTTCAACTGTCTTTTGTTTATTTTCACGACCTCAATGGCGTGAAAATAATTTATATCATATGTATAATGAATTTTGGAACGCTCCTAGAAATTTATATGTTAGTCACCATGTTTCAGAACCATAAATCAAAGCGTTAATGGCAGTATTATGTAATTCTTGCTAATATTTGATTGGCATTTTAATATTAGACCCACCAAAGATGTGTGTTTATTTGTAATATATTATTTAGCTAATAAAGAGCATATGAGAAATAATAGCGTGAATGACACTATGTAATTATCTACCGCTTGCTCATTCACGCACATACTAATGTACTTAATTTATAAATGTATAATAATTTGTCAGTATATTAAAATATATTTTATTGTCTAACTTATTTGAGTAGTTCGAATTCCTTCCTCTTTTCTCCACTTCCACATATTACAGCCATGCTTATCTATTATTTTAATATAGTCATAGTTAATAGATGTCTCATTGTTTTGCTCAGCTTTGCTAGTCGGCCGGATTAAAATTAATTCTCATGTGCCATCACTATTATGTTATTCATTAGGTGTTTGATCTGGAGCTTATGGAGTGGGTTCGAATCCAGGTTAGTCCCTGACCTAAATCTTGGGCTGGACTGGCTTTGAAGTACATTTTGTGAGCTCCAGCTCATGTTAGATGGATAAACATGTTTTGACCGGCACATAGGAGACTTAACGTATCTTACCATAATCTGCACTACAGGGCACCACTAGGCATTTGAACCTAAAAAATTTATGTCGTAGGCAGATACGTAAGTTAAAAAAAAAATTTTTTTTATTTTATTTTATATATATTTTGATTCCAGTCACTAGCTCAGTGGAATAGCAGAGATTTATATTTTATAATAAATTCTGATCTAAGAATATATAAAAAATAATAAAATAAGCCACTGCCAATAACTATACACACAAACATTTATTTATGCACATATATAATATTTAAAATTGTTTTAGTATCAGTTTTACATTTTAAAATTTAATTTACATTTTTAACTTTGATTTTTGATTTTAATTTACATTTAATTTTTATAAAGTTACATTTTAATTTTTATAAGTTCACACAGATGGATTTATAAAAGTTTGCTTTATAATGTTGAGTATAGATCGGCTGCATAGATTCCACGGTTAAAAACATTTCAAAATAAACAACCGATCAAAATACAAAGTCATTGATAACATCAATTGCAGAGGGAATACAAGAAACCCAATGGCATTCATCATAAGATGCCGCAGTGACATCGATGACATATATTTCAACCGAATATGAAAACCACAACATAATTAACCGTTAACGACTCCATGCAACGTCCATATCCAACTTAAATTTAATGCATTTTTATTTAGAGTGTCGAGTATGAATAGACTACATAGATTTGCATTTGAAAGAAAATATTCTATCCTTATTTAACCTTAGGCCAAAAGTTCGCAGTCAAACCAATGTCAATCCATCTGATATATCGATGCATTCAATGTAATACGAATATAGCAGCACAAAAGGTTAAGATAAGAAATTGTCTCTCATCAGATAGGAATACCGCATCTATCTGATGAGAAGAGCAATAAAAAAAAACTCCACAGGAAAGGACTGTGGTCATTTTGCCGACTTACGATTGCATTTCATAGGCAAAAAGGAAGTGTGCGGCGTATAAAACGATTCTGCCCGTAGCGAATCTCGTACTACATCTACTAATTACACCAATATATCCAATCCATTGACCCAATTTAACTACGAAACAAATAACCTAAGATTACCCTCTCCTAATATAACTTTACAAATCTATATAGCCATTCACGCCCGACTTAAGTTTAACATTTCTATAATTTAATTTAAAGAAAAACAAAAATCATAAATAAAACTTAAAAGAACCAAATAAATAAATAAATGGAAATGATTAAAAAAAAAAAAAAAGAAATACATCAATAAAAAGAATTAATAAGGAATTTAGTTTGGTCAGATAGGATTCTATTTCTATTTTTTTTTTTAAATACTGGAAAAGTTTATATTTTAAAGTTCTTAGTGTTTTCAAATTAATATTCATTTATGTTCATAACGTGCTTATGGTTTTAGAAATGTTCATTAGTTATCCGTTGCTTGCTGTTTGGAATCCAGCATTACAATCCCTCGATGATCCTGTGGTCCTCAATATGGGAAAAGCGATGTTTTATTTTCTTTTTTTTATAACAACTGAAGGAATTGAAAGTGCGTCTTTCAATCCCTTCACTTCCGACTCTCCGACTTAACTCATCTCCGTCTTCTTTTTTCTTTTATATGTAACTTTAGGATCCAATGGACATTACGTCATCGATGATGATGATCCTTCCGTTGAGGTCCGATTCCCCGATGGATCGCTTTCTTTGGCCAGTAGTTTCTATTGTTTTCCTATCTGATTGTTGCTTATACATTTAAATGTCCAAGGGCTAGTTCACTTTGACTAATTAAAATAATCATTTCCATTTTTCAATAACATTAATTAATTTGTTTTCCAAACTTAAAAATATTTTTTTATCTATAAATCTTTTTAAGTTTTTGTTTTTAAAATACCTTTTCTATTTTTAATAGTTTTATTTTAATAATTTTTTTCATCTGTGCGATTATATATATATATGAGTTTAGTATAGAATTTTAATTTTCAATGTTTAATTCTTAAAAAAAAAAAAGTTTTATTTGCGAACTTTTATTTTTTTCATGTTTAATAATAAAAAAACAATGTAACGTCGTATGTGCCCGTTACAATATATTGGTTCATTTTTTGTAGACATAACTAACACATCTTTTGGAGATTGTAGGCCCTCTATTCATTTTTTTGTAAATGTAACTAATCCATCTTTAGGAAGTAAATAAAATAAAAAAATTGAAATAAAGATTATTAATGAAATTTATCCAAATTTATATCTTTTTTAAAAGTTAGTATTAATTTTGTAAATGTCTGAAGATTATTAATGAAATTTATCAAAAATATGGGTTGCCATTAAATGGGAGAAAAAAAATTGAAATAAATTATTGTCAATTAAATTTATTGGAATTTATTACTTAATGTTTTAAATTTAACAAAAAAAAAATTGAAATAAAGATTGTTAATAAAATTTATCTGAATTTATTCCTTTTTTAACAATAAACATTCATTTTGTAAACATCAAAAGATTAATGAAATTTATCAAAAATACAAGCTTCCATCTTGGTAAGCCCTCAAAAACTATATATTTATCAAAAATACAGGCTATCATTTTGGTATTCCTGAAAATTCACAAGTACCGAAAAAATTATTGTTTATATATAAAGCAGTGGAAGGAAACCTGCCTTTGAAAGCTCTCAAACCAGCCCCCCCCCCCATAACATATATAAAATGACCATCCATATAAACATGCATATAGTGCAATGCAAATATTGAAAATTAAAACTTAAGTAATAAAATATTTATTTTTTCAACATCTTTTTCTCTCTTCAACCTTTTTTATATTGTAAATAATACTCAAATTTTACTTCATTTTATTATTTTGCATTTGGTAAATAAAATTGATACAGACAATCACCCATTTGAAAAGAAATGGATCAATGCATATATTTTTATAGAAAAAATAGTAAATCAATGTACTTGATATGTCTGGAAAGTATTTCAGTTAATAAAGAACACATTATTGACAGTATTTGCCAAACATTCTGATTACACCACTTATTAGCGAAAAAATATTAAAATAGAAAACTTGAAAAGGACTTTCATCTTGTAACTAACATATTTTATGAAAAATACAAACAAGTGTGAAAGCAAATTATTTTTTAAAAAAAATAGCAAAATCAAAACCATTTTCTGAAAAGAAGTTTTTATAGAAGACTATATTAAGTGTGAAAGCAAATTATTTTAAAAAAAAAAAACAAAAATAGCAAAATCAAAACCATTTTCTGAAAAGAAGTTTTTATAGAAGACTATATCCTAGCTGCTGTAGAATTAACCTGTCCAGAACACAAAAAGAAATTTAACAATATATATCACAAAGATAAGTTCAAGGCAAATCAGAAAAATTGTAATTAAATGTGGAACAGTCATTAATAATACTTTCCTATTTTTTATTCACAAAAAAAAAAATTGTCTATTTAAAAGGAAAAGTTGAAATTGGCCTACCAATTGAAAAGATTGCCCAGCATATGATTATTAGAGATAAATTAATTAAATTTTTGATAAATGTAATATGCTAATTTTTAAGTGGATAATTTTGTATGATCCATGAATGAAATAATAAATATACAAATGGACCTTTTGGGGGGGGGGGGGAATAAAAAAGATTCCCCATCTATGATGTAGAGAAATTACAAAAAGTTTACACAGCTGGGTAGATTTGTATTTTACATGCTTTATTTTTTATAATCATTTGTAACCCATTTAATAATTGTTTTGAAATTACATTAACTCAAGATGATTTAATGGGTTGCTCCGTTGAAGCATGTCATGTGCTTGCAGCTGATTCATTGAAATTTTTTCTTTTTTAAATTGCGTGAAAACTGTAAGCATGATGTCAACAGAAATCCCGGCATTCGTTGCTGCTTGAAAATCTCTTTGAAACGGCATATCTTGAGTTGAAATCAGATAAAATTTGAATTTTTTTTTTATTAATATTTTTAGTAATAGGTTCATTTAATTTTTTTTCTTTTCTACAGAGTTTACTAGTTTGCGTGGAGATGACAAAGGCAGATTTTTTTAATCGGTCAAAGTCACTAATAAAATGGATTAAAAATACGTCGATAATTCGCATTTCAAAGCCTTCAATGCAATAAAAACATAATCACAGAATATAAGTCATAAGTATTCAATTTTAATTATTTGAATAATATTTTAAATTTTTTAATTATTTGATAAATGGAATAATTTATTAATGTTTTGTGTTTGTATTGGTGTCTGTGTATTATATAAATTATATAATATTAAATCATTTATGCTCTTTATTATACAGTATATAAATTTGGGTCTCTGATCCAAGTTTGAGGCAACCTTATTTTATAGACATAATGATTCTCAAATGGTTTAATTATTTATAAGGTATTTGTGTTTGCATTTGCATGTCTGTTGTATATATAACAAATAAGGATTTACATATATAGAGCAGTGCAATGTAAATTTTAAGACTGATTATCACATGTACAGAAAGATTACCATGTGAAAATATAAACACATAAAACCAATAGAGATTTCAAATGGTATGTGTGACAATAGCCACAATGGTTATGTATATACATCACATCAAATTGTAGGCAGACAAAGAATCAAATTCTGATTCTTGCCTATGCCTTTGATACTCATGCTGTTCAGTCAGTAGTTTTGCCATATCTTGCATCACATTATTTTCAAGTTACAGCTAGCAAATGAGTTATATGCAAATAAATTATATCTCTGTGGGATAATAAATATAACAAGATAGCATCACTGGTGTGCATAAAGAATATAAACATCACTGATGAATACACTGATGTACACAAAAAATATAAAATGAAGAGATGAAACTCATTTTATTATTGATATAGACAGTAGTCTACAATTTTTAGTTTTAGATAGACAAGAAACTAATTGCTGTGATGACAAATGCATATAGTAGCCTACAATTTTTAGTTTTAGATAGACAAGAAGACAAATGCATATCTACCTTCTGGAAATGATTTGTTTTGAAAATTTTATTAGGATGAATATTTTTCTTATAGACGCCTTTGAGATTTGTTAACTTTTGGGGTAAAAGATAAAAATGAATTCTTACACGAATAGTATTGGAGATTCTGAAGCTATGGATTATCTCAGGTAAAAAGTATTATATATGGTTTGAAAGATAATTTTGTGAGGAATACAAAGAAATTATCAATGAAGATATAATTTAAACTTAATTAATGATAAATTAGAAATTACGAACAAACAATAAAGTAATAATTATGTCGGATATTGAAATTTCTTTTTTTTATTTTTTTAAATGGTAATCACTATTTGTCTTAGCCTTATTGTTTTCTTTAGTTTTTCTATTTTCTATCAATGTAAAGTTTTTTGCTCTAACATTATTAAAACTGAAGTTATTGTGAAAATTGTGTCTCAAGTGAGTTTTCTTAATAATTCAATATGTGCCTGGGTATGCAAGCTGTTAAATAGCTAAGATTCTAAATTTTTTAATTTTTTTTGCCTTAAAATCCATATAATTAATGTAGAACTAATTAAAACAGAATTAAAATGAAGAGGTTTAAATTAATCTTTAATGCAAAAATATACATTTCTTTAAGATGCTTCTTGTTTACACATAATGAAATCAAAAACTGAAAATTATAAAATATTAAAAAACATTATACAAAACATTTTATAAATCTTTTTTTTTACATATTTTCATTTTGATTAGATGAATACTTTAGTTACAAAAAAAATTTTTTTTAAGAACATGTCATTAAAATAAAGCGATACAAATATAGGGGGAATGGAGTCTAAATTAATCTTTAATACAAAATCAAGTAAATAAGAAAATTATTAAATGTTGCAAGAAATATACATTTTCTTAAGATATTGTTTCTGTTAAACCATTAAGCATCATATGATCACTATCTCTTATACTAGCACATATTTGTTTATAAACAAAACAAAACTCTCCATACAGTATTGCGACTCTGTGCCAACCAGAGTAATCAATGAATGCCAGAAGGCTTGTGCATAAAATCCCTATCTAATGCCTACTCATCCAATATCCCCAAGACTAGTTTCTGGCTTGTGGCCATCGTCAGTGAGGAGCTTTGGATCTGAGAGCACTGCATCTAGATCTTAGGATCTAATGCAACCCTCCAGCACCCACCTTTTATCTCTACTTAACTACAAAACTATGAGAATGAAATTGAAAACAAAAAAATATTTTCAATCTAAGCTCAATAGCTTATATAGTCATATGGGTCTGAACTCAGTTTAGCACCCATACATTTTGGATGAGTAGGCATTAGATAGGGATTTTACGCACAAGCCTTCTGGCATTCATTGATTACTCTGGTTGGCACAGAGTGGCAATACTGTTTGGAGAGTTTTGCTTTGTTTATATTGTTTCTGTTTACATACAATGATTCAAGAATTGAAAATTATACAATACTTCTTAAAAACATTATAATTCTTGTTTTGAATTTTTTTTAATCAATCAATAAGCAGCAAAATTTATAAAGCAATCAATCATACTTATAAAATGTATTCAACCTCCATAAATAATAAGTTTACTAAAATATTAAGCTTTATCACACACATCTGCATGCCCTTAACTTTGAGGTGACATTTGCCATAGGCTGTATGCTATAAACACTATCATTATTATATTTAAAGATTGACAGGTGTTAAATTTTGAGGAATAAAATTAAAATTTCCCAGCAAAAAACATGATGCATATTTTTGAGGTTTAATAAGGTTCTCCATATAAATGTTTTGTCTTTCCTGAATAATTTGTATTCAACAATTTTTGGAATAAATTTAAATACATATTTCATTAGTAATAATAGAAATAATAGTAAATATCAAAAATATATTCAATTTGACATGTTTGTTAGAATATTCTAATACATGTATCTGAATGGCACATTCTTGTATAGGCTACCACATGTAATTATAATATATTAAATATGAGATTCTAATGTTTTTCATTCATAAAATGGCAAATAAAATGACATTCATCAGTTATAACTGCAAGTGCCTAATTATTTATAATAATAAAAAAATTGAATAGTTTTATTATTTAGGAATTCATATGCCTTTCAAATGCATGAAACAGCGGAGATGAAATTTAAAAAAAATTTAATCATATCTTTATTCAAATATTTTTATATGTTAATCAAATTTTGGGGAGTTAATCATTATGATATTAAAGTTTCAAAAGTAAGAAATGTTAAGTAGCTGTAGTTTAATAATATTTTAACAAATAAATAACCAATTACATTTACAATCACCAAACTATTTAGTAATATAAAGTTCAAACTATAACTAGAAAAAATAACTTTTTATATAACATCTAAGATTATAACTAAACTACAACAGACAATTCAACAACAGAAGTGAATACTTAAATAGACTGGGAATATTACAATATTATATTACGTGGTGAGCAGATGTATAGTAAATATAATTTATTTGTTAATAAAGCTATTTGTCTAGAGTTGACATATTAATATGTTGGTAATTTATTATTTATTTTATGGTATGTTCATTAAAAAAAGAACTATGACTATATTTGCAAATGTATTTTCAGAATAAGGAAAAATTCAATAAAAAGTTATAAAAATCATACTTATCCTAATACTTTAATAGCATCTCAAAGCTAACAACACAACTCCAGAAACTACTGAGATGCTTCAAAATTCCTTTGTCAATTATTAATAGCTTCTCATAATAATAATAAATATTATTTGCAAAAAGGCCTCTTGCCTATAAAAAAAAAAAAAGAATTCAGGATACTACTCTTCAATAATGCATATGAGTATATTTTCACCACTGCTATTGATCCAGCCAATAAACAAGCAAGTTTGATATTTATGTTTATCTGTATACATTTAAAGTATACTGTAAATTATTTAATGAATAGCAAAACTAAAGATATCAGATATATTTTAAACTAGGAAATCAGAATGTAAATTCATAGCTCTTTGGTTAAAGTAGGATAAATTTAAACCAAGATATGTATTATTATATTTTACAAGTGATATAAATGCAGTTTTAGGAAGACCAAAAACTACAGGTTAGTTTTACAGCTACAACCAAGTAACATAAAAATTTAATATTTAAGTTAGTTATTGCATTTTTGCATAATAAAATTCTAATTAAAATAGCAGTTTTATAAATATTATCAGATTATTTACAAGTTTTTTCTAATAACACCTAAGTCAGGGGTCCCAACCCTATGCCCACGGGCACCATGGTGCCCGCAGACCTTTTTACGTGTGCCCACTGCTATCTGAACACGATAAAAAATTATTTATCTGATACAAATAAAGTTAATTTTTAAAATTTCTTATAAATTATTTTATTATATTGTAATCAAATTGTACGGCATACTATACTATTACAATGTAAAAATATTAACATTAATTATATATTAAAATGTTATTTTTGAAATAAATATTTTTTTGTACATTATGTGTATTATTAACAATATCCAACTATAAATTTACATTGAAAAAATAAATAGTGCCCGCCAACTGGTTGAAAAAAATAAATGGTGCCCGCCACCTGGCCGGTATTATAGAATGTGTTCTTAAGTGCAAAAAGGTTGGAGACCCCTGAGCTAAGGCATATTGTCAATTTTTAGTTTCAATTTTCCCATTTAGTTTTAATTGTCTATGACCAATTTAGTTTCTCAGTCGATGAGATAATTAACATAATATCAAAAAAATTAACAAACCTTTAATATGGTTAACATGGGAATACCACTACTCAATTAGTTTTTAATTAATAATCTCAATAGATTAGTTTGAATTCAAAGGGCAAGATTACTAGATAAAAACTTCATACTGAGATTCATTAGTCCAAAATATTTTCAAAAAAAAAAAAAACAATTACAAAAATTACATACAACAATAAATTTTAAAGATTCAATCATTTATTAGTTCACAATTCCCAACATGGGTATAGATCCTTCAAAGAATCTTAAATACATTTTTTATGAATGCTAAAAAGAAAAAAAAAAACAATTATATTTTGAATTGAGAAAATGAGTTATAAATCTTAGAAATGTGAATTATGCTGTATATAGAAATTATTCATAAAAATGTTTATTTCAGGCCATGTAGAATACAACTGGGAAAAATTGACATAAATGAGATTATGAAATGTAAAAGGATAATGTTAATACATAAATCAGATTGCCAGTTGTCAAACCAAAAAAAAATCTGAAGTAAAATATCACTTGACATATTGTGCTCCATATTAATCTGACTATTATTACAAAAAAATATATTTGAAAAAGTATAAACTCTGGATTTTTTCTAAAAGCAGATTTCATTTCAACTATGATATTCAACAATAAGAAATTCAACTGCTGAGAAAACTCTAATGATTGGGAAACTTATTTCAATCAATGTCAGAGATACTTGCCTAGGAAGGTGATGACTCGAATCTGGGGTGCCCGGAATAACTCTATGTGAGATTATCAGATAAACATTTGTTTTGAGTAAAAGTTAGAATTCTACGGGGTCGCTTATTCCTTAGGCTAATTGAACATTTTGTTACATGCTTCACCCTTTTGAGTTACATTTGCTTCATGTCTTAAGAGTCTCATTCTATTACATAGTTACAGGTCAACCTCCTTGAGTTAGAATTAACTGTTTAATGGCCTGGAGCCTTTTTGTCTTAATAGTGAAATATTTCAATTTCTTTGTGTTTTGGTTATTTGTTTAACTATTTGTATAAATTGTAAATATTTATGTTATTAATAAAGTTTTTATTATAAATTTAAAAAAAAAAAAACTACAAGTAAAATGTCATGACTAAAACTTTCACAATTTTGACATGAAAAATTATGTCCAAATCTGGCCAAAACAGAATTTAAGGACAATTCTTTAAATGCTAAGCATTTTTATTTAGGTTTGATGAGACTCTTGTTTAACTACTTGTATAAATTGTAAATATTTATGTTATTAATAAAGTTTTATTATAAATTTAAAAAAAAAAAAAACTACAAGTAAAATGTCATGACTAAAACTTTCACAATTTTGACATGAAAAATTATGTCCAAATCTGGCCAAAACAGAATTTAAGGACAATTCTTTAAATGCTAAGCATTTTTATTTAGGTTTGATGAGACTCTCTATTAACTGGTTGATTCTCCAGGTGCCATATTGAATTTTTTTTAAAAATTGACCTGAGACACAATTTTCACAATAACTTCAGTTTTAATAATGTTAGAGTAAAAAACTTTACATTGACAGAAACTAGAAAAATTAAGAAAAACAATAAAGCTAAGATAAATAGTGATTACATTTAAAAAATAAGAAAAAAAGAAGTCAACATCCGACAATTATTACTTTATTGGTTTGTTCACAATTTCTAATTTATCATTAATTAAGTTTAAATTACATCTTCATTGATAATTTCATTGTATTCCTCACAAAATAATCTTTCAAACCATATATAATACTTCTTATCTGAGATAATTCATAGTTTCAGAAACTCCAAAACTATTCGCATAAGACTTCTTCATTTTTATCTTGTACCCCAAAAGTTAACAATTCTCAAAGGCAACTACAAGAAAAAAACTCATCCTAATAAAAGATACAAAACAAATCATTTCCAGAAGGTGGATACACATTTGTCATCATAGCAATTGGCTTATCTATCTAAAACTAGCTGATGAAATGAGTTTCATCTCTTTATTTTATATTTTTTGTATATATCAGTGATGTTTATATTCTTTATGCACACCAGTGATGCTATCTTGTTATATTTATTGTCCCATAGATATAATTTATTTGCATATAGCTCATTTGCTAACTATAGACTTGAAAATGATGTGCTGCAAGATGTTGCAAAACTACCGACTCAACAGCATGAGTATCAAGACATGAGCAAGAATCAGAATTTGATTATTTGCCTGCATACAATTCCATGTGGTATATTGAAGCGGTTGGATCTAAGTTCGATTCTAGCTTCATGATATCTCACCTGTAGCCCACTTCAAACCCTAGTACTAACTGTGAATTTCCTAATACAATGGGCCTTTATATGTTCAATATACGCTAGTTTCAATAAAAAAAACAGTATTATATAAATATATGTTAAAACCAATTACTTTAATAAATTCACGATAAAATTATTCATGAAAACATATATATTTTAACTGCGTGGATTGTGCATATGTATTTATAAATAATTAAATATATATATATTGGTTATAAAGTTTCATTCCGTTGGAATGTTTTATTTTACTTATACCAATTTGTTCAAATTTCTGTGATTAAAAGCTACATTCTTTTGATAAGCTTTCAGATTGCCCGCTCCCAAAGACAATGGGGTAAGTTTTATTAATTAGCAAAAAGAGAATAATTTAAAGTGTAAGGACTGTTCCTAATTAAAATCATTTTTCTGATTTACAAATTCATTTTCTAATTAGAAAATGAATTCAAAGTTAATGAGTTTGAAAGCCTTATCGAGGGAATGTATCTAAAATCAATTAGCAAAATTTGTAACTTCGATAATGCAAAAAGCTTTAGCCTGAAGGCATTGAGTCGGTATAGGCGGGAAACCAGAGAATAGGTATAAATAGCCCAAAAAAGTTTCGAGAGGGTCAAGCCATATTTGTTTAAGAGAACTTGCTGCTAGAACTCTATGTGCATTTTAAATTATGAATCTTTATAGTATCTCCATCATGGTGAGGGGCTAACTTCAGGAATCTGATTGCTGGGCCCGAAGTCTGCAGAAGATCATTGTAGCTGCAAAACTAAACTTTTCCCACACCAATCGTGCTGCCAAAACCTGAAAGAATCAATCCAAATGCCATTCACATAAGTTAAAAATGCGCGCCTACGTTTCAACCCAATCGGACTCTGCCGTGTAAACTAAGGAACCAGCCATGAAGGAACGGTAATATCTTTCTTTAAATGAACCACAACTTTCTGGCCAGTTTCCGAACTTTATTTTACACCACCTTTTAAATTTAATTACTGTTAAATTTCCTTCTTGCTTTATAATGCCTTTATTTGTATAAGTAATTCTCTATCTCTAGTCTTTAAATTTCTTATGATGGTGGTTCGTTTCACTAATCGTATTACATTTATTGAATGATTATTAATATCATTTATTTTTGATTATATGACAATAAAACTTCAACTCGACAATAATCTCCGTTAAAATTCCCTCATGAAAATAATATAATATTAAGTTATAGTAATTCTTGCCCACTAGAACTAATTTAATATAATTCTATTAATTATCAAGTTGAAGAATTTATTAAATGTTTACTATTTTTACCAATGGCTGATAACAATTATTAGTTCATTTTCTAGCCTATGCCCCTGGCTAATTTCTTGAGTTTCAACAATATTTATTTATTCATATTAATAATGTTAAAATGTTTTGCAAAAAGGTCAATAAAGGAATTAATGTCAATATATTCTTATTTAAACTTTATACTTTATATTAGTATTCAGGGAGGGCATGATATTTAGAGTATAATTAGCATAATTTTATAATTGCGTTAAGTACTTTTAGTTAAAGCACGTTTGACTTTAATTCATCATGATCAGGTCATTACGTAGAGCATTCTTTATATAAAATGGGTTTTATTAATTAAACACGATTATTTAGTCATCATTTTCCGAACGTTGCTGACGTGAGCCATCTCCTGCCTCGTAGCCTTGTCCTCAGTGATATTTTTATTACTTTAATTACCCAGGAAGAAACCACTTCCTCGTTCGTTTTTATATAGGAACACCAAAGATCCGTGGCTATGACCCGGCCTGGCTTTCCCTGTGTTCCGTGGATCCTTCATAGGGCATCAAAGATTTGTCAAATACAAGCCGCCCTGCTATTTTCTCAAATCACTGACAAGTCATTATTTTCGTATTTATTCTTAACACTCTTAAATCGTCAGCACCGTTATTTCTCAGTTCAAATAAAGCTTGTAAATCGTAATGAATTGATTTCATTAAAGTGAAACAATTTCATATTCATTTATCATTAAATAAGTTCTTTAGTAAACAGTAAAGTTATGCCCTACTAGTTATCAGGCTTTTCGTGAATTGATTTACGAATGTGAAAATGAATCTCACATTCTTTTTTTTAGAATTAGAATAATAATTTCTGTCAAAGCCAAATATCTTTATCTACCTTTATTTACTTGTCAGAGCATAGACACGTATAATCCTCCTATAATATTGCGTAATAGTTATTGGCATACAATAATGACTGCCATTCTTATTGTAAATTCCATTTTAAAGACTAGAGGTAATCTATATAATCTTAATCATAAAAGTTGAACAAAACATTTATTATTATTAAACATTTTATTAACACATTTGGTTTTTAACTTTATTATTCAATAATTATTTTAATACTAATGCTCACTGTCTGTATTGGCAACCCGAACATACATATATGAATTGACTTATAAATATCCTTAGTTATTTTATTATATGTTATTAGAGTCAAATCAGGGGTCTCAGATCATCATCATCCGTTGAGCTAGTTTCTTGCGCATAGTCATGTACTGTCGACATATGTTATCCATTGATTTGATCTGAGCTCGTGAGTTGGGTTTGAATTCAGTTTGGTCTGGAGTAAAATCTTTGGTTAGACTGGGTTTGAATCTGACTTTGAGTTTAGATGGTTGGGTGGATATTTTGACCGGTACAATATGCATAACCATTGTGACTACCACTGCACAAACATCATTTGAAATCTCTTGGTTTTAAGTGTTTATATTTTCATATGGTACTATGCCCAGTAAATTTTGTGGTTGCTTTATCATCTGCAATCTTTCTCTACATTTGGTTATCAGTTTTTAAAATTTATATTTGACTGCTCTACATATGTAATTCATTACTTGATATACAAACATGATGCAAGAACAAACACAAACACACTAATACAAATATAAACATACTACTAAATTATTAAACATTTTGAGAATCATTGTCTATAAAATATGGTTGTCTCAAACTTGGAGAGACACAAAATTACACTGCACACAAACAACTTCTGTTATATTTGAATACAAATTTATATACTGTATAATAAAGAGCATAAATGGTTTAATATTATATAATTTATATATTACACACATACACACACCAATACAAACGCAAATTAATAAATTATACCATTTATCAAATAATTAAAAAAAAATTTAAAATATTTAAAAAATTATAATTGTATACTTATGATATTCTGCGATTACGTTTACATCCCATTGAAGGCCTTGAATGTGAATATCTATCAGCGTATTTTTTATCTATTTTAGTTAGATAATGAGGCCGATAAAAATTTTCTGCCTTTATTGTCCTCGTGTAAACTAGTCAATTGACCAGAAAATTAAAGAATTAAATTACCTATCAATAAAAATATTAATAAAAAATTCAAATTTTATACGATTTTATGTTGTGATACATCATTTTAAAGATGGAATTAAGCAGCAACGAATTCTGGGATTTCTGTTGATGTCATGCTTATAGTTTTCGTGCAATTTTTAAAAGAAAAGAAAATTTCAACTAATCAGCAGAAGCAAACGGATGACACGTTACAAAGACTCAAGCGTAGGTGCTCAAAAGTTTATTCTATTATCAAATCCTATATTAATAACATAAACAATGACTAAAAAGCAAACAAAAAAATATTTTATTGATGAAAACTACACAAGAGTTTTCATATAATAATAATAAAAAGAAAAACTTCTAAATTTACATGGGCATATTAAATCTCATACAGCACCACTTGGTGACAATATCAGTTAAATAATATCAAGTTTCAAAATCTAATAGATATTAAGACTCCTGTCCTATAAAAAAAAAAAATCTTTATCATCACATCACTTAATAACTCATTATTAGATGTAATGACAGCAACTAGGAAGATATCAATCAAAAATCTGCTCTAGAAGGCAACAGTAAAATAATGCTGGAAAATAAATATACTTTAGACAGATATCAATAAACCTTACCTATAATGAAAAGAAAGGTATTAAATCTCTTAAATTAAACAAAGTTATAATTATTTTTCTGTTGACAAAGGCAAGGCTATAGTTGTAATGAATACTAGATTATGACTAAAACTTTGAAAAATATTAACAGCAAGTCAATGCAAATGCCTATATTAATTACAGAAACAATGCTATAAGCATTATTAAGAAAGCATTGTATTTCACTAATTATGAAAAAATGTAAATTAACAAATTTCAGCAAAATTATGTCTATGGTGTTCCTAAAATCTATAAAAATTATGTTCAATTAAGAATTATTGCTAGTTCTAAAAATTCACCAAATCAAAATCTGTGAAGTATCATTTTAAAATTCTTAATCCTTACAAGAAGCACTTTTTGTCAGGGATTCTAAGAACTTTATGGGGTTAATCAAAAATATGAAAATTGAAAAAAGTAATGTCTTAATAAAATTTAATGTGGAAAGTTTATTCACTAATTTCACATGTCTATGGTCTACGTATTGAGCAGTCAATCTTAGCTTAAGATTGAGCTTTATGTTTCCACCTACTAACCTGTGTTTAAACCCTATATCCCATCCCGCTCCTTTTGTCGTGTATATATATTTTATGTATACATTTGAGATGCGCACCTAAATTATAAAATTTTAACTTTTAAATTAACATTTTTATTATTATTAATTTTATAATTCTTTTTATTAAAATATATAAGTGCGGCTCAAATATATATATATATATAGGAGCAAAATACTAACAAAATATTGATTTTTTGTAAATATAATAATTTATTATACGTCATTTTTAAACTTTTTCCTTTTAAAGTACTTTTTTTTTATATATAAAATGTATGTTTTATAAAAACCAAGATGGAAGATGCTACAGTTAATTGTCTAAAAATAATTAAAGGGTTGGAAACATTATTGTCTTAATATGGGGAAGATATTTTAATTAAAGTTTTTACTTAAAATGGGGATTAAGATTAAAGATTTTCTTTTATAAACATTTTGTCAAATCTATTTCTAATCTGGAAATTGATTTGAATTTATTTTTGGACGTTATCTTACTGTTCCATCTTCAAAAACAATCGATAAAGAAAAAGTAAGAATTTTAAGATAAGAGATTAGATTGTAAAGCTAAAACTAAGTGATTAAAAGCATTCCAAAAACACCTGAGCAAAGTATAAAATAGCCAAATTTTTAATCAAGATAGATTAGCTACTATTGAAAGAACAGCAGTGAACATAATCTATGCTGGTGTGAAAGTTAAAAAAATAATAAAGTAGTAAGTCCACCACACTTATAGGCCCTGTTGGGTCATCATCTGCCGCTGCCGTTATATCATGCTCCCATAGAATGAAGTAAAGGCCCGATGGAGAACTTTGGAATGCTAAATAGAAGTTTGCTGTCACATAAGAACTGCCATGCACGAGCTGGACTTTTTAATATGAACTCTTAAAACTGTGCAAGGTAAATTATTTCAAACCGCCACCATTAAAACTAAATTTAGCCTAATTCATCTATCAAGATTTCTTCTAATATGTGATTTAACTTTGTTTTGTTTTAATATGTAATTTGCTCTTAAGTAAATGATTTCTATATATTTAACTTTCTCTCACATGCTCAACTCTTTTAACCTTGGTGCGGTCATTTATTTATTACTTGATTTTATATATATGCTTTGATATGCCAATCTTAAGTAATCTGACGAGTTGAATTTCGAAAATCTTTTCTTTTTTTTTTTTAGTAAACCTTCATGAATTAGGTTATTAACATTCCCTTAAAGTATAATGTATTGTTAATTAATACACTCGCCAGATTGTTTTTATATCAACATTTTGTTTATGCTTTAATATTTTAACGGACTTTACTATTAATATTTAAAATACGCGCATATATATAATATCCACACACAAAAATATGTAATAAATAAATCATTTTATTAGAATAAATATATATATATTTAAACTCTGGATTTTCTACCCGGGGTGAATCCAGAACTCAAGCTAATTAATGCTTTGAAACATTTATTTTATAGATGTTATTCAATTCTGAAAAGGTGAACGATTAGTTTTTTTTGATAACTGCTAGTTTTATTTTTACATACTCTTAAAATATCAAATACAGTACTTATATATTCCAGTTATTGTAAAATCAACGAAGGTGGGATTGAATTATTTTAAATAGTAGGGAAGGGGGTAAATCTTAATGTTTCTTTTATTAAATAAAACCTTTATATATATTTTATTATATGAAATCTTCTCTCTCTATATATATATATATATTATAGCGGCATAGCATATTATTTATATAAATTATGGCATTCAAACTGGCGTCATTTATTTTAAAGCAATAAAACTTATTCAATGTCGATGACATTTTATCATTACTGCATTACTGACATTCAGCCTATCTTCGTATATATATGTTACGTGCTTCTAATCTGGGTATTGCGACAAATTCGAACCCATAGATTTCTTCTATCTTGTTCTGTAGATAGTTGAGCTATCTGGAACCACATTCATTTAGTATAAAAATGCCTCCAGCGGGGATTTTCGTAAGTTTGGAACATGCTATGTATATTCACTTCTTTGTAGAAAAGGCCTCTCGCGTCGGTGATGCCAGCAAAAGTCTGGGCCACGTCATGCCTATCCATTTTTCTCTAAGCATTGCCCAAGAAGGGGGCTTAGACTTCGATCTCGTCCAGAAGCACAATCGTTTCCTCATAGTTATTTTTTGGCTATTATGTCAGAACCGCAAAACTTCGTATTATTATTATCATTTCTTTTGCTTATGACCTAATTTTAATGCTGTAATAATATTAAAATTGCGCTCTGCTCAAAATATATATAAATGCCAACTATTACCAATGTTATTAATTAAATTTATTTCAATCTTATACAATCCCACCATTGTAACTTATTTCTGTATTTAAGAGTATCTATATGCCTTGGGGAAAATAAAGTGTTCTTCTTACCAGAGCTACTTAAGAGAATTTTCATTAAATATTTTGCCATATAATCAAATGTAATTTTCAAATGTGTTTTACTTATTTTCACGACCGTAATGGCGTGAACATAGTTTGTATTATATCTGTAATGAATTTCAGAACACTTCCCGAAGTAATAATGTTTAGTCACCACGTTTCAGAACTGTAAACCAAAGCGTTAATAGGCAATATTACGTAATTCTTTCTAATAATTGGACCCACCAAAGATGTGTGCTTATTTATAATATATCATTTAATTAATAAAAGAGCATATGAGAAATAATAGTGTGAATGACACTATGTAATCATCTACCGCTTGCTCATTCACGTATACACTAATGTATACAATCAAGTCATATATGTATAATAATTTGTCATTATATTAAACTATATTTTTATTGTCTAACTTATTTGAGTAGTTCGAATTCCTCTTTTCTCCACTTCCACATATTACAGCCATGCTTATATATATTTTAGTTTAGTCATAGTTAATAGATGTCTCATTGTCTTCTCATGCTTTGCTAGTCAGCTGGATTTAAAATTAATTCTCTTGTGCCATCATTATGTTATCCATTAGGTGTTTGATCTGGGGCTTAGAGAGTGGGTTCGAATCCAAGCTAATCCTTGACTTAAATCTCGGGCTTGACTGGGTTTGAAGTACATTTTGTCAGTTCCAGCTCATGTTAAAGGAATTAATCAAAAATACGAAAATAGAAAAAACACTTTAATTTGGAAAGTTTATTCACAAATGTAACCAATGAAGTAATCTATAATAAGAAAAGATTAAATGACATCTTATCAACTAGAATAACTCCAATAAAATCAAATTATAGTTATGATTTCACTAGTGATTCTAGATTAATCAAATTTATATGGTATGGAAGAGCTTTGAACCACAGCCATAAATAGTGCTTCATCCCTGACAAAAGCCTGATTTTGCTATGGAAGGAACATATACCACCAGACGATGAAGCACTATTATCAACATTCTGGATACACGTTAATTTATGTCCAAAAATGAACAAAAATTAGCATTCTTAATTTTTTTGCAATATTCTATTTCAAAATCAAAATCAGCAAACAAAAAACACTTGCACATAAAGAAATATTTAGCATCCATGTCAGATCATGGCAAACACAAAAACCAAAAATATACTTTCATTATAGAACAGAGCATTAAAAAAATGTTCAGAAGCCAATTAAAAAAAAAACCACCATAAACTTTTACAAAGAATGATTATTCATTGGTTGTTAACAAGAAAACTTTATATGGACAACAACAACAACAAAAAAAGAAAAACCAATAATAGATATTGTAATGAATCACACATGTCATGGGTGCTAAAAAAAAAAACTAAAAAATTTGCAATTAATACAATATAAAATAATTTTCCAAAGTCATGGCATACTGTGAGAAATTCTACCTTCTATAAAGGCTAAACATGAAATGGTAAAAACAAAAACATTCATGAAATTAACGATGAATGTAAAAGTATATCAAAAAAATTTAAAAAAAGAAACAAAATAATGATAAAAGAGGAAGACATGTATCTAAAATAGTAGACTATGCAAGTTCTAATGAAGTTTAATTAGAAAGAAAAGTAAAAACTAAAAACAAAATCTGAAAGAAACTGTCCACATATCAATGACAAATAATTTCATAAATCAATTTAGTAAGATAATTTATAATGTTTGATAATGAATTAACTCTAGCTCTTAAGAAAAATAAAATAATTGAGAAATCAGGAGGACCCTCATACATAAGCAAAATTTCTATTGACTATATTTTCTTTGATAGAATAGTTTAGTTGATAAGAACATCAACTTTAATTCAATATTCATGAATCTAAAGAGTACAGTTTCAATCTCTGTATTTAATTATCATGGCTCAGACAAAAAAAATCTAAAGAACTGAGTAAAATTTTTTAGTTAAAATGCGTTCTATATTGAATCTATAACTATAAATTAAGTTTGAATTTTCCTAAAAACAGTTAACAATTCAACTATATAATGGTAATAGTCCAACTTATAACTATAAATAATGTTTAAAATAAATTTTTGCCATGTAATAAATAAATAATTTTTTATTTTGGTACATACAACTACGGCAGAAAAAGTTACAGATTTAATTATTTGCTGCTTCTCTCAAATAATGAGTGTCATTGAACATTTTATCATCAATTGCTAGAATACTTTGCTAACAATTTGCTCTGGCAGTATTGTATTCGTTTGTTGAGAAATAAACAGCAAATTTACTAGAGACAATTTACTCCAGAAGTTTTCGCTTATTTTAGTTGAAAGTAAAAAATAATTATAATTAAAACAAAGCTGTGGGGATTATTTTTATCAGTGATAAAAATAACTAATTAAAATTAAGAACAATCAAAACGGAGTTGGAAAACAGGCAATTAAGATTTCGGAATGTAGCAGAGAAGACTTAACAAAAGAACTGAGGAATATATAAACTGCTAGAGGAAAACATCGCGCACTTGTTACAGTCTTGTTAACAGAAGAAGTTGGATACGTAAAGCTGTTAATAGCTATTTGCGGCACAACTGTTTTAAGAGTTGTTCAGCCGAGTTTCATATATTTTAGCTATAATTCTTTGTACTCGTTTATGTTATCGATCGATTGTGTTTTTCTACCCCTCTGAAAAACTTAGGGGCGAAGACATTACAAGATTGGCGCAGTCTAAATTTTCGAACCTAGTGAAACTTGAAAGAATAAGCCAGGCGAGAAAGTCAACCAATACTATTGTAAACAAGTAAAATGTCGTTAGGACAAAGCAGTATTCCTGAATTTAAAATGCCGAGGAATGGCCTCTATATAATGCAATTGGAAAATTTTTTCAAGTTAAATGGGATAAGAGATAATGAACAAATAGTGGTGGCTGCACTTTTATGTTTAGCTGGAAGAAAAGTTATTGAAATTGTTAATAAATTATGGGACGGACCGATAACCGATGGAGTATAGTTTGAAGATATAGTTAAAAAAATTAATGGACTATTTTAGCCCGAAGCCATCTAGACACGTAGCTAGATTAACTTTGAGAAATAGAAAGCAAGCCAGGGAGGAAAAAAATTAAAGACTATGATATAGTATTAAAACAGTTGGCAAAAAAACTGTGATTATGGCGAATTTTTAATACAAGCTTTGCTGGATCAATTGTGGGGTATGCACGATGAAAGATTGCGACTGACATTCTTAACGGAAAGCGACTTATCATTCGAAGTGGCTATTAAAAAAGGAATAGCATATGAAACAGTAATTGAGCAAACCATAGCTTTTAGAAACAACTCAGAAGAGACAAGCAAAATGGCAGTTTATAAAATAGATCAAAGGCAGTAGCCAAAGAATGAAAATATAAAGAGAGAGACAATGTTAGCAGTGAAATGTTTCTGCTGTGGTAAAACTGGCCATGTATCTAAGAATTGCAAATGGAGAAAAGAAAACTTAACTGTGGATTTAAAGGACATTTAGCAGCTGTGTGCAAAAAACCACATCAAACAAAATATAATCCAGATACAGATGGTACAATGTATACCACTAACTATGTATCAACTAAGGGGTAAAGAATTGCCATGAGAGATAGGACCATTTCGCAAAGACAAAGAGAGATCACTAAACTACAAGAATTGGAGTCAAGGAACCAAGAATTAGCTACCATGCTTCAGAAAAAGATGCAATCTGAGCTACAACTCAACTTGCAATTACAAAAACTGAAAAGTTATAATTCCAAATTACAAAATGAACTGAAAGAATTTCAAGTAAGATTGAAGACTTCTAGACGAGTAACAAAATTAAAACGTAGTGTAACCAATACGAGCATTGCTAGTCGACCAGTATTTAATTTTTTTTTTTTGATAATTTTTGTACTTATCACGAAGCTATAAAACACAAAAATGATTTACGAGCTGCAAGTGAAAATTTCTCCGGTGTTATTCACAAACAAGGCCTACAATAAAAATTCAAAATTTTTTTTTAATAATTTTAGTTTGTAATTAGTGTGTATTAATTTGTAGTTATATATGCTCATATAAAATTCATATCTATCGAAAACAGTCTGTGTTTCTAATTATATATTTATTTATTTATACTCATATAGAATTCATATCCATCATAATTTTTTAACGTTCTACCTACACTTTTTGAAAACCATTAATTATGTTTATATAACATGGTTTACAAGTACTGAGTTATAAAACTAATAATCAAATGTATACAAACATTGCATACACAAACATATAATCAAATTCTGATTCTTGTTTATGTTTTTGTTTATTCTTGTTCATGCTTTGGTTTTGCTATATGTTTCATAACATTATTTTCAAGTCTATAGCTAACATCACTTGTGTGCATAAAGAATATAAAGTTACAAAAAGAATATAAACAGTTATAAAACTAATAATCAAATGTATACAAACATTGCATACACAAACATATAATGAAATTCTGATTCTTGTTTATGTTTTTGTTTATTCTTGTTCAGGCTTTGGTTTTACTATATGTTTCATAACATTATTTTTAAGTCTATAGCTAATAAATAAACTATATGCAAATAAATTATATCTATGTGGTACAATAAATATAACAAGATAGCATCACTTCTGTGCATAAAGAATATAAATATCACTGGTGTCCATAAAGAATATAAACATCACTGATGTACACAAAAAAAATATAAAATGAAGAGATGAAACTCATTTTATCAGTGATATAGACAGTAGCCTACAATTTCTAGTTTTAGATAGACAAGAAGCCAATTGCTATGATGATTTCTTTTGTATCTTTTATTAGGATGAATCTTTTTCTTTATAGACGCCTTTGACATTTAGAACATTTGGGGTACAAGATAAAAATGAAGAAGTCATATCCGACTTGTTTTGGAGATTGTGAAGCTGTGGATTATCTTAGGTAAGACATGTTATACATATTTAGAAAGATAATTTTCTGAGGAATATAAAAAAATTATCACTGAAGATGTATTTTGAATTTTAGTTAATGAACAATCAATAAAATAATAATTATTTCGGATGTGAAAATTTCTTTTTTTCATTATTTTTTATATAGTTATCACTATTTTATGCTTATTGTTTTCCTTAATTTTTCTAGTTTCTAGCAATGTAATTGTTTTTGCTCTAACATAATTAAAACTGAAGTTATTGTGAAAATTGTGTCTCAGGCCAGTATTTTAAAAAATTCAATATAGCGGCTTGAAGCTGAAGTAGTTAAAAGATGATATACAGAATACATTTAATGTTTTAAATACAGCGTATAAAAAAACTTTGACGAAATTATTGTTCAAAAAAACTAAGTCTTGTCAAGCGTTGGTAGCAGAGAGGTTAGTGCAGCTGCCTTGCAGTTGCTTGCAGACAGTTGTTGCGGGTTCGCTTCCCGGCCGATGCTTGACATATAAATAAACTAAGTTCTTCATCAGATATCAATGAAAGAAAAATCAACAACTTTTAACTTGAATGGTCATCAACTTAAGCATTTAAATGTCATAGTTGATTTTATAAGGAGAAAAATGGATTTAGATATTGAAGTACAAAGCAGACTCCAATAATTTGCTGCTCCTTTTAACATATTAAAAATTAAATTATGTCATCACAAAGAAATAACTATTGCAACTAAGTTAGCTATATATATATATATACATAGCTGTTATTTGACTTAATTTATTGTATGGAAGTTAAATTTGGATACATTATCAATGCAAATACAAAGGCATTAAAAATGTTTGATTTAAGGATATTCTATAAAATTTTAAAAATACAATAAGATCACAAAACCAATCAATATTCTACAAATTGCTGGATGTGATATTATAGATTCCACTATTGTAAAATTATACCTTCATTGGATTGGACATGTAAAATAAATTAACAATGCAAAGCTTCCTAAAGACAATGTTTTATGGTGAACTTAATCATAAATTTTGGTGTGGGAGACGTAGACCATTTATATAATGATTATCAAAGCATTTTAAAGAAATGCAATGTTTATTGATACCACTGGGCAGATATGACAGAGAATAGAATATATTGTAAAACTACTACTGACAGTGTTGGAATATTTCAGCAGAAAAAGTTTTCTGCTGAAGAAATTAGAAGACAGATCACAAAATATTAAAATAAAAACAAAAGTGGAGCAGCAATTCTATATGTGAATGTATTTATGGTTGAAACTAGTTTGTCTAATCATTACAAAATTCATGCTAAAGTAGTTTTTCTTTCACTCTTGTTTTTCTTTCTTGGAGTTAAAATGGCATATTAATTTACTTCTAACTATACACACAAACACACCTATTTATATAAATAATTATTCAGCATTATTGAAACATTTAAAAACATTCTTTATACCTAAATCATAAGAGGAAGGGGTGTATGATTATTGTTTGAATACTAAAAAATTTTGAAAAAATTGTAAAATGTTTATTTGAAATAAAAACGCAAAAATTAAAACTATTATAAAATATAAAGTGCTTTATATAATGCATAGGTTTATATATATATATATTATTGACCTTAATCTGAAAAGATTTTACATTAAAAATTTTTGACTTCAAATACTTATGTAAGTATTTTAATATAAAAGACCGTCAGAATTAATAATAAGCTAATAGTAAATGAAAAATTATTCATCCTATCAATTAATACAAATAGTTTGTAGCTTCAAATAGTGTAGCAAATATAACTGGAAAACCAAAATATTTTAAAATTTCAATTTTCTTCCTATGTTTCCCATATTTTTTATCACCTTTTTCAAGAATGCAATAATATAATTTTAGGGTGCTGATTTCATGCATGTATATTAATCATAGGTGGAATCACTAATTATATATTTAAATAGATAAGATGTCAATCAATCAGGATTTTTTTTCCCTAATAATACAATTTTACCTGAGTTAGCAACAAATTTTTATGTGAGGATTCCCAACGATAATCATCATCAATTTGTACCTTTATCTTCATTTACAAAGATTATTCACTAGAACAAACTTTTAAAAAAAAAAAAATTGAAACTGTTTTCTTAAAAACAATCTCAATTTTTTCAAAATAGTGAATAGAATTTTTATAGACAGATACCATAATAGAATCATGACTTCATTAAAGGTATATAAACAAAAAATAAAATGGTGAGATTGTCACTAAAAATGTATGTACAAAGTTTATTCATTATACAGTATAAAATATTGTATTGATTATATAGAATTAAAATATAATTAATGTATTTTATCGGATTATCATCAAGTGCAGGGGTGGGCAACTAGCGGCATGTGAGCCACATGCACATGCGACCCAGTAAGTTTTTTGTGGCCCAGCAAGAGTCAGAAAAATCCACCTTGAACCGAGATTTTCTTCCTGTATGCGACTGAAGTCACGTCAACACACATGCAGCGATTTTTCGCTTAATCTGGTTAATTTCAATTTTGTCTTTACAACAGTAAATATATAAATTTCCAAATTTAGTGAGACCATGAAACCTCTGAAAAAATGTAAAATCAGTGATGAATGTCGTGTTTAATGAAGAATGGACAAACAAATATTTCTTTGGTAATACAGGGAATAAAAGTGCGTTAATTGTGTCATGAAACGATAGCCATATTTAAGGAGTTCAAATCTAAAATGACACCAGAAAACAAAACAGCGAATTTGGCTGCAAACTTTCCAAGGAAGAAAGCAAAATAAAAGCTGCGGAGTGTATGAAAAAGCTGAAGAAGCAAAAAACACGATTTACAAAGCAATCAATACTTCAAAATAGTGCTACAGAAGTTTCATGATAGCCTACAACCTTGCTAAATGAACCAAGCCTTTTACGAATGTAGAGTTTATTAAGCAGTGTAAGGTAGAGTATGCATGTTGTAATGTGTCCTGACACGAAAAGCAAATTTGAAAGCATTTCATTGTCAAGAGGGACTATAATGTGGGGCATTGACTCAGTGATGAATTCACAGAACAGCTAAAGACTGCAAGCAAAGATTTTGTTTGGTTTTCTTTGGCACTGGATGCGAGCTCAGATAATAAAGACACTACACCATTACTCATTTTTGTCCGTGGAATTAATGAAAATTTCATCATCATAGAAGAGTTACTTGGCCTAGAATCAAAAAAGATAGAACCACTGATTAGGAATTGCTTGAGTGTGCTGTGAATTGTGTGGAGAAAAGTGGCTGTCCTGGAACAAAATGGCAAGTATTAAAACAGATGGGACCAGAGTTTCCAATGGAAAAAACCAAGTTACAAGCACAAGACACAGACAGTGATATCTTGTCTTTTCATTAAATTTTGCATCAGAAGAGCCTTTATAAAGCTGCACTGAACTTAAAGCATATGGTAGATTCTATTATTAGTGTAGTGAACACAATCAGAGCAAGGGCACTCCACTATCGACAGTTCAAACCTTTCCTTGAGGATGTGGAGGCAGAGTAATAAGTTACCACAACAGTGTGAGGTAGTTGAATCTGGGCAAAATGATATAAAGTGGGCATTGCAGAATGAAATCCTCTTATTTCTAGACATGGAGATATCTCATGATTTCGTTATAAAAAAATAATGTGAGGAGTAGAGATATGAGATGATGTTTGCAGCTGATGTATTTGAGAAATTGAAGGAACTGAATGTGACATTGAAGGGGAAGGGGTTGTTTGCATATGATATGTGGAAGCATGTAAAATCATTCAAAGCAAAACTAGGTCTATTTGCAAGCAAGCAGGTGAAGGCAACTTTTGTCATTTCCCTTTATTAGGAAAACAGAAAGTGCCTGAAAGTGTTTCTGCTAAGATTAAGGATCATCTGCAGAGTTTGGAGGATGATGCCACAAGATTTCAGGACTTCTAAGAAAATTGAGCCTAAATTCAATTTGCTCTCTTACCAGTAATTGCAGCTTGAACTTATTGACATGCAGTCAGATCACACTGTAAAACAAATGTTTAATGCTGTGATATTAGTTGACTTTTACAAATATTTGTCTGCTGAAAAATTTCCATGTATGAAGAAATTTACTGGGAAAATGTTTTCTATATTTGAGTCTACATATAATTGGGAAATTTTTCTTGCTTGAAGATCAACAAGAGTAAATATATATATGCTCTTTGACAGACATTAACTTGTAGGCTGTGATAAAATCTCAACAAGTAATCTCAACTCCTGATTTAAAAAAAAAAATTGTAGAAAAATGTGATAGGGTACATGTCTCATTAAACTGATTTTAAAATTAAATGTGCTTGCAGCTATCGTTGATATGAAATTAGCACAATAAATTGAATAAAACAGCCACTACTTTATTTAATTTATATTTATTGATTTTTATGGTACAATTTATACCTTTTCTGAAATGCAAAGTTTAATGAATGCAATCATTTTAAAAGGTGCAGCCCTCCACTAACCTCCGCTTCCACGAAATGGACCCAAAGCCAAAACAATTGCTCAGCCCTGATCTAGTGTTTTTCCAACAAAATAAGTAATTTTATTTATGACATCATTAACAACATACTAATTTCATTCAATACAGTAAATAATCAATAACATATTGTCAACATATGCAGCAACGATGTGTATTAATATTAAATTTTAAAATGTGTATATTGGGTAAAATACACTGATTTAATCAATTTTTTATTCTTATGAATATTATTTGCTTACAAAAAATTGTAAAATAAAGTCATTGTAGCTGTAAATTATTTAAAAAAATTTTTTTTTTTGTATATTAATCAACTTTAAATGATCAATGATTACTAAACATAAAAATATTTATTTGTTCAATTTTAATTCAATAATCTCATGTTTCTGACATTCAACATAATGGCAACTTTTATCCTAAATATAAAAAAAATACTCCATTACAATATCAACAACCCCCCATTTAATCATGTACATTATTAAAACTTCAGCAATCAACTGTACAATTTTTTTTTTTTTAATTTTTATTTAATTTCACTGCATTTATATTGTACCCTTTTGTTTAGGTAAGGATGGATTATTTAGATCAATTTACTGGAAAATTTTAAATTTCAAAGTTAAGTAAGGGAATGATGTATGTTATGTGTTGATGATCTTCTAATAATCTAGTTAGGGCAAGTAAATAGTTGATGTATAATATTGTGTTAGTATTTGAAAGAAAACAGTTAACTAAAAATCATTATAAGATTGTATGGTCTTATAAGTAAACGATTAAAGTAAATTTTAAAAGTAGTAATTTAAAGCTAAACGAATAGACTATTTAATAATAATAATTGTATTTAGTAGTTATATTTAAAAATCATTTAATTAAAAGTAATAATGTGGAACAAGTGCATAGCTGATTTTATAATATTGGAATAATTATTTAAAATTTTCCTATATTATTATTTTTATGTAATATTTTATAAATTAAATTATTTTATTTTCGGTTAAGTTATTATTAGCGTCTCATGTATTTTTGTAAACCACGTGATGAGCAAATGTTTACACGTGCGCTTGCAAAGTTTTTTAATAAAGTAAAACTATTTTAAAATTCTAATATAAGTTTTAAAAATATTAGATTTGTCTATCCCAGAATAAAATAATATTATGTTATAAATATTAAATTGGGTCTTTAAAGTGAATATAATAAATAAAATAAAATTTGTATTTTATTTTGAAAATAAATACATTTTGTTTAAAAGAAGGATAGAAATAGTAATAAATATTATAATGTGATTTTTAAAAATTATTTTAGAGTATTTACTAAGTGTAAATAAAATATGAAAATTAATTACGAATTGAATATGATAAAAAATAAATATTTAGTAAATTATTATTTGTTTTAACTTTAACTAGCGTTGTTTTCCCAGGGTCCTTGGAGATAAGCATTGTTTAATTTGGCCAATCAGATGTGGAGTAGGATTGAGTATATAAGAGCTGCACAGATTTTGCAGATTGCTATTATTTTAATTCTTACTATCGTTGTTACTGTTACTGCAACTTTAGTTAATTATGTATATTAGTAATAGTCAATTTTATTATTTTAAATTATAAAAAGGGATATTTATTCATTATCATAAGATCGTGATATGGAAATGTCTGGCTAAAAATTAAGTAATTCCTTACTTGCTAATCTATTTCATCTAATTTAACATAAACTTAAACATGGAGGAGTCTTCATTGAACTTAAATTTATGGAGGAAAATATCGAAATATTATTTTCATACTAGGCACATAATTTTGCCTATGTTAAACATTTATGCTAATGTAATAGTAAATTTAATAGACAGAACTTCACGGAAAAGATTTAGAAAAGCTCGTCAGAGATGGAAAGAAAAAAATATGAAATTTTTATTCTGAAAGCTATTTTAAAGTAGAATAGTATTTTTAAAAAACTGTTAATGTAAAATAACAATTATTTAAGATGCTGAAATATTTATTTATGAAGAAATATTAAAATATGATGATTATTAGTAAAATAATTTATATTACATTGGAAAATCTTCAAAATAAGTTAGTTGTTGTATGCTGGACATACAGAATGTATTCGGAAAAGTATTTCTAAATATATTTAAAACTATAATAATACATACTACGGATGACATGTTGTATCCAGGAACATTGACCTGTGGGAAATTTAACTGAAAGCAGTAAAGTTTTAGAAGATATCTGTCGTAATAGAGGATTTAAAATGCATTTAATAATTACTGTTGGAAATAAAAGAACTGAACTATTTTGTATTGCAATAGGAATATTTTACAAGTCGACTTACTTTTGTTTTGTTTTCTTTATTTTTAAAAAGAATCGTTGGGACATGTCGTGAAAGTGGAACTATTGAAGCATGCATAGTTGTTTTTGCGTTAAAAGAAGATGTTTTTGTCAACAAATGCCGCAGGAGGAGAAAGACATTTTCCATAACGAACTGTCGGAGTTTTGTTAATATGAATTTTAAATCTTACTTTACTAACTTTTATCATAATGTTTATAAAATAGAAAAGGGTAGGAACATAAAACATTAAATTATTTACTAACCTAGTGATTAATTATTATAAAAAAAGTCTAATAATTTTAAAAAAGAAGTTTAATATTTTAAAGTATGATGATGTGGAATGAGTGATATTTAAATGTTTTTATTTAGTTCGTGATCCAGAAATATTAATGGAATAATCGACAATGAAGATATATTATTGATGGTAATAATTATAAAAGTATAGATCATTTTCTTATGTATTTTATTATTGTATATTTTAGTGTGGATGTATGAAATGAGTATGAAAAACACAGTACATACACATAGTTTATAATTTGTTTATTCATGTTAAAGAATATGCATACTTTTGGTAATATTATAAATACATAACGGAATTTAAGGTTTATTTTAAGTGATAAAAAATAATAAACTGGGATATAGATACCGATTGTTTGTATTTATGTTTAAAGTTACTAAGGGATAAAATAATCTTTTCTTATCGATTGGTTAGATGGTTATTTCAGACATGAATTTATTTATTGTTATAAAAATGTAGGGATAGATTTAGCGATGTAGCTTGGTATTAAGTCAAATATGACCAAGATAATATTTTATGTAGGATTTGTTTATATGGGAATAAGTATAGACGATAGTGGGTATTGTGCAAGTATGGATAACTTAGCCCTATAACTTGTATATGTTCATGGTAGTGTTATTTTCTGTATGTTGAAGTTATAATGTTCCATAGAGCTGAATAAATAGCTTGGACATTATGTTTATTAGTAGAGGTGATGAACTAATAGTCATACCTTATTTATGATATACTGTTACCATGATGGTTATTTAATAGAAGTGCGATTAAATTAAAATCTAATTTATTCCAAATACCTACTTATGTATTTACTATCGATATTGCTTGGATTGCATCATAAAGGATAGTATTTCGAAATATGAAATGATGAGTAAGTTTAAAATGCAGAATTGTTATTAAAGAAGATAAGATGTGTTATATTGTTTTAAAAGTATATGAGTAAGGGTAAAGAGTACAAGATTATAACTTGTTAATAAGGAATCATAAACTTTTTATGTTTGGGACTCATTATTATTTATTACAAATAAATAAATGATGAATGAAATGTGTTTTTCTAAAGATATTATTTAGTCATTAAGTTTTAAGAGATTCAATTTTAATGCATATTTTTACAAGAAATATACATGAATCACATTTGAAGAATATAAGTGATCATAATTTTATATAAAAATTATTTTATAATAATAACACATCAATACTTACATTTTATTTGACATAGGTTAGGAATAATTATATGAGATAATAAAAGTATTTTAAAAACCAAATAATAAATAATAAAGGTATTGAATTAATAATTTAAATAATATTTTTTGCAATGTAATAATTTAAAGAAACTTAATGGAGGTCATAAAGATATTATGGTAATATTTTAATAATAAGAATTTTGTAAAGCAATTTTTTTTTTTTTTTTGTAAGATTACCTAAATGGGAGTAAAACAAAGTTCATTAATGTTATATATACTGTATATAATTTATTGTTCAATCTTATTAATAAATTTGTTAAGTTTTGTTTATAAATCTTGATGTCGACTCAATTTCTCCACATCACAATTACATAATCACAGATTAGAATTAAAACATGATATTTGCACAACATAAATAAAGTTATTATTTAAGAGTTATAATGTTTTATTGATACGATTTTTATTAAAGAAATTTCATTTATTATATTATTATGATGGTCATAGAATAACCACAAAAGATTTACACAGAATTATATTATTAGTGATTACCACATATTCTCAGATTATAAGATCATACCATATATGTTTAGTTAAGATGCCAGATGGATAATAGAAGATTACATTACATTATTATTACGTGATATACATAAGTAATATTAATTAATTACATAATACATAAGTAATATTAATTAATTACATAATACATAAGTAATATTACAAGTAGAAATGATGTAAGATTAAATTATAGATTGAAGATTAATATTATTATTTTATTAGTATTGGTATTAGTTAGATGTAGTTGGGAATGATATTAAATCTCTTATACTTTATTACAGAAGTTATAATTATTTTAAAAGAACCTGAGATAACTTGAGCTAAATCATTTTAATAGAAATACTTAGATTAATTTATTAAGAGTCATTTACTAAATTAATTTTGACTAAAGATGTAGTACTACTATAGATTTATTGTTTAAGTAATGAGTAAGGATAGTATTCTTATGCCATTGAGGTGATATCCTGTGGGATATTGGCTTAATGTATTCGTTTTACCATTTGTAAACTCACTTCATAGTCTCATGATTTTTATTAGATATTTATTTATTTAATTTATAAAACAGAACTATATTATTATTTATAAGTTAAAACTAGTTTAATGATTGATAGTATTAAATAGTTTATTATTATTGATTGGATACATTTAAAAGTGAACATAGTTATTTATTTGAGCTAGACCAATTTATCATTATTATATATTTCCTGGAAGTGAGGGTACAATATAAAGCAAATAAATTTGCAAAATGTTACTTTGTTTTTGAAAAAAATAGTAGTAGTACAAAAAAAAAAAAAAAAATTCAAAGTTTTATTGGTTAGATATTATAAAAATAAAAAAGTTAATAGAAAATAAAGTGCATCAGAAATAAATTTTACAATATACCTTGTATTGCTGGGGTTTTTTTTTTTTTAAATTTAAAATACAGTTAGTTAATTTTATTTTTAATGCTTTATTTATATCAGAAATAAAATGGAAACAAACCAATGAAAAAAAAATTTTTTAACAAAAAAAATTATAGCTATTACAATACTCTTATATAGTGTATTTATTTACCCACAGATTTTTTTTTAAACAATATGACTAATAAATCTTTATTAATTAATTAATATTTTTAGTAATTTTTATATATTTTGACTTTAAAGTTAAAGAACTCGTTATAATTGCTTATTTTTTAATGTGAAGTTTTAGATTTCCCATGCATTTTGGAGAACTAATTATCCTCG
The DNA here is from genome assembly GCA_028023455.1 of Epiperipatus broadwayi. NCBI lineage: Eukaryota > Metazoa > Onychophora > Udeonychophora > Euonychophora > Peripatidae > Epiperipatus > Epiperipatus broadwayi. Next base: position 2,102,641 of record JAQFVV010006209.1, on the reverse strand, counting down.
CTAACCATAGTAAAAATGTTTTTATATGTTTGGGGGAACAAAACCCAGACGAACATAATATAACTTATTTAGAAAACAAGCGTGAAATTAATATCATTAATGAAGAAAACATAATTAAATTTAGTTTCATACTTTTTCCAAAAATGAATGTCTTTGAAAAACATAAAAATAGTTTATTTAAAAAAACAAACCTGAAATTAATGTTTAGAGAACAAAAATCATTGAAAAGAATAGAGGAAAATAAATTATCGCTGAGAACAAATGAAAATGATTGAAAAGTAAATATTTCCATTAATGGCTTTAGTGGCAATAGCATGATATCTGCTAGCAGTAGTTTTGTTTTCTTTTTAAAATTGTGGGAAAACTATAAGCATGACATTTACAAAAAATCCCGGCATTCTCTGCTGTTTGAATTGCTTGTTAAAATGCCATATCGCATGTTAAAATCGGACAAAATTTGAATTTTTTATAATAATAAATTCATTTAATTTTTTTATTTTCTGCTCAATTTACTAGATTTCAAGAAAAAGGCAAAAGCAATTTTTTTTATCAGCAAAACTCTGTAGGAAAATAGATTAAAGATGTGGCGATGATTCAAGGCCTTCATCACGATAAAAACATAATATTGTAAGTATTCAATTTTTATTTTTTATGTTCATAGTTTTTTTTTAATTATTCTATTATTTGCATAGTATTATTGGATAAATTAGGATTATGTGTTTGCAGTATATAAATTATACTTCTATTCAAATGTAACAGTAGTTTAACAATGTAATTTGGGACTCTTAAGTATTCAATTTCAATTTTTTTTTTAATACTTTCATAGTATTTTAAATGTTTCTATTATTTGCACAATATTATTAATATATTTATTAATGTGTTTATATAAATTATACTTGTATTCAACTATAACAGTGGTTTATGTAAAATGTAATATTGGAGCTCTGATCCAAGTTTGAGGCAACCTTACTTTATAGTGTACCATTATACATACATATGGTACAAGCATATTGACATTGAGTAAGAGGTAAAAGAAATAAAATTTTAAAAACCATCAATGAACATAATGTAATGGTCAGATTTGTACACTCCAGCAACAAAATCCAGAACCCAAGCAAAATACACCAAAGCTGACCGGAGTGAGGTGGTTGAGACCGCTAATCCGACCAAACTACATTTGCCAGTACTCCAAATTTAATACCTTGTGAGTGACATGAGGCTACACTCAGTCTTCATTTAACCACGGGCCGGCATAGGGCAGGGACAAACATGAGACTTAAGGTTACTACTGACTTAACTAGATGGGTGATATACAGCACTTAACACACTATTAATCTTAACTACAGAGATATATACATAGAGCACATAAAATCATAAAGAAATTAAGAGACATGGAATGTGTAATTGAATAATATACTATGGAATGGACAAGATACTGTGGATTGGTTTGAACTAAAACCTGAGCAAGAAAAATTATGCAATAGTTTATATTTTAAAAGATTTATTAACACAATAACAAAGATATAAAACACAATGTCATAATGGCAAGGATTGTACAACATTCAATAAGGTATCCAATACAGGCAGACATTTTATAATGAATGGGACTGTTATCAGTACATCTATTCCATTTTACATAAGTGTATGAGGTGCATAAGTCATGCCTAATCATTTAACATGCCCATCCAATGATTTTGGTTTGCTTAAGTTACAAGCTGATAGCTTACTAGAGATGATGAGTACAGACAGTTTTAAGGTGGCTGTTATACATATTAATAAAGTGAACAACTAAATAAGCTCAATATCATGCAGATTCAACCTGATAACCCAGATTCAAACTTCAGTCTACAGCTGAATAATTAATTAATAGGAGGAAAGAAACTGGTTAACTTTAGATTCACATATATATGCTATGGCGCTGTATAAAATATTAAAAGAGTAAGCTTGCAGTGCGAGTAATTATTCAGGAGCTTCAGCATCAAATGCTCGGTTTGCTCTTGAGACCGATGGTTTGCTGCTATTTATATATGGGTATATAACAGAAACTCGGATTGGCTTTAGGAAAACTCTGGGTCCGCATGCTCCAGTTCTAATAAAGATAGGCATAACCCGAACTAAATAATGGGATGGCTTGTTACCATGTACCCATTTAAGAGGTGCAGCAAAACGTAAACACATATAAGTGTACTATATAAAGACACACCCGCAAGTGCGCCTAAAACAGATAGCTTCTATCTGTCAAACTAACTCAACCCAATTCTTAAACTAGCATTATAATTACGCTAATAAAAGGGACTTAAACTATATAATAAATAATCTAGTTGAGATCCTGCATCGGCATATACATATTCATAATTAAGGAAGAAAGGTATATTTGATTGGATTTAATATAAACATTAGCAAATATACTTTTTATCTCTAGCCAGTATATCCCCTTCTAACTAATAGATACTAAAAGTTATAATATATAAAACCGGCTAAACAAACCTTGTAAATATTAAAATCAGGATAACGAGCGGTTAGCGATCATTTATTATCGAAATTATAATTTCGAAACAGTGATTCAATACAATAAATAATGTTTTTAAAATGTTTAAAATGGAGATTACAATTATCTCCTTTATAAATTAATTAATTAGTTTCACTGTTTCGAAAGATGAGCATATTATCACATATATTAAACATAAACAGAATGAATTTAAACAAAATATTAAAACATTAAAGTTAGGAGACCTGTAGTTTGTAGGAATTTAAGATAATAGATTTCAGACATTTAAAATCTTAATTTATAAAAGATTTCATGCAGTTGAGAAGATAAAATCTATAACTTACTTTAAAGTAAATTATAGATTTTAAGATAGAAGTTGACCAGAAATGATTTTTACAATATATATAAATTTACACAAGTTTACAGTTTCTTTTACAATTGGGTTAAATTAAAGAGTTTTGAGAATTTAGATAGAACGTTTTTTAAAGTGTATAAGCTAGCTTAGATTAGAGTTTATAAATTAAATTTATAGGCCGCAGTCTTTAAAAATATTACAATTGTCTTCTCAACAGCACCAACAGCAGTGGCAGGAACAAAGGTACATCTAACAGTATCAAACATTCAGTGGCATTTTCTTTCAGGTAGGTTTTCAATTTCTTCATATCTCCCTCTCATGCAGGCTGTTGAAAAATTTGTTCATAGGTATGCTGAAGGAATGGAGAGCACCATCTCCGTTCAAAGACCCAGCAAATATTTTATTCTACTAGGCCATTTTTTGGTCTCTGATTTCACAACACTTGACAGGAAAGACAAGCGCTAGAAAGACCCAGCACTTAAGAAATCTGCTTTATTTATATTTCTCAGATCAAAACCAGCCGGCTATCTATTTTAACTCAGAATTCAACTTCCCCTCCAGATTTTATAGCTCACAGTCAGTTTCTTTGATTCTGATCTTTTTTTTATTGCGCATAATTTTACTATTTTCGATCTGAAAAGTAATTCATTACAATTGTAAGGAGTTTGACAACAAATGGTTATAGCTCAGAAACCATTCGATCCAACTTGAAACTTACTCTAAATTGTCTTAACATGATTCCGTGAATTTCACATGTAATTCACAATTCATCTAAATAAAACTTGCTAAAGATTATTTAGTGAGTATTTAAACTATACATTTTCTAAATAAAATAGATTTTATACAAAATATTTATTAAAAAAAATAGAAATGCTGCAATATATATATATACAAACATTAATATTACAGTCATTTATATATGAATGTATGTGTGACAATATCTATATAACTATGTGAATACATATATAATTGTGTAAATACATATATCACTGTGGATACCTATATAACTGTGTGGACACATATACACATGCACTAGAGTGTTTAAACCCAGCATAGATGTGACTGTAAGGATAAACAGGTGAAACAGATATGAGGACAGGAATATACTGTTTCATTTCCCCAAACTTACAAAAAAAAATCAATGAAAAAAAAAAAGACTGTACTTGAGGTGAAGAATATTTCTCAATAACCACCATTACTGTGTAACAGGATACTTGCAACAAAATTACTTTGCCTGGCTAATTTGCTTTAAACCCACGATAACACACTTCCATACCATTCTGATCAAAATCTAAGCCTATTTCCATCTACCTATAATTGGCTAAACTAATCCTATTTGGCTAAACTAATTTGATAAACATGGATATTATATATAAAGCAGCACACAAAAATTAGTATCTATATACTGTTGGAGTTGGATAAAATAACACTAATTGGCTAATTTGATAAATATATCACATATACTGGGGTAGGGACAATTCCATAAATGATCGTGCATCGTCTTAGTAGAATCTATAAGGGCAATAAACTAATTCTACATAGGTTGGATCTGGGAGTAAGTTCTGAAATGTTTTGGGGTTCCTGGAGCTTATCATGTCCCAAAAGGCTTCCAGGCTTCTCACCTTCTGACTGGGAGCAGTTTGGTTTCTTCCTGAATGAAAAATATTTAGGATACTTCCAAACACATCCCTTTAAGTTTGAACCTCTTTCTGGTTTCCAGTCCTGCAGACATAGGCACCTTTTCTCCTTTTCTATGCAGTCAGTCCTATCCTGGTACCACCACCATCTCATCCCAGGGGGTTTCTACACTTCCCACACTTCAGCTGGGTTTGGTATGATTTCTTCTTAAAGGGAAAAATATGTAGGGGGTATTTCTGAACACATCCCCTTCTTAGATCCTGAGTTTGAACTCTTATCTGGTTTCCCATCCTAAAGTCATAAATGTCCTTTTTTCTCCTCTTGCACCCTGTCTTTCCCATTTGGGCTCTGGTAGTATCCGGGCTACTCTCACAATCAAAAATGAGTCCCACCAGGCATTGATCTCAGACTTAGCTCTACTGTCTATTTCCACTCAATTGAACTCAGATATCCATTTTAGGAATTTCTGAAAAAGGTCTATCTTCTAAAACTTTTCTATCATTTAACTTTCTCCATTTACTTTTCTTTGGATTCCCTTGGTTTATTGGGCCTTGCCTGTCTCGCGCTTGGTCTCAGGAGCCATTGTTCTATAGAAGTTTGGTAGATACAAGACCACTGTACACTTCTAGGTAAACCTCCATCTCTTCTTGCACTCCTCCCTATCAATGGGTCCTGGCACTAGCCCTAACTGATCATATCTCCCCAACTTCACTGTATATTTCCTCTGGTTTCAAGATCTCTTTCCTTTCTACCTCCATAAGGATCTCTTTGTCCTCTTCCACTGATTCATACCCATCCTGATCAATACTATCCTCTATACCTCCTTCAGGACTTTCTCCTCCCTATTCCCCCTCTACATATACATCCTCATGGCTACTCTCCTTACTTTCAGCTTCTTTACCTGTCTCTACAAAACCATTTCTTCCTTAGTTACTCTTAGCTCAACCTCTTCTGGAGACCCTATTACATATTTGACTTTCTCAGAATCCTATCTTCTCTAGCTTTTATGATGACTGGGAGGTCCATAAAGCCCGCTATAACTTCCTCTCCGATTTTGTGCAACATTATCCCACATCTGTCCTTTGTTTCCTGTAGTCATCCATTCTTCATTTTCTAGCCTATCTGCTCCTTCATTGATCCTCTGCAACTCTCCTTTCATCTCTACAATATCCACCGGGCGCTTCTCCAGGTCTATAATTTTCATCTGGGAATGCTCTTCCAGTTCGAATACTTGCTGCTGGCAGTTTAATCTCAATCTTTCCAACCCCTTCTGTAATTTCTCTATACTTTGGTTGTTTTCATCCATCTTTCTGCCTAGGGCATGCAGTTTCTCTCCCATTCTAAAGTCCAAGTCTCGTTGGCTTGTCTCCATCATCACTTTCATCTGTAACCAGAAAGTTGATGGTATGACATTTTGGTTTCCCTCCATGATTTTCTCTGTACTGCTGTCCATAATAACTTCAGCTTTGGTTATGCCAATGACAAATAAAACAAATAAATATTTTCTGTAAATCATTATTCACTGACTCTCTTCCCGAAAATGGCTCTCTAATTCCTAACCTTCAGTGCACTGCATTCCTGTATTAACCTATCCTTACCATCTCTCTCTTTTAACCACTGCCACTATCAAGTTTAAGCCATATTTACAACTAATAGACCCACATAACAATTTATTTAAAAAAAATTTAAAAGTATATAATAAAAACATTTATGTAAAACAAAAAAAAACCAAATGTACCACATTTCTTCCTTCATTGACGCCGCATCACTCCAAAGAAAATAAACTTAAAATTCCTTATGAAAATTTTTGTTTTCTGTGCCAGGTTTGATCCAAAGTACATGTATATATTTCTATTTATTTATTTAATTTACGTTTACCTCATTGACTTGCCTCTTTTGTTTCATTGCAGTTTCCAAACCAATCCAAATTTTACAATAAGTTTCAAGCAATAGATCCCCCTTATGCAAACTTTTCTCTCTACCCCTGATGATAAAATTTATGAGGATGTATACCAACCTGTTCAAGTCACCCCCAGGTGCCAGTCACCAAAAAAACCACATATAACCTAAGATTCCCATATGTCCAATATGTATGTAACACCTAATATCTGGTTAACACATCCATGCTGTATCTAAATAAATATCTGCGTATCTACACAATGAGCCAGAGACACTTAAAATTCACCACTTAAAATAAAACATTAGTCTCAAGTAAATAGACAAAAGAACAATTTCTATACATATCTATAGCTCATGTGATGTATATAGTTAAGAACACTTTTCCCAGTTGCAATACCACGATTTAAAAAAAAAATTATACATATATTTTTTCAAGATATATATCAATTAGGAACCTGTATTCAGTTCAGGGCCTCAGGGCATGCGAATTAATTAGCTGGGTATTCATACTCAAGGAGGAAAAAAAACATACCAATATTATTAAAAAAAATATTTCAACAAAAATCTTATATATATATCATTCACACCCACACACTCTATCTAGGGTTTGTAACTAATTGTGGCCATGCATGGCATCCATCTTTGGAGAGAAAATATAAAGATAAATACATATATTTATTAAAAAACATATATTCAATTCAGGGCCTATACCGTTTCAGGACCATGTTCAGGGCCTATACCCGGTTCACGGCCATGGACATTAATTGAAGAGGCCCCCTGACTCAAGCATCCATAATAAAAGGGAAAAAATTTACATAATCGGGGAAAAAGTTGTACTTATATCTTTCAGGGTCGTGAAAATTAACTAGGCCCCACTATGGGCGCCATAATCAGGGGGGTGGGAACCTATGTAACGGTCAGATTTGTACACTCATACAACAAAATCCAGAGCCCAATCAAAATTCACCAAAGCTGATCGGAGTGAGGTGGTTGACACCTCTAATCCGACCAAACTTCATCTCATTTGCCAGTACTCCAAATTTAACACCTTATGAGTGACATCTCTGAGGCTACACTCAGTCTTCATTTAACCACAGGACGGCATAGGGCAGGGAGAAACATGAGACTTAAGGTTACTACTGACTTAACTAGATGGGTGATATACAGCACTTTACACTATTAATCTTAACTACAGATATATACATATAGCATATAAAATCATAAAGAAATTGGAGTAAGGACTGTGTAATTGAATAATATACTACGGATTGGACAAGATACTGTGGACTGGTTTGAACTTAGAACCCGAGCAAGAAAAATTATGCAACAGTTTATATTTTAAAAGATTTATTAACACAATAACAAAGATATAAAACACAATGTCACAAAGGCAAGGATTGTACAACATTCAATAAGATATCCAATACAGGCAGGCATTTTATAATGGCTAGGACTGTTACCAATACATCTATCCCATTTTAATATATTGAAATACATATGTGTATGAGGAGCATAAGTCATGCCTAATCATTTAACATGCCCATCCTATGATTTTGGCTTGCTTAAGTTACAAGCTAATAGCTTAGTAGAGATGATAAGTACAGACAGCTTTAAGGTGGCTGTTATATATATTAATAAACTGAGCAACTAAATAAGCTCAATATCATGCAGATTCAACCTATCATAACCCAGATTCAAACATCAGTCTAAAGCAGAATAATTAATTAATAGGAGGAAAAGAACTGGTTACATTTAGATTCACATATATATGCTATGGCACTATATAACATATTAAAGAGTAAGCTTGCAGTGCAAGTGAGTGATTATTCAGGAGCTTCACCATCAAATGCTCGGTTTGCTCTGAGACTGACGGTTTGCTGCTATTTATATATGAACATATAAGTACAGGAACTCGGACTGGCTTTAGGAAAACTCTGGGTCCACATGCTCCAGTTCTAATAAAGAGAGGCATAACCCAAACTAAATGGTTGTGGCTTGTTACCATGTACCCATTTGAGAGGTGCAGCAAAACAAACACATGTAAGTGTACTATATAAAGACACACCCACAATGCACACAATATATAGAGCAATATCTATGCATATAATTAATTAGTGCACCTATAACAGATAGCTTTTATCTGTCAAACTAACTCAACCCAGTTCTTAAACTAGTATTCTAATTATGCTAATAAAAGGAACTTAAACTATATAATAAATAATCTAGTTAAGATCCTGAATCTGCATATACATATTCATAATTAAAGAAGGAAGGTATATTTGATTGGATTTAATATAAACATTAGCAAATATACTTTATCATCTCTAGCCAGTATATCCCCTTCTAACTAATAGATATTAAAAGTTATAATATATAAAACCGGCTAAGCAAACCTTTTAAAATATTAAAATCAGGATAACGAGCAGTTAGCGATCGTTTATTATCAAAATTATAATTTCGAAACCGTAATTCAATACAATAAAAATAATGTTTTTAAAATGTTTAAAGTGGAAATTACAATTATCTCCTTTATAAATTAATTAATTAGTTTCAATGTTTCGAAAGATGAGCATATTATCACATATATTAAACATAAACAGAATGAATTTAAACAAAATATTAAAACATTAAAGTTAGGCAAGACCTGTAATTTTTAGAAATTTAAGATAATAGATTTCAGACATTTAATGATTACAAAAAAATAAAATCTTTTAATTTATAAATGATTTCATGCAGTTGAGAAGATTAAATTAAAATTTGTTTCTTTTTTTTTTTTTTTGTTACTTTAAAGTAAGTTATAGATTTTAAGAGAGCAGTTGACCAGAAATGATTTTTACAATATATATAAATTTACAGTTTCTTTTACAATTGGGTTAAATTAAAGAGTTTTGAGAATTTAAATAGAACGTAAATTAAAGTGTATAAGCTAGCTTAGATTATAGTTTATAGATTAAATTTATAGGCTGCAGTCTTTAAAAATATTACCATTGTCTTCTCGGTAGCACCAACGGTAGTGGCACGAACAAAGGTACATCTAACAGTATCAAACATTCAGTGGCATTTTCTTTCAGGTAGGTTTTCAATTTCTTCATATCTCCCTCTCATGCAGGCTGCTGGAAAATTTGTTCATAGATATGCTGAAGGAATGGAGAGCACCAAATCTGCTCAGAGCCAGCAAATATTTTATTCTACCAGGCCATTTTTCAGTCTCGGATTTCATAACACTTGACAGGAAAGACAGGCTAGAAAGACCCCTCACTTAAGAAATCTGCTTTATTTATATTTCTCAGATCAAAACCAGCGGGCTATCTATTTTAACTCAGAATTCAACCTCCCCTCCAGATTTTATCGCTCATAGTCGGTTTCTTTGATTCTGATTTTTTTTTTATTGCCCATAATTTTACTGGTTTCGATCTGGAAAAATAATTCATTAAAATTGTAAGGAGTTTAATAACAAATGGTTATAGCTCAAAAACCATTCAATCCAACTTTACACTTACTCTAAATTGTCTTAACACAATTCTGTGAATTTCACATGTAATTCACAATTCATCTAAATAAAACTTGCTAAAGATTATTTAGTGAATATTTAAACTGTACATTTTCTAAATAAAATAGATTTTATACAAAATATTATTTATTGCAAGAAATATATATACAAACATTAATATTACAATCTTTATATATGCATGTATGTGTGACAATACCTATATAACTGTGTGGACACATACACATGCACTAGTGTTTAAACCCGGCATAGATGTGACTGTGGGGATAAATAGGTGAAACAGATATGAGGGCAGGAACATACTGCTTCAATAATTTAGTTTTTGTTTTTTTTATTAGTTAGTGTAATTTTTTTGTACTTAGAAGTTATTTGTATTTAAGATTTATTTAATCAAAGTAACGTTATATTCAAAAGAAGTGCATACAGATTAAAAAAAAGTTATAAACGCAAGAGATTAAAATCAAAATGATGTACTTAAAGCTAATTAAAGATGGCTGAAGTAATTGATAAAAGAAAAAAAAGAATGTAATTAAAAACCAACAAGGAATGTAAATTAAAATAATAAAACAAAAGAAAATGTGAACGACATCTAAAAAAAAAAATGATTGTGGGTATAAGAGCAGAAAAGTTTAAAATTGTCCCTTTTCACCTCGGTGTTTTGGACAGCTTCTCGTGTGCAGAATTTTTGAAGTATAAATAAAATACTACCACTTAGAACTAAAATGAATCTATTGTCCATGTGCGAATATAGAACCAGATCATTCGCCGGCACTCACTTGGAAAAGTCACCTAAGCCACTAGCCTTATCTAAATACGGATCAGAGATATGGAAGTAATACCAGAATGAAACCATAAAGCAATAGTGTGGACTATTCACTGAAAGGAACTAGACTATGATAATCTATCATCTATGTAAACACTAGAAACTTACCGGTAAGTTAATGGCCATATTCTTACTTCATATTTAAATGAGGAGGATTTGTGTACTAACTTTAAAATGCTAAATTTCTAATTTAAACAAAAGAAATAGACATTTACTATTTAATTCCTAGAAATAAACTGTTGCAATTAAGTGTTGAATATAATTCTTTCCAATATTGTAATTTTATTATTATTATAAGAGTTTAAATGTTTAACGTGTCATAATAAAACTTTTACTGCTAATATAAAACTTTCATTGTATGTGCTTAATTTTTAGTTATGTTACTAATTTAGTGTTAAATTTTAGTTTTAGAGAAGTATATAAATTACCTTGACAATATGCTTTATTAATTAAACTCTGGGAGAAATATTTTCTTAAAATAAAATAATTGAGGGAAATCAATTCTGATCTTGGTAAGTATTTGCTTGATGTGATGTGATGTACTGTGGCTTCTCCTTAAACAAAGCATTCTAGCGAATGTAAAAAAACATTACAATAGACACAGAGTCTCAAAAGATTTAATAATTTATTAATGTGTTTATATTTGTATTAGTGTTTGCAATTGCATGCCTGTGTTGTATAACAAGTAATGATTTTTATATATAAAATTAAGGTATTATAGAGCAGGGCAATGTAAATTTTAAGACATTATCAGATGTACAGAAAGGTTGCAGTTGATAAAGCGATCACAAAATTTATTAGACATAGCACCATGTGAAAATATGAACACTTAACACCAAAATCAAGTGGTGTGCATGGTGATAGCCATAATGGTTATGTGTACCACATGGAATTGTATGCAGGCAAAGAATCAAATCTTGATTCTTGCCCATACTTTGGTACTAAAAACCAATAAAGGTTTAAAGTGGTGTGTATGGTGATAGCCATAATGGTTATGTATACCACATGGAATTGTATGCAGGCAAAGAAACATCCTGATTCTTACCTATACCTTGGTACTCAATGCTGAGGAATGGGTAGTTTTGCCAAATAAATTGTAGGACAATAAGTATAACAAAATAGCATCACTGGTGTACACAAAAAATATAAAATGAAGAGAGAAAAACTCGTTTTATCATTGATGCAGACAGTGGACTTCAATTTCTAGCTTTGGATAGACAAAAAATCAAATGCATATTCATCTTCTGGAAATGATTTATTTTGTATCTTTTATTAGAATGAATCTTTCATAATAGACGCCTTGAGATTTGTTAAATTTTGGGCTACAAGATAAAAATGAAAAATTCTTATGCGACTATTTTTGAAATTCTGAAGCTATGGATTTTCTCAGGTAAAAAGTATTATATATGGTTTGAATGATAATTTTATAAGGAATACAAAAAAATTATTAATGAGAATATAATTTAAACTTAATTAATGATAACTTAAAAATTATGAACAAGCAATAAAGTAATAATTATTTTGGATGTTGAAATTTTTTTTACCTTACCTTTTTAATGGTAAACACTATTTTCTATCAATATATAGCATTTTGCTTTATCATTAAAATTTAACTTATTGGGAAAATTGTGTCAAGTCAGTTTTTTAAAAATTCAATATGGCACCTAGCGTTGATATAGTTAAGTGTGGTCAATATGAAGATTTGGCAGAAAATAAATTACAAAAGATGCAAACTACTTCATAAATCTGGAAAAAAAATTAACATATAATGACAAAAAGTGGACTATGGCAAAAATATTTCAAACAATAACTATACCATAACTTTATTTTCATATAGCAACACTATTTGACATCATAATAGAATTCATGACACTGGTTAACTATCAGTTGCCAGATTCATTACTTTTGCAATGGCTAGAAATAATCTTGCATACTCATGTCATTTCTGTGAAAATATTTATAACAAATTTCTATTGCTAAATGATATGTAAAATGAGTGTTAATATTTTTGCACCAACACAATCTTTTAGATGACTATGCATGCCACTGCCTAACCTTGTGATGATTGTTTATTCATATCAATAATTTAATTTCTTAACATTTTCATTAGAAGAAAAAAAATTGATCAATTAATAGTTCTACCAATGCACCAATTATATATATATTCTATTTTTGAAAGTTGAATAAAAATATTGCCCAAAATATATAATTAATCAAAAGTTAAAATTTGGAATACTAATTTACTTTACAATCACTTAGTTAAAAAATAAAAAATAGGAATAGTATTCAAGTTAAATATAAAATTGTCAAAATAAGAGTCATAGATCCAATTCATAGATCACATGACTCTATCTCTTAAGCTTGTAAGTTATAACTTACAAGCTTAAGAGATAGGGTCATGTGATCTATGAATTGGATCTATGACTCTTAATTTGACTATTTATAGTCTCTGTCATAAGTCTTATGCAATTTTATATTGCTATGACTACTAATATATGGTATGGCTGAAGATCTATCAGCCCCATATAGCTATTTGAGTTGGATAGCTGGGTTTGAAGACATGTAGATGTCTGAAAATTTCAGATTTTCCACTCAATAGATAACTTTTAGATAAGTGCTTGGCTTTGGGTTGGTATTTTTAGATCTAGTGTCTGAACCTACCCTGACACCTCTCTGAGGAGTGCCAAAGCACGAAACCATGGTGAGGGGTTCCTGACAGAGATATTTTAAATGCTGGCTCTGGCTAAGCATTTATCATAAAGCTTGTAAAGGAACTGGCAATCCTCACTGTTTATAACTTACAAGCTTAAGAGATAGGGTCACGTGATCTATGAATTGTATCTATGACTTATTTTGACTATTTATAGACTCTGCCATAAGTCTTATGCAATTTTATATTGCTGTGACTACTAATATATGGTATGGCTGAAGATCTATCAGCCCCATATAGCTATTTGAGTTGGATAGCTGGGTTTGAAGACATGTAGATGTCTGAAAATTTCAGATTTTCCACTCAATAGATAACTTTTAGATAAGTGCTTGGCTTTGGGTTGGTATTTTTAGATCTAGTGTCTGAACCGAACCGAACCTACCCTGACACCTCTCTGAGGAGTGCCAAAGCACGAAACCATGGTCAGGGGTTTGGGGAGGGTTTCCTGACAGAGATATTTTAAGTGCTGGTTCTGGCTAAGCATTTATCATAAAGCTTGTAGAGGAACTGGTAATCCTCACTGTTTATAAATATAAAATTGTTTTTCAAATTTTAAATTCTATTAATTATAAATTTCAAAAATATTTTCTTTAATTTTTATGAATAAATAAATTTTTAAAACTCATTAATTTTTATGTATGTTGATAAAATAGTTTCTAAAAAATGTTTTCAGAAATACTAGTTTATAAAAAAAGGGAACATGTAATAAACTTTCATATATGATTGATGTCAGAAGTAATAAATTTAAGGTTTTTAAACAAATGATTTTTAATTAAAGTATATATAGATTTGTTATTTAATTAGTCCAGAATCTCTTCTAAAATACAGTAAAATAAAAAATTATTATTTTTGAAGCAACATCCACACACTTCTTTTAATATGTTTAATCACTGTGTATGTTGATTAACACTAAGAAATAACTTCAGTCATTAATCAAAATCTAAGACTTTCATCTTTCAAGGCTAGTTTCATCTTTCATACATTGCATATCAACATATATCAGTAATTTTGAACTTTTCAATAAAAAATGAAAAGATTACATTATTTTTACATTACAAATTGCATTCAGTAAAAGTATTACAACAAGCAACCTCCCGTTAACAGAATATTCTGAAGTCAATTTGAGTTAAATATAAAAGTTTGCAAAATTATGATCTCTTGGCAAAATTTAGCCAAACTTGTAATTAAATGTGCATAATTGTTTTTACTTAAAGCACTAGATTTTAGAATGTTCAAATTTATGATCTTTTCAGTTTACACATTTTAACTTTTAAAAATTTTATATGCAATTTATTGAAACTCTCAAGAAAGTTCTTAGACACTTGAATGAAAATATGAAATAAATTTTGTATTTAAGTATCAATGGTGTCATTAAATTACTAATTATAAAATTTGGTCTGTGGTAATATCCTTAGACAGTTCACTGGCATAATTTCTCAATCTCAATAATTTCAAACTTTTCATCATTAGTATCTAAATAAATAAAAAAAATTGATTAGAAGACTTAAAATAAATTTTCCTTATCATTTTGATCAGACTGTAAATTTTGTAACTTACATTAATTCTATATATAATGTATTGGCAAAAATGAAATTGCACTTAACTGCTGCATGAACTAACTCCTATAAGAAATGTTAATTAAATAATGTATTCACACCACCTTTATCCTGAAGTTTCTTTAATTATTTTTAAATAATTAAATGAAAAACCTGATGGCTGAGGCCAGTAATTATTTTTGTACTTCAAATTTATAACATTATTTGTTGGTGAAAAGGGAATCTACACTACTTAATGAATTACTAAAATTTAGAAAAATGCACAACTTTACAAATTTAATAGGAATAATTTAATAATCTGTCAAGGAATTTCCAATTACAGTATAGCATTTATTAAAGAAAAATTATTATAATTTCAGTTTTTCATTAATTTTTTTTTTTTTTAAAAATCATATGAAAAAACAAAATATTTCAATAAAAGCATGCATTTTAATTTTAAGTAAGAGCACAGTTTACACATCATTATTCAGATTAAATTTACATAATAGAAAAAAAATGTATTTAAAAAAAGGCCATTATTCAGATTAAATTTACATGATAGAAAAAAAGAATTAGTATTAAAAAAAAGGCAAATAATTTTAAATATTGTAATCAAAATAAATGTTGCATTTGGTTCAGAACATAAATGTACTCAACAATACTAGTTATAAATACTAAAAATCTATGGGTACTGATATTCGAAGAACCCTCCCCCACACACACATCCAAGCAATAAATGACCATTCCCATTTGTTATAAAATCGCAATTTACATCAATAATTGCAAAATTAAAGTGCAAATCTCATACTATTATGTTAGATGTAATCACTAAACTAAAACATACAATGTCACAATTTACATCAAATCAGTACCAGATCTTTGACCTATATTCCAGCTATCCTCCAATACCACATCATCTTGATATATAATAAGTTATATACAGAAATAATTTATTGATAATACAAAAATCAAATAAAGGTTTGATTTTGCTATCATTTCATATATTTTACAAATCTAGGTTCAAAACTGCATTGTTAAAAAAAAATATATAAATTTAAAAAAACATATGCAAGTAAAAAGGCAAAGGCACACGAATTTATCAATGCTAATTATCCGCGAGAATTCATAAACATTTTTATCAATTTAAAAACAATTTTTAACTGGACATAATTTGATGAGTGTAAATAATTTTGGACGTAACACTGTCCATCTACAAAAGCTAGATTGATATTTCCGTTAAATTTTTTGACGTGGTCGGAATATTTTCCCCGCTGGCCAAAATCTTAAATGTCAAATCACGAACTCATTTTTTTAAAATCATTTTAAATCCAAATAAAACAACTTAAAATAATTAAACATTTACATCCCTGTATTTTATATATCTATAATTGAATTTTAAAACACTAAATATTTGTCATTCTTACAACCGTCTTTTGTGGCTAAAAGCCGAAAGTTGAAAATATTCCCACTCAAAGGCGAACCGTATAAATCGATTATTCTTTCATCTTTTAGTAAAATCGATTTACATATATGTATATGTGTGCATGTGGTGCTTGATAAATTACATAAGCATATTTAAAATTCTCAAAAACGAAAATGAACATTAAAAAAGATGATAATCATACTTTTATGTTTTAAAAGATAGGAGGACGGGGTGGGGATAGCCGCACAGAAAGCGTTTTGTAAGTCTAATATTCAAATTAATTTTTGTTCATAACAATTTTATTATAGAACACATAAATATGATAACATTAAAACATGTACAAATAAGCATTATAATAACCGTATCAGTATAATAAGTTTTCCATCATTATTTTTTTCAATACAGTACATAAACGTAAAAAATAAAAACCATAAGGATTTTCGTCCACATTTTAAACGCTTCCTCACTTTAACAAAAAAAAAATCATTTTTTTATCTTTGTAACCTGGCGATGAAATGTACTCTCATTTCATGAACTACACTTGTGCACAATTAGATAGAAATCATAGCCTGACGCAATCTTAAAACTACAAATAGTTCTAGATATTATTGAAATACGATGATTTCTACTACATTAAAGTTTTCCCTTTGCAAGTTTTCCCGATAAGGAAGTAGTTTCTGGTCAGCTGCATCGAATGACCTCACAAAAAAAGCAGCCATGTTCAGGATTTTACAATTTCCGCAGAAAAAACATTAGTATATAAAAACATATCCATTGTTCAAAAATAATATTAAAATTTTGGCTTAAAACAGTAACTTATGAATTGCAGGAAAAATTCAATAACCATCAATTAAAAAAAAAAATAGAAATTCAATTTTAAAAAATGGCTGCCCAAATAATCACAGCATTGAGCACATAATTTCCTTATCAGAACAAGACTTAAATAACATGATTAAATATATATTAAAAAATCGTTTTACTTAATTAATAAAAATTTATATAATGACTTTTATATTATTCACAAAAGATCAAAGAGGATTTTTCTCTGAATAAAAGAATAACTTCAAAATTGTATACAAAATGATTTTAAATGAATCTAGTATCGTTTGGTTTTAATAAACAAAAAAGTTTCTCTAAAATATTTGAAATGCTATTTTATATAAAAATAATCTAATATTGTATATATATTTAGTAATCTTAATTTTTCAATAGTTATAGCATCACAAAAAAATAATAATAATAAAAGATAAAAAATGAACTTACCTACAACCCAAAGTTTTTGAACATCAGTGAGAATTTTAGCCGATTTTAATCCAACAGATAGCATAGAAAGTATTAATAAGCTTACAAATAAAAATTTACCGGCGTGTTGTTGGATAAAACAACCCAAAGTAAATAAATAAATTTGTACTTTGGCGCGCAGACGTAATGCCAAAATGTTACCATCAGCCTTGCCCTGAAAATATAGAAGTTAACGATACGAATTAGAGGGCCTTACCACAATGACAAACGTTAATATCTAAACATTGTCGAGATTATTTATATTATGTGAATTAAAATGTAAACAAATAATTATCATTTTTAAAAAAAGCTGCAGTTATAACTAATTCATGTCACTATTTAAAAAATCGATTAAGCTATATTTTTATACAATATAAACAAGTCTGAAATATCAAATATAGCAAGAAAACCTAGTAATTGTACATATGAGGGGGTACGAAAACTATGATACACAAACGTAATTTCCCATACTCCACTACTTACTATAACAAATATAAAATACTACCTTAAAACACTACCTTTCACTATACTCAAAAGATACTGCAGTATTTTTTTTTTTTACCAAAAAAAAACTATTTAATAACAACTTTTATGAGAGAGATCTTATAAAACGAGAAATTTAATTTACTCATATTTATAAAAGAAATCAGATAATCTAAATACTTCAGAATAGCACAATTAGTTATTTGAATTTGAGTAAAAGCAATAAATAATTATCAAGTTGCTTAATGGAAGTATACAAGTACCTTTTTTATTTGTATCAGAGCAACCTGCGCGTCCACCCAACTTGTTCGGGTCAATAGATCTGCCTTAAAAGCGATCGATGTTCCCTGTAATATATGATAAAATATAATCAAATCACCAAACCTTACTGGTGTTACTGGGTTTACATTCGAACTTTACGAATGCTTTAATATTATTTTAACATTGAAACACTACTAACCTCTGAAGGTTTACAAGCTGGGGTGGACCAGCTCTCCATAATATCGTCGTCATATATTTTTTAAATTTTTAAAGTAAAAACGATAAACCATCCTGCACGTTGCCATGAATATTGCCACACTAGTAGAAATCCTGCTAAGCTTGGAAAAACTCATTTGCATACAGAGACCGCCTATTCAAGGCGGTGCGCATGATTAATGTCAGTCAGACACATTCGCTGATTGGTTTATTTTCATATCAGCTTCTCAAGTAACATTAGGCTTGAAGACGTATCTTAGCAACTGATCGCCAAATAGAAAGACCACACACTAAGTGGGGACATTCTGTCGAACATAACAGCAATCTGCAAGCATAGTTTTCGCCAACAGACGTTTCTACTATTACAGTGTATTTTTTTTTCTCTCCCTCTCATTGCTATCACTCTTTTTCTTTCTTTCAATCAAAACATTCTTCCGGACGGCAGACTTGTCAAAATGAAAGACCAATATTACTAGTACACTTGGAAGTGGATGCCCTAAACTAAAATCGATTTTTAATAGAAATGGGAAAATTTAACAAAAAAAAAAAAGGTTCTCAAAATAATTATTTATTAAAGACTAATAATAATGTATATTTAATGGATGTATTCAACTTAAATAATATATATAACTTTAATTGAATTATTGAATAATAAAAATATACACTACTGCCTCAAAAAGTAAATAATATATATTAATAGCGTAAAAATCATAAGCATTACATGTCATTGTTTTATGAACTTTTATATTAGTTTTGAGTAGATTTTTATTATACATAAGTCAATACAAATTTGTGTGTGTACGCATATATATTCCTATATACACATTCTGAAAAATATGATCGTGAATTTAGTTTGACGAAGAAAAATATGTTATCTATAGAGAATGAAAGCGGGAAATAAAAAGCCACCCATCTGCGTAGAAAAGTTTGTATATCATTAAGTGATGAGGAGTCTGGTATCAACTTGGGTGGTCTTTGGTGCGGCTCACTGAAAATGGCCTGTGCGCATGAGGCAACTCTTTAGCCACAAATTTAATATCTTTAATAATACAAAATTTAACTGGAAGTAGCGACAGTTTTTCTGACGCATGTAAGGAAGTATTTTGACAAGAGAAAAGAATAGATCATACAATTTAAATAACACAATGAATGAACAAGATTCATGCCTACATTTCTTATTAGCTTTAGATAGGTAATTACTAGAGATTGGACTCTGGCACTGCGCTATTTTTTGCTGGAGGGTCTCGACTTTGAGGATGTTAAAGCTATACTCCGAGTCCAATATTTCGGCTCAACTACAAAGGAAGCGTCCTGCATGTTCTACTTGGTAGATTAAATTCTTGATGTAGAATGTGTATGGTAAAAACTGACTTTATTTTTTTTGCCTAAGCTCTAAAATTCAATTGGAACTATTTACATTTAAAATAAATAAAAAGACATCTAGTAAGAAATTCAAAATTATCGCATAAAAAGATGATTAAATTTTAATAAAGAAAATTTGCTGGAAGATTTATTTCAAAAAGTACATATATGTCCGCACACAAAAATAATAGCATATTTTGTTTTTGTCTTTTTTAAAACACTAACGTGTTTAATTTCTAAAAACTGCAATTGTACCTTAAATTGCGGAATGAATCTTTTTCAATAGAATATATATAGACAGACTATTAAATATATCAAATTCCCGTCTTGAAGGCAAGTTCAGGGCAAAAAGGTATTACGACCAAGTCAGTTATATATTTCATCATCATTATTAGTACTTTGCAGTGACTTTTACTCTCACAGATGCAAATTAATATCATATTTAGAAATATAATAAGAATTTTAATGTAGCCTGGTAAATTAAGCGCGCTTTCCCATACACATATTAAATTCAACATTAAATCAGATTTTTCAGCATATATATATATGGTAGATAGACCGCATGCTGTTACGATTAGCACACTACATGCTATGCCCACATGATCTTATACAATGAAAACATTAACTAAAGTGTTATCCATTGCTGCTCTTTTTTTTTTTCTGGAGGAGGAGGGAACTTTAAAGAAGTTGTTCTATTTTTATCTTATGATATTAAGATTATTTTAAATTAACAAATCTTCATTAGATAGAAAATTTTACTAAAACTTTCCAATGAGCATCAGATATCAAATTAAAACTATATCAAACTTAATGATGTTTTTTTTTAGCTCTCCCGTTTATTCCAAAACTATACATTTCCTGTAGCTAAATTATTGTAGGTATTCTACTTATTGGAATAGATTAATCAATTACATTCTATTCTTGATGTAATTATGGGATTTGAATTGAGACTTTCAAGCTTCCTACATCTATCCACTCCATTTTGTACAATCGAACCACATACACGTGAAAAAGATAAGTGATCTCCAATATACATATTTCATTGTTGAACTAGTGCTGATCAGTTGATCTGGATCAGCACAAAATATGTATATTGGAGATCTTTTTTTTTTTTTCACATGTATGGGAGCATGTGTATTGGTTGTACAAGATGGAGTGGATAAATGTAGGGAGTTTACAAGCCTGAGTTCAAATCCCTTCTAATTACATTAAGTTCAGTATAGACAATATATTTGTAGTTAAATATTCTATTCTTGAAATAAAAAAATCAAATTGTATTTTGAAATATTTGACTCAGGTGGCTATCATGACTAAGAGAAAACTATTGGTTTTTGATTCTATTCTCAACTAATCTTTTTATTAAAAGTAATGATAGGAATATTGGACTGAAGTTCAAGGTCCAGGATCATGACCCAGATCTATCACTTCCAAGGAATGAACTTCTTAAGAACTTTCAGGCAAATAAATCATCATTCAATTATTTATTTATTAAAATAATAAATATATATTAAGCTCAAATTGTGAGTAAATATAGGTACTGTATTGAAAGAATATATCAGTTGTTCCTTTACACATCAACAAACTTTTATGAAGGCTATGAATATGAGGCATGGATCCTGGAAAACGTTAAGCCGATAAACTTTAATATTAATTTATATCTTCTTCTCTATTAACAATTATAAATAAGTGTTTGTTTGTTTGTTTTTTTTGCAACAAACTTTAGTAAATAGCTTTATTGGGAAAAAAAAAAATCATATAAGCCAAGTGGAGATAATAATAATAGTCAACAGTACTATTTTTAAAAGCATTTACTAAAAAAAAAACATTATTTAGAGTACATTTTTTCAGTAAAATTTAGAATAAAGCTCTAAAAATGAAATGCTGTAGGTTAAATTAAGAGGACAACAAGATTGATGATAATGGTCAAATATTATTAAGAGTTACTGTTTAGAATTCAAATAGTTACTCTATTTACCTTCAAGCAAACAATATAACTAATCTACACAAAATATGGATATATTTATCCACAAATTATGTAATTTGGAATATTTTATGTTATTATCATATATCTGCCTTTAGAAAAAAAAAAAAATTATAAAGAAAATTAGTATAATTAACTTTGAATTTAATTTAACTGTTAACTTGTATTAACAAAGTTTTGATGGGTAGAATTTCTCAAATTATCAAGATTGTGTATGAACACTGTATTAAGAAGCAAAAATTTTTATTAGTTTTGAAATGTAAGAAAAATTTGACAATCATAAAAAGATTTACATAAAAGTCTTTAAAAATTTGTAAAAAAAAAATAATCTATCTTGTTAAAAGATATAATAATTGAGCAATAAATTTTCAAAAAAACTAGGTAAAAAAGGTCAATGTATTTTTATCAAAATAACATTTGAAAATTTTCAAAAGCAATGAAGATAGATATCTAATTATTATTATTTAGGAGAGATTAAATATTTCACATTTACATCATAGGCAATTTTTTATGTTAGTCTAAATAAAAAAAAGTTACTTCCAAATAAATACTAGTTTCTTTATTCAATTTCAGAAAGCAAAATAGTGGAATCAAATTGCAATTTTTATACTAGTACATGTAGAGTTTAGTGTGAATCACATTATAAAATAGTTAAGCATGTTGAATGGAAAAAAACATTCTCATTTGAAATTTCAGAATAGCAAACAAATGGGTAAGTCTAGCACTTAAAAAGTTTACCCCAAACCCTTTCAGCAAAAAATGTTTAAGACACAGGTCAAATGTTTATAAAGGCCAGTAAAAGTAATGGAGTAAACTTAGAACTGACATTACAGGTATTTTAAAGATATTCTTAATGCATTTTTTTTTAGTTTTGAGGCATGAATATTTTATAAAGATAAAAAAAAATGTGATTTTTACATTTAAAGGTGTGAATGCACCAATTTTTAATCTAGGCTTATGATAATTATTCCATTTAATGTGACTCTTGCCACGGAAAAGTAGTGTTGGTTTTTAGTAATTCAATTCCAATCCAAGGATCATGCTCATAGATTGCTTCTAATTAGCAAACATTCTGAATATAAAGATATTTGGTATGTATATCTGATAAAACAAATAGAAGGGGTTTCCCATATTATAAACAATATATATTAATTTCTTTGCATAAGACAGATTGAGTAACTAAGTAGTAAAATATTATGATAGAACAATGACATTTAATCATTAAAAATTGTATTTTAAGTTGTTTTCAATTTTCTCAATATAATTTATTATAGTATCTCGATTTAAATACTACATTATAATAAACTCTATAGAGGACTTCTATTAGTAAGATACATAATAAATGTTAATTTTATTTTCATAAATCTGGACTGTTAAAGGTTTATGATGGTTTAATGCAAATACCCATTTCAATTGTTCTGATTATGATTATAAGAATTTTTAAGCATTTTTAATAGGTTACTGAAGTTTTGGGGATCAATTTCATTATTTATTGAATTTTCAATAGAAAATGCTTGAAAATTGTACTATATCATGATATTTGAATGTATATCTTTTTGTCAGCGAGAGCATTTTCTATAAGAATATGGATGGCCTGCCTGCCATACCAGACAATTTATCAACGATTTTATAAACTTTATAAATATAATAAATTTGCTGTATGATTTATTGAAGAATTAAAAAATTGATGACAGATAAGAAATTTGCTCACATAAGTAACTTTTATCGTTGAAATACAGATGTGGATTAACTCACTTCCCATTACTTCAATGCAGAATTATCTAATGTCCAAATAGTTTTAAAGTATTAAAAGTCATGTGATGATTTGCATTAGTATTACATAATACTTTCTATTATTGCACATTTATGTTATAGAATAATGCAATTTATTTCTTTATAGAATTTATAAATGAAGTCACATATGCTTCGCATCTCATTTTGTTGCAATTAAATAAGAAATGCTAGTGGTATCTTTAAATGTAATAAAATAGGTACTTGTATTAATACAATAGGTATTTTATCATAGGATAAGAATTGAAATATTTTACTATCGAGATGTTTTTGTTATAATTAAATAATAAAAATATTTGATAGGGTGATTGAAGATTAGTTATTAAATAATTGATATTCCAATTCATCAGTGAATTTCTAAGGAAAAATCGGTATCAATTCCGCAATAGTTAAAATGTAAACCAAAGATTCAGTTCTTCTCTCCCATCAGTGTGTGGGAGCATTGTATTACAATTATAATATTTGAATTTATAATGAGCACAATGTTATGCTTCTCAACAATTTCTATAACCACTTCATTTCAGTGTTTCTCAAACTACTTCATGATATATCCTTTTTTTAAAAATGTAAAATAATATAAAATTTAGTTCCTTTTAAAATAAATTAGTATATTTTCCGAACTGTTTAATTTTATGGATTATTGGATATATTGTTCAGGGATACTTATATGAGGAGCATCATGGTTTAACTCTAGATCAAAATCCCTAAAGCATTAAGTATATTTTTTGCTATCAATTACTTTCACAATTAATTATACTTTGTTTTCATGTAGTCATTACATTAGAAATGTCAAATTTTATACAAATAAGTATTGTATTATTCCTCTCATTTATTCCACTTTCCTTTCTATTTTAACTATAAAAACTCATATCATTTTTTCAAATCTTTGAAGACTTCCTGAGAGCTCCACAGAGTTGTATGGACTACTTAAAACCATTGCTCCTGCTAATAATAGCTCAACATCCATATGCTAAATAATACTGGATCACTAGTTGAATTGGCTATGAGCAACTTCTAATCCTGCTTGTGATCTGAAATTTTTCATAAAATTCAGTTGATCCAGACTTAAAATCCAGATTATGAGCATAGCAGGCTAATGTATTGAATAACACTATCATAAAACTTTCACCTTATAATTGATTACACTAATTACATTTCTTTTTAATACAATGATTTATATATTTCTTTTTAAAAACTAAAAAATATGCAATTGAAAGTCATTGTAGCATTATAAAGATAAGCTTATTGACTAAGATAACTAACAGGATATTTTTAGATTTTCATCTTCAAATAAAATTATAGGTGAATAGTCATAATTTCTCTTAATATTAAAGAAAAAAAATCCATATTCTTAGAAGTAAATATAAGGATGTAAACAATTGTGTTGAAGATCTGTTATTTACATATCTGTTTCCAATGCTCATGATCTGATATTCAGATTCCATGAAAGCTTAGGATTTGTTTTTCTAACAATGAACCAGTATTTGATCTAGCTAATCATCGAATTATTAAATAATAATAGAATATTTAGTTGCTGTTGTTTTTTTTTTTTTAAAAAAAGATGAGTAAATTTTTATTTTTTAAATATTAATAAATATATACTTTCATTAAAAATGGGATTTATAACCTAATATATATATAAGAATACAATATCAGTTTAAAAAAAAAAAGTATTAAAGACTATATGACCTTAGACTGACCTTAGACCATATAATAGAGACCTATAATAGTGACTATAGAGTAGTCAAATTACAATAGCATTTTAGATTTTGTTCTTTGGTATTGAGATTTTATTTATTTAAAATTCTATTGGAGATTTAGAAAAATCCTTATCACTAGGATTCAAGTCAATTCTTAACTGGGTTTAACTTATTTATGTAAAAAAAATATTAGTGGATATCAAAAAAGGTACTGGTAGTTACTTTCAATTTTTCTATCCAATTATTTATGATACAAGTGTCAAACTTCCTGCACTCACATCTTTAATACTATTCACTTTAGATAAATAATTTAATGATTATTATTAATTCTAGATTAGACTAGAAATTGTTATATCATTCCTAACAAACTACTAAAATTGATAAATAAATTAAATCAATAACAAACAAAACACAGTCTTCTATTTTAAAAATAGACCATTAATTTCAATATATGAAACAAGTCACATGAACTTCTTTATAAATCTTGATTTATTATATGAACTATTATAAATTAAAATAATACTCCAACATTTTGACTATATTCTTTTATAGTCTTTCTCAATGGACAACTAAAAAATACATAAATAAATAAATATAAATATTCCATAACAATCCAATATATATAACAAATATAAATTACTTTTATCTTATATCCTTTCTCACAATCATCTTAAATTTCTATTATATTCATTTCTTAAATATCTTTCTTAAAATAATCCCCTATAATTATTTAATTATAAATTCCCCATTAATTAAATCAACCTATTATTTTCCTTTTTTCAATTAACAACCTATTCATTACAGGTTTCATTTACAAGTATAATATATATGGTCTAGATACATGAATCAAGTATTGCTATCTCTTAACTCACTAATACCCATAATAAGACTAACAAATTTAGTATAGAATATTATTTTCTTGAGAACACACAGAAAACAGCGACTCAGACTTCAATTTATACAATTTAATATACACATTAATATATACAAGTATAATATATAGTCTAGATACATGGATCGAAATGCTATTATAATTTATATAACCCTATCACTAGGAATATAAGTCCTTTCACTTATTAAGTCTATTTACTAATATAAATACTAAAGGCAGTACATTTATCTTTACCATCATTACTCCTTCAAGCCAGTCAGGCCTTAAGACATTTAAAATAATAAAATTAGGATGATTTTTTTGACCCTAGTTGGCTTATTGACCTTCAGGAGCCAAGATCCTGGGAATAAGAAGTCCCCTACTGGCTTTTTTAGTTGTGTTCCTTGAGAAATATTATAAAAGAATATAGCCAAAATGGAATATTATTGTAATTTACAATAGTTCATGTAATAAAGGAAGATTTATAAAGAAGTTGCATGTGATTTAGTTTTACATACTAAAATGTATAGCAAATAAAATTGATTTAGTTAATGTAATTCTTAAAAAAATATTCATAATACTAGTAATAATCAAAAAATGGTAATGCCTATTCTGTCTATTAAGTAGTGCCTGCTATCAAACTACAACATTTTCATATAGGACTTCTTAATTATGGCAAAGTTTTCTTCTTAAATCCAGATTTTTTTTTTCTATATTAATATCCAAAAAAAAGCTACAAAAAGGTTGTCCTTCCTCTTTAAGAAATTGAAGCTGCTTACTGCATGATTTGATACCTGTGTATTGGATTGAATGATAATTTAAATTATAAAACACATAAGTTTCTGTTATTTTTATTTTCATTGATTTCATTAAATTATTATTGAACATTTAAAAGTTAATCAGTGAGAAGGTTTACATCACTAAATGCTTAAATTTTGACAATAATATATTTTAAAGAAGCACTGGAAATATTAATCTCTTATAATAAAAAATTTCTGGGGCTATTTTTGTTGCAATAGTAATTCATTTCATATTCTTATACTTCTCAGTCATTTATGTAAATATTAGTAATTAATGAAGATGAAAATTACAGCTCTAGATTTCTTCAATGGAAGCTTGTCTGAACCATAGTTATCCATAACTTATATTTTGACTCAATTATGTACTGACTTGAACATCTATATAGTTTTGTGCAGTGATGGCTGGTCCACAGGCAGTACAGAGCTGCAGAACATACAGAAAACAATTTTTAAATTAGTGTTGAAAATATCAATAAGATGACAATCATTCAATATTTTGCATAATTATTGCGTAAATACAATTATTCAAACCGTTTTTAAAAAAGAATTATTTTAAGCGATGCTTGAGATTCTATTTAAAGGTACTGCTAATTATGGCAGTACCAGAAACATGAAATTCCGTAAATTTCAGCAAATTCTGCTCAGATACTTGCTTTTATCAATGTGAATTATTTGAATGTAATATGTTTATCTATTCTGATTTCTCTTCAAAGTGAATAAATTTTTGTTGTTTTCATTTATGATGCACAATAAAATATTGTTTTTTTCTTGTAATTAACATTTATAAATTAATATATAAATATTTATTAAAGAAAATATAACAAAATAATAAAAAAAATATTATTTTAAATATTTATCACAATAGATATTAATGTAGAATATATTCAACTGGTATTACATAAAAAAATTGAAATAAAAAGCTACGGTCGATCTATTCCAGTTAGTAAAAATAAAAAATATATTAAATCTTTTGAAAAAATAAAATGGCTGTGTGGTACCAAAATTATAAATGCTGTTTGTTTTCCTTACTTACTTTTTGGCAGCAATATTGTAATAAAGCATCCCTGCTTAAAAATTTTACAAGCTCCCACTGGTTTTGAATCTAAATAAACATCCATTTCTAGTTATGAAGCCCTTATAACAGAATAATAACTTTATATTTTAGTCATTGTCATAATTATTAACGATAATTTCTAATAAGTATGTGCCTTACAACTCCAGAAATAACAAAAATAAATAAAAATAGAAAGGCAAGGAATAAAAAGTTAAAAGATGAATTTTGTAGTGACTACAAAGATTAATCATTAAACACAAATACATTAACACATATTAACTGCTGGCCCTTTAGTTTGTTTATGAAACATAATGAATGTTCACTTTTTAGTTTCTTTTGGGGCAAATTTTATTTTTGAAAAGATTTTAATATCACACTATTTTTAGGTCTACATTGCATTATACTCTTAGTTATATCCTCCCATTTGAAACAATTGATATAACAATCTTTGAAATTTCTTTGAAATAATCTTTATAAAATAAGTAGGAACTGTTTCTCTTATGGAAATCCGATTCAAATTTACCATAAAATAATTTTTGAAATTATCTGTTATTTTTTATTCACTTCACATTCCCAATTCAGTAAAAATGTATACTTGTGATAATAGATTCAATATCATATTATTAAGCAAATTGAAGAATAAATGACTGATTTTGCAATCCTATTATTGCATTCCACATCTTACTTCCTCAAGTCAATTTAGCAGAATATCAACCCTACATATAATTAATTTAATTCAAGTAATTATATTTTTATAATAAAATATTCCTTTACCATTTTGCATGGAGCAGTTGTCCACTGGACCCCATATTGCATTTTAATATTTTAAGTTCATCTTTCTAGCTAAAAAATCTACCAAAATTGTCTTACATACTAAATTGATTTTTATAATCCTGTATTTCAAGAGTCTTCTTTAATCAATGTAAGATTTATTTTCCATCCAACTTTTTATCAAAGCTAAGTATTTAAAAAGTTTTCATTATTTATAATCTTAAGGTTCATCAAAGTTTGTGATTTAGTTCTAAATAAATATTGTAAAAGAAAGACAAAGTTTATCAAACTATAGCTGATAATGATAAAAAATTCACTCATTTATAATACTCTTTGACTTTATTGCTAACCAAAAAAGAAATGGTTAGATTAAAATCCCGTAGTGATGTTTATATACTATTTAATACACTTTTATAGTCTCTTTTTCACAATGCATTAATTTTTATTTATTTCTTGACAATCTATCAGTTTTGATTGCCCAGTAGTCTTCATCATAGCTATAATATCCAAACATATACAACATATAATTAATATATGTTAATGCATAGATATATTTAGATTAATGTAATTCATTATATATAATATTTATATACAAAATGTATTAATTATGTGATTATATGTTTGAATATTATAGTTCTGAAGATGATTACTTTCCAGTCAAACATGTTAAAAAATAGTCAAGAAATAGATAACATTGTAAATAAGTGATTATAAAAAGTGTATTAAATGATAATATATATATAATCAATATATAAAGAAAGTGATGAGAAATTGTATTACTTCCAAAAGAATGATCTTTATATTAACAATTTTAATTTGATTTCATTATAACAGATTACTTTTGAACACACAAAATCTCTTGATTGTCCTAAACTAATATGTAATAAAGAACTTGATTATTTTAACTTAACATAAATTTATAATCCTTAATGTTAGTGGTTTAATAATTAATGATTAATATTCTCATAAAATTTAAATAGGAACTAATGCATTATATAAAAACTGATTTTTCTCTGGCTTTTTTTTTTTCATTATAATTTTGTCTTTATTTTCTTTGCCATTTTTTTTTCATCTTTTTTCTCATTATTATTTGGATTTTGTCTTTTTTATTATCTTCTCATTATTATATTGTGTTCATGTCTGCTTTCTCAGTATTATTTTGCTTTAACATTATTTTTAATAACTTTTTTTTTATTACTGTTTTTTTCTCTACTATTACACTGTCTCTCAGCCTTTAACAATATTTAATTTTATTTGTTTGAATCCCTTGAAGAAAAAAACAATAACAATCATAATGACAACAACCACAATAATAACAAGAACAACAAACACAACAACAATAATAAAAAGAATGAAAAAATAAAGTATAATATTACAAACTAAAACAATATAACACCAAAAAATTAAAATATAATATCAAGTTGAAAATCTAAATGTAAGAATTTTATTATTCACAAGGATTTATTTAATGTAAATTAAAGTATTTTTAAAAAAATTAATTTTTATATTACTTGATACAAATAAATAAATGATTTATTGCTTGGAAATTCATAAGAATAAAAAGTTATAGAGTTGGACTGCGATATATGGATTTTGAACATCAAATTCTACTACTACACCATACCATGTAGGATTTTCATTTTATAAAATAGATGGATAAGATATCAATCATGAAACCCACTGAATCATGTTTATAATAACATTACTTTCCACAGCTTAACTCTAGCATTTTAATGTCATACTTGAAAATTTCTATATATTCTTACGAGTCATGTTAGAACTTGTGATGTAATAGTTATTATGTTCATCTGTTATGACAAAGAATTTCAAAGCAAGCCTATGATTGTTTTTAAATAGGAGTTCCATAGCCAACCAGCTGACTAAACAATTGCTGGTTAGTAGATTGGTATTTAACCATTTTTATATGGTGGATGAATGATATCAAATTCCAATGGGTATTGAGGCCACATTTACTACATGGTATCACAACTTGCAGCAAATATTATGCTCTATTTCAGCAGCTTTTTTGGGAGAACAAATTATTAAAATAAAACTATTTTTATAAATATTAATTGTTGTTTCTCTAGTATTTTGATGTTCATTTTGTTCTATGCAGTTTACCCAGTTGTAAAAATAAATAATAAGATGCAAAAGACTTTTTATTTAATTTCCAAATGAGAAATGTGGAAAAAGAAAATATTAATATAGTCAAATGAGGAAAACTATAGCATTTTTCTGGCTTCTTAATGATGAAATATCACCTAAATGTTTGAGCAATATGACATATAAAAATCAAATAAATTTAAGTTTATTTTGATTTTTGTGCAATATGTAGTTTGCTTTAAAAAAAATAGCGTAAAAAGTGAATTGAAAAAAGTCATAGAATAAAGAATACAACTTATTGAGCAAATATATCAAATAAATGATTATTCACACCTAAAATCCCTAATTTATATCACACAAAGCACAAACATAAAAAAAGATCTCATTCAATATGACATTAATGAATGATAAACTAACTTGCAATCAACTGCTCTTATAAAAAGTAGACAAAACTGGATATTGTGAAAAAAGCACTGTAAATCAGTGACATTAAATTCAGTTTCTGATGATAATGACAAGTCTTCATCTCTGTTAAGCATTCATTTTTTCAGAGTTACAAAATCTAAAAAATTGGCCATTATTATCATTTGGTTAAATATATCAACAAATGATGCAGGTTTATAATTTGTTATAACAATACGGCATTTTGACCAAAACTATCAAACATTTTTTACTGTATCTTATTATAATAATGAAATGCTTATATAATAATTAAACCTGCTAAAAAATTTATATATAAAATAATAACAAAGGACTTAAACCACTTTAGGAAGATGAACAGCTATTTCAAATTATAATTATATTTTTGTTTGATAAACTCAGAATCATCTAGAATTTTTACCCTTTAGCTATCCACTTATGTTTAGATAGAATAGCTATCAGCAGACCATTAAGAACTTAGGCCTATATAGAAATTCTTGGCTATCTAAAAAAAAAAAAAAAAATCAAATTTCCACTCAGATTCAAACTCAGGTTATAAACATGGTAGAAAAATGTTCTAGTCTTTTTATAATGATATTTAAATTTCAAACAATAAAATCTAAAATGATTCATATAAAAAAAAACAAAGTTATTTACAAACAATTTTAATAAAAATTTACTTTTAATATTCTTATTTCACAAACACCCTTAAAAGATGTCATTGAAGATTCATTAAATCTTTAAAATTATATTTCACTTTATTCTACACAAATATTCTAACATGGATATCACATTTCTACTCATATAATAAATATCAAGCCCTAAACTTCTAACAAAGTTTACATCTTACATATAAAATAAATTTAAAAATAATATATATAAATAAAAAATGAGTCTATATATATAAAATTATCAAAATAAATTTATTGTATATTTGCATAAATAAATAATAAATAATTTAAATACAAATATAATTTATATAGTGAATTTTAGATGTAATTAGAAGAGATTTGAACACAGACTTTCAAGCACCCTTCAGCTATCCACTCCATCTTATATATAACCTATACACATAACCACATACATGTGAAAAAGATAAGTCATCTCCAATATACATATTTCATGCTGAACCAATACTCATCAATTGATCCAGATCATCATCTCCTATAAACATATATATAATCAGTATTCAGTTTATATTAAGATAGAAAGCAAATCTTCAAACATTAATGGTAGTCTTCAATCTTCTCCATTCTCCAATTCTTCAGCAATTCATATTATTCAAAATCTGATGATGAAATGCTCAAAGCCTTTGTTGATGCCAATATGACTGTCATATTCATGTTGACTTTAAGTCACTCTGACTTCTCATATATAAGACCTTAATACGTCCATTTAAATACACAGAAGGATGGACAGAATTCAGAATAAATCTGTAATATTTGAATACAAGTATAATATATATACTGAAATCTGTCCATCCCTCTTCTGAGTATTTAAATGGACATATTGAGTACCTACATATGACAAATCAGAGTGACTTAAAATCAACATGGGTTTGACAACAATATTGGCATAAACAAGGGCTTTGAGCCTTCCACCGTCATATTTTCAATAATATGGATGACTGAAGAGTTGAAGAGTGGAGAAGATTGAAACCTGTCCATTAAAGTTTGAAGATATACTGTCTTAATATAAACTGAGTACTGATTATATAAATGTTATGGGAGATGATCTGGATCATCTGATGATTGTTGGTTCAGCATGAAATATGTATATTGGAGATTATTTATATTTTTCACATATGCATAGGCATGTGTATCAGTTATATAAGACAGAATGGATAACTGAAGGGAGCTTGAAAAGCTGTGTTCATATCTCCTGTTATAAATAATGTAACATAATGCCCACATCTTGATATAATATCAGATTTGGGCAGTTCTACAGCTTAAAATCCATGGATCATGGTGTAGCTTTATCACTTCCAGTGCTCAAATTTCTTATGAGCTCCTGAGCCATTAGTTCATTCAATTACCTTCTTTTTTTTTTTTTATGTAATATACCTAATTTTATTTCACTGCTTTGAACAAGATTGCTAAATAGTCAAAACATTAGATAATTTAATTTAAAATAAAAAAATTGTGAAACGTGCAAAAAAGTGGATTTTTAAAATTTATAATGGAATGTAAAAAGAATTAAAAAGTATTGAAAATTTTCTATTAAAAACAAGATATCACAATATATATATAATAACTAGTATTATAATGTAATATTTTTAATAGATTATATAGATGGTAAATATTTTATAAATGGGGATTCCATTTTTAAATTAAATTAAAATCTACAGCCAAAGTATATAAAAGTGTTATAACAAATCAACCTAGCTGAACTGGCTAATAACACAAATAGGCTTATCATATTAATCACTATAATAATTCATAAATATATATAGTATACAAAAATTGTCTGATTTATCTTTCATGAGTAAAAAAGGGCAAAAATTATTTCTAAATTGAACATGATAATAAACATAAATTTTATCAAAAAACATTAAGAATATGTAAAATTTCTTTTTGTTTTTCACAGAAAAAAAAAAGCCTTAGTAAATAATTAAATCCATATCTAAGTAAAAAGATTTTAAGTTAATATTTTGTAACTAATATAAATAATAACAAAACTTTTGTGTGTTTCCAATTGTTTTTAATTATTTTTTGGCTTAAATGTTAAGGAATTATTTAGATTTATAATTTTTGGCAAAGTATATAATCCATGCAAAAAATATATCAATAGTTAAAAACTTTTTTCATTTATGAATACTAAATTTAAATTACTTGTACTTGATTTTTTTATGATTACTATTTTTTTGATAGTCTACTAAGAATAAATGATATATATATACAAAGGTAAGACTTTAAAGTTATATTGTGTGTTGAGATTTTTAACAAAATACAGTATTTTTGAGTATTATATTTTAAAGGGCTTTGATCTTAAGTACACTATTTAAAAGGTGGTTTTACCATTTCACTTATATTATATATCCTTATATATATAAACTGATGGAAAAAATATTTAGGAGTGATAAAAAATTAAGTATTGACAAAAGAGTTGAAAATAACATTCATAAATTATCTCAACATTTACACATAAGTTGATAAAAGATACACTATTAATAATATGGCACTATTGTGCACACTTTTGATGACTTTCTCTAGTGATGCCTTTCAAAAAGAAGTATTTCTATAGATATTTTCCAAAATACAATTTGAAATTTCCATTAGTGGCTGTGAACAACTGTGGAACAGTCTAATTAACTCAATATATCATGCTGTACTACATTTCAATTATCTGCAGTCATTAGTCCCAATGTTTTAATGTCTCAGGCTTGGTCACGTAACATTATGCCATCTAATGGAAAAATTGATAATCTGTGATGTGATGCCTTGCAATTCAATTTGCAGTAGCAGCAACTTCATTGTATAATGCTACTTAAACCACTAAACATTACATGATCACCATATCTAATGCTTGCTCATAACTGTTATTAAAACAGGCAGAACTCTCCATAAAGTAGTGCTACTCAGTGCAAGCCAGAGTAATCAATGGATACCAGAAGGCCTGTGCATAAAATCCCTATCTAGTGCCTACTCATCTAATATCCCCAGACTAGTTTCTAACTTGTAGCTTTCATCTGTGAGGAGTCTTGAATCTGAGAGCACTGCACTTAGATCTTAAGATTTATTGCAACCCTCCAGCAGCTCCCTGTTATCTCTACTTAAATACAAAACTATGAGAATAAAATAGAAAACATTAATATTTTCAATCCAAGCTCATTAGCCTATATAGTCATATAGGTCTGAACTCGGTTCAATACTCGTATATTTTGGTGTCTTTGGCTCTTTAATAACCATAGTCACCACTATCCTATTAAGCAGGATTGGTGTTAAACCACTAAACATCACATGATCGCCATTTCTTATGCTTGCTCATAACTTATTAAAACAGCCAAAACTCTCCTAACAGTAGTGCCACTCAGTGCAAGTCAGAGTAATCAATGGATGCCAGAAGGCTTGTGCATAAAATCCCTTTCTAGTGCCTACTCATCCAATATCCCCAGACTAGTTTCTAACTTGTGACTTTCATCAGTGAGGAGCCTTGGATCTGAGAGCACTGCAGTAGATCTTAGGATCTAATGCAACCCTCCAACAGCCACCATTTATCTCTACTTAACTACAAAACTATAAGAATAAAATTGAAAACACAATAATATTTTCCATCCAAGCTTAATTCTTCCTAATAGGATATTGGTGGCTATGATTATTAAAGAACCAAAGACACCAAAATGTATGGGTAGTGAACTTAGTTCAGACCTATATGATTACATAGGCTAATGAGCTTGGATTGGAAAATATTATTGTGTTTTCCAATTTTATTCTCATAGTTTTGTAGTTAAGTAGAGATAAAAGGTGGCTGCTGGCTGACTGCATTAGATCCTAAGATTTAGGTGCAGTACTCTCAGATCCAAGGTTCCTCACTGACGAAAGCCACAAGCTAGAAACTACTCTGGGGATATTGGATAAATAGGCACTAGATATGGATTTTATGACCAAGCCTTCTAGAATCCATTGATTACTCTGGCTGAGTAACACTGCTGTGTGGAGAGTTTTGCCTGTTTTAATAATGCTATTTCTGGTGATTTTCTATTATTTATTTTCAAATTTTTTAAAGATTTCTTAATTACGGCCAAATATTGAGCTAACAAGTCAATCCTTCTGATCAAAACAACTTTACTTTTCCATGTGATAATGATACTTCTTTGATAATTTTATCCTTTTTACAGAAACGATTCAAATCAAATCGAGTAGATAATAACTTCATTGACAATGATTTCCCACAGTTGGATACAGCTGGTATTACATCTGATAATATGATTTTTAATAAAACAGTTAATCCTGTACATAATAAAAAGAACAATTATTATTAATATTAGTAATAAACGTCTTACAAGAAGTGATATTCAAAAAATAAAATACTAAAATATTTGGGAATTCATTGTATTTTATTCTTTGACTATTGTAATCTAGTGCCAATATGTGTTTAATGAAAATTTTTGAGCAATTAATCACCTTATGATTTTATTCATT
Source organism: Epiperipatus broadwayi (assembly GCA_028023455.1). Lineage (NCBI taxonomy): Eukaryota > Metazoa > Onychophora > Udeonychophora > Euonychophora > Peripatidae > Epiperipatus > Epiperipatus broadwayi. The sequence continues at coordinate 2,066,027 of JAQFVV010006209.1, read as the reverse complement.
ATTCACATTTATGTAATGACAACTAGAAAGCACATGTGCATTAGCTTATTGGCTTACTGGTATTACAGTTTATAAAACATCGCGCTATATAAAATAAATGTCTTGTTTATAATAGTAAAGATGAAATAGCCTTTAAATACACCATTGCAAATCAAAGGTTTCTCCAACCTTTCCTCACAGAGGAATGGTGAAGAAAAAAGCAATACACATCAAACTTATCAATTGTTAGTAAGGAGAGTTTAAGTATTTTTGAATGCTTGTTTTAACTTTCCAGCTAAAAATAGCTGGATATTTATATATATCGATCAATATGAGATAATTAAATGGGTTGGCTTTGGATAGGTTACTGGGGAAAAAGTTACAAATATGGTAAAAAAATTGAAATTTATTTGGAGCAGATTTAAATCCAAATCTCTTGCATGCAGGTAGATGCATTATCATTGCACTGAAAATATTTGTGATGAAAGAGCGTGAATTTTAACATTCTCCAATGCAAATTTAAGTTTTTAATATCATCAATGGTTATTTAATGTAAAAATAGATAGACTGATATTTCTAACTATATAAAATTAAATATATATCTAATATGTGTAATTAATATTTTTAACTGAAATTACTTAGAAGCTTAAACAATAATTTTTATATACATTTGATTAATGTGTGTATCACTGCAATTACATGTTTGTGCTTACATCTACATATATGCATGCAGAAAAAGTAAAATTATAATAATTATTAAGTAATTGCAAAGAAAGTTCATTATAGCAGATACATATTTATCAAAAACAATAAAAATATTAAGAATTTTCTATGGTGCTAAAAAATTTGTTACTGAAACTGTAATAATGATTCATTTTTGTTAAGATCAACCTATCATTAATTTTAATAATCATCATATCTTCAAAAAAAAAAATTTCAAAAGAAGTGATGCTTTGAAAGTCCAAAAGTTAGTTTGTTGAAGATCAGTATGACTTTTTTTTTTGTCACGATTGTTGGAATAATTACAATGTATATATGCTAAATTTTTTATGTAATATATAGGATATATGAGCACAGATTTTCACATGACCCACCACTCTCCACACTATCTCATAACACTGATACACTTGAACACATATATGTTGAAAAGATAAATAATCGCCAATATACATATTTCATGCTAAACCAGCTATCATCAGTTGGTCCAGATTACCATCTCCACACATATAACTCAGATAATAATGGTAATAAAACCAAGTTAAAACATTTGACAATCACTGGCATTGGTGGTTTGCCATCATCTTAACAAATTTATTCTAATACCTCAATTTTATAATCTTGCATGATTTATGCAGTTAAAGTGGTGAATTTAAGAATTAGGATTGCAGCTCAACTATCACATCCAATGCTTGAAATTCAGACATCATCCAGAATGATAAACCAGTGGATTATTACTAATTTTAGAGCTATGCCATAAATTTTAATAAAAATAATTGAATGGATAGTTGTTCAGAAAATTAAATGATATTCTAAAACCAGAAATGACAGATTAAATTATAATCAGGAATCTTCCATCACTCCACCTCTGCTTAAAACCATATAGAGTATAATGTGGTTTTATTATTAAAAATGTAATTTTAATTATAGATAAAATAAAAAAAAGGTGAAGTGGGCAGAAAAAAAGAATATAAAACAGTGCAGAATAATAAAATTATAGTAAAGATATTTATAGATGAATGAGTTATATCCAATTTTGAAAAGCAATGATCTAATATTTAAAAAAATGTATTGGCAGCAGATTGGGAAAGCAAAGTGCTCATGAGTACAGCAGTACTATCCAGGTAATTAATACAGATTATTTTTTCATATTTGTCAGCATAATGATTTTGGCTATAAAATATAAAATACTAATACACATTTATGATAATCAATCAGACCAGTGATATTAAAAAAATGACAAATATATATCAGAAAAAGGAACTGAATTAAATAACATCACCAATTATAAATGTTGTAAGATAATAAGAGTCATTCAATAAATTTTCAATTATTCTCTTGCAAAAAATGTCTATTTCTATAACAATAATTGCACATTAGAGCATCAGTAGATTAAGTCAAGCAGTAAGATAAAATAATGAGTATAAAATAATAGAATATTGTAGTACACTGTAGATTCATTCTTAATGGGTAGTACTAAAATGGTTGAGGCAAGTAAGAAAAAAACATAAAAATTGCCACAACAATTAAGATTCAAAATAAAATTTCAGCTTCGGCAACGGAATGAAACTATTATATCCAGTATTAGTTCAAACATCCCATGACTTATTGATTACTGTTGATATTTTTTTATTTTTAATGAAATAATCATAGATAAAAAATAATAAAAGTTATAGTAGACCACAACAAAATACAAGGACATATGCATTTTTGAAAGATTTTCCCATAAGTTCTACCAAATGAGAAAAAATTGATCACAATGCTTTGACAAAATTCAATTCTAAAACATACATCTTTTGAAAAGTATTGGAAAGTAAACCAAAAGACAAAAAAATGTAATGGCAAGATCAGACCCAGAATAGAAAAATAATTAGTTATTGCTCATACTGCAACCAAATGTTGCTCAATATTGCAGTTTAGCCATAAGAATTTTTTGATAAAATACTTAAAAGGATATTTTTCTACATATTTCTAGATTATTTGTATAAATACTAAAATTATCTGTATAAATACTAAGATTAATAATATGTGTTGAGCTATGTAGCAAAGAACAATCAAAAGCAGGCCTTATATGCAAATCAAAATAAATCACTCTGCATCATTAGAGATTTCAATAGCCTACATGAGATGTGTTTCATTATGGGTAAAAAATAAACAATCTTAAATAGCCATTATAGCAGTGGCATACACTAGAATTTTTGGACCCTTAAGCAAAATTTCAAAATGTCCTTTTTTATAATACAAATCTTAATATTTTTATTTAATGACCAATCATATTTATTAATATATACTATACATATAACTACTAAAAACAGATCTGACAATATAAGCAATAGAATACTATAATCAAGTTTAGTGATAGTTTATCAATTGGAGCATTTCCTTGTGCAATTGGCTCTTTAACTTTTTGTGACATAAAATAAATCAGTGAAGCCCCTTGATAATCATTGTGATATCAGCAAATTAAGTATTGGAGATAAAAGTGTTAAAATAAAAGCATAATATAAATTGCAAACAAAAATTAATTAAAATACTTATATAAGTGTGTGTGCAAATGTATTTATAAGACACTAGCATTCATTACATTAATTACTGGAAAATATAAAATTAAATCTTTAATAATCATGAATTGTTACTTATTCAGCTACGAGTTATGCATATTTGATTTACATGTTTAAAAACATGTATATTAATATTATATATGTGTGTTAAATATATATATACGCACACACCATTTAATGAGAAGCAATAAAAAAAAAAAACTCACCAGTAATTGTTTCCTCCAAGTCATAATGATTTTATAATAATTATTTTTATTATTATAATAATATGGGGCCCAAGGCTAATGTCTAGCTTTTAGCCGCAGCATGAACAACGGAATCGCAGAAAAGCCAAATATGTTGTAAGCCTTGCAAGCTGGGTGGCCGACACGTTTAACGCAAACTAAGGTAAATAATCTAAACAAGGCATAAATTAACAAGCACGGCTTTTCAATCCAACCAACCAAGAAGCTAAAAATCCCTTTGGCAATAATTTGTAATTTATATGCAAATAAATCTTTGGCAAACACTAAATGCTCCTGGTTATTATCAGATAAAGATGAAAAGTGACCTTAAGATCAATAGAAAATCAATAGCCATTAATTAATTAAAAATATTAAGCAATAAAAATGTGCAATATTTTTTTACTGATATATTAGAGAGAAAAAAAACTGTTCTTAATAATGTATCACATCACCTTTATAATTTATTAATGAATGAAAAGTAGAATATTAACAGAACAGTTAATTAACATTAGCCCCCCCCTCCCCGAAAATTTATTAGGATAACTTCATCACGAATATAAAATTTATTTTAGATATATGAATAAGATATAGGGATAGATAAACTATGCATTACTAAATGAATGAAAATTGTTTATAAAAATAGCAAAATATCTTAAATATTCATAGTCAAAGATATATATTTAACAATGTTTATAATTTCATTCGGAACTGTCTATCCTCCGCTCAGTACATGTTAGCGATCGTCAGTAGAAAAAGTTAATAAACAAGACACAAGCGTTGTGTGTGGTCTGCTTGCACTTTTGAATTATCTAAACAACTCCGTCTTAACTGCTTGCTATTTAGCAAAGAAAAACGAAAACCTGAAATTAGCATTTTTCTCAATGTATACAGTAAATACGATAGTTTAAGAGAAATATTTTCGCTCTATATAAGTATAATATACACACACATACATAATTTTTACATTTACAAATATTAAATTATTGGCTAAATGATTGATTTAAAGTAAACATGCTACCCGAATGCTAGGGACAATTATGTATTTTTTTCAATAAATTAAATTCTTTACTAAGGGGGCGCCACAAAACATAAATAAAGCTTTTAACAAAATTTTTTGTAAAAAAGACAAAGATCTTTTTTTTTTTTTTAGGTATTTTCAGTCATAAAAATAATAAAATTTGCTACATAACTAAAGCAGTAGATGTCATTTATTACACCCATTAAAAAGTTAAGATAAAAGAAGTGAATAAGTAATTAAAGTATATGATTTTTTTTTTTTTTTTACAATAACTTAGAAAAAAATAGGGTGACTCTAGGTAGGAAAATATTACTTGGCCTTAGAGAAAGGGGTGCCAAAACAAATATTTTTTCAATGAATTAAAAAACATTGTGTGTGTGAACGGAGGGGAGGGAAATTGAATAATAATGAAACACAAATAAGCAATAGAATAATAGTGTCTTATCCATAGAGGGAAAAATAAATATGATGCTACATAGTCTTCAATACCTAGTTATAAATCAATTATATATTTTTATCATATACTAATAATTAATAAGTAATTTTTTTTTAAAAAAATATTGTTTGTGTATTTAAGATTTAAAAATTCCATTAGCAATATAATAATTATTTTGTCAAGTTATGAAGATTATTATGAAAAAAATTGCAAAGTATGTAAACTGTGCCTACATCCACAACATTCTGAACATTCTACTGTAAAATATTATCGTTAAAAACTATAAATATGCTATTAAAAAATGTAAAATTGAATTTCTACAAAATCTTGAGACTATTCTGCAATTTAAAAAGCATTTTAATGTAAAGGCTCACTACAGCTTTAAAAGTGAGAGTTAAGAAACTGGCAAAAAATAAACTACCATTGATAATAATAATAATTCAATATGTATTTGTTTTGGGATATTGCGTGATGTCTAAACTCAAGAAGTCATAAATTAAGCTTCAATAGTCATTCTATTATTTTTTTCCCTCCAGTATTATGCTTTAATACTCAATAGATGGCAAAATAATGGTGCTTAATAAACCCTTATCCAATGCTGTCCTATGAATATTACCATACTAGTTTCTAGTTTATGACTCTCATCAGTGAGTAGATTTGAACTTTGGAGAAATGCATATGGATTTTTTGAATCTTAATACACCTTTTCTCTAGCAATCTTCTTTTACTTCTTTGTTTACTATCAAACTATCAACTAAAAGTGACAAACATATTCATATTTTCATCTAAGCCAACTTGATTGTATAGTTATCTGTAACCAGTTCAGTATCTACATGTTATTGTATCCTACTATAGCGACCCCTACCTATTGGTCAGAATTGATATAAAAACTAAACATATCACAAGACCCTACATTCCACAATGCTTACATAATGTTGTTCAGCAGCAAATTCTATTTTTTTCACCATTATTATGATATTTAGTGTAAGAGTTAGTAATTAATACATGCCAGATGGTAGTGCTAATAAATCCTTATCTAGTGCTGTCCTATCCAATATCTCCAGATAATGAGGAGCTTCAGATCTTGGAACACTACTATTCTCTTGGATTACTATAGCCTGCATTAAGTGGAATAATAGTGATGAGAAAAAATAATAATTTACTGCTGAACAGCATTGGTAAGCATTGTGTGAGATAGGATCATGTGATGTCTATTTGATTATATCAACTTTTGATAGAGATCAAATATACATATAAATTCTTTGTATTATGTTTTTTAAAAAAAGTGGGCTTTCTTTTCATCTAGTAAAACTCAGATAAATTGTCCATTATATATAACTTTTTACCTTAACTAAAAATTTTCATTTATTGCTTCTTGATTCAAAAAATCAAAAATATAAGAATTAAACCATCAAAATTTATCTTTCTAATATTTCAATCATTTATTATTAATTTTTTATAATATTTAAATAAATACAAACCATTAAATGTAGACAATATATTTATACAAAATTGTATTTAAATATTAGACTATTTCCATCACCTAATATAAAGTATTCAATGTTTTTAGAAAAATTTGATGTTATTTAAATTTTCAAAGTATGTTCAACTATTAATTATAATACACAGGTTAGTATAAGCACAATATTTTGAAAGGTGTTATTCTCTTCTTCAGGTGTGGCCAGTCTGATCAGTGACAGTTCTAGAATGGGAATTGAACCTGAACTCTTAAATTTTTGAATATTGAATTTTAAGGTAACAGCTCTAACAAATTGAACCATCCTGCTAAAGGCAGTAGTCAGTAGAAATTTTATATACTTATCTATGTGGTTCTTCCTGATTTTTCCACTTTTCCTAAGTGCAAAGTTGATTAGTGGTTTCCATGTATAGTCACACTAGGTTGACTTATGGGATTATTTGCCATTGTTATGTGAGCAGCTTCTTTGAATTTTCTTTTTTGCATCTTTTCCTCCCCATTCAATATTTTTGTATTTTCCCAATTGAACATAATATGTTCATTGGTACATACATGATATGCTACATTAGACACATCTGTTTTTTCTCTTCTTATTATCAGTTTGTGCTCTTGAAATTGCTTTTTAATAGGGCAACTGACCACACCAATATATTTTTTTTTCCACATTCACATTGTATTTCATAGATACAGTTTTTGCTTTTTAACATTTCAAGTTTAGGCATTGCAGATATTAGAACTCCTTATAGTGTGCAGTGGCTCTTAAAAGCTGTTTTGATGTTATACTGTTTGAAATTTTTCTTAATTTGTTTTCTATTTTTGATATATATGGATACCCTACAATACTAATAATTGTTTTTTCTTTAGATGGTTCTTTTTGTTGTCTATTTAAGGTTTTCTTAATAGCAGCTGATAGATAACAATTTTTCATAAGACTTTATGCTATATAGATCTTTTCTTTTTTCAAATTATTGGGTTTTGAACAAACTTCTTTTGCTTTGTTCCATAGTAATAGTATAACTCAATTTTTTTATGTGTTTCTGGTGTGATTGAATTTATATGCTAAGTATTTTTCTGCATATGTGGGTTTCCATAAATTGTAGTTTTGATTTTGCCATGAGGGAATCTTGTCACAAGAACATCTAAGAATGTTTTGTTCTTGTTCTGACTCTATTGTGAATTTAATTGAAGAGGATATACTGTTGATGTGTTTCCAGCAAGTATGTAGTAGTGCTCCACCATGTATGTGGTCATACAACAAATGTATCATCAACATAGTGAAGCCAAACTTTTGATAGTATAATGGAACTATTAACATTCTTCATAACAGCAACCTACTTTCAATACCCTATAGAATTCTTCCAACAAAATTAAGGAATGGTTATGGGCTCACCATTGGCACACTTTATTAGCAACAATATTTAAATGGAAGAACTTGAAACTATAGCCATAAAGACTACCGCATATCCACCTAAAGTTTAGCTTAACTATGTTAATGATACATTTGTTGTATGGCCACATGTTGGAGCACTGCTAACAAACTTTCTGGAAACACATAAACAACATATCCCCTTCAATCAAATTCACAACAGAGTCAGAACAAGAATAAAACTTGTCATTAGTAGATGCTCTTGTGACAAGATTCTCTCATGGCAAAATCAAAACTACAATTTACAAAAAACTTTCACATAGAGGAAAATATTTAGCATATACCTCAATCCTACCAGATAGATAAAGCATGGAGTTATACTATCACTATGGAACAAGAAGTTTGTTTAGAAACCAGCAATTTGAAAAAAGAAAATATCTATATAGAACAAATTCTTATGAAAAATGATTATCCATCAACTATTATTAAGAAAACTTTAAGCAAATAACAAAAAGAATCAACTAAAAAAAAAACAATTATTGGTACTGTAGTGTATCCACATATATCAAAAATAGCAGATAAAAATCTACAATCAGGGTAACACCAGAACAGCTTTCCAGAGCCATACCATACTACAAAATGTTCTAACAACTGCAAAGCTTAAACATGAAATGCTGAAAAGCAAAACTGTATCTATGAAATACCATGTGAATGTGAAAGAAAGTATATTGGCAAGACCAGTCACCCCATTAAGAATGATTGCAAGAGCACAAACTGATCACAAGAAGAGAGAAAACAGATGTGTTTAAGGTAGCAGACCATATATGTAGCATTGAACATATGTTCAATTGGGAAGATACAGAAATATTAGATAGAGAGGAAAAGATACAAAGAAGGAAATTCAAAGAAGCTGCTCACATGACAATGACAAATAATCCCATAACTCAACCTAGTATGAATATACATTATGTATAAAAACCACTAATCAACTTACTCTTAGGAAAAAATGGAGAAATCATGAGGAACCTCATAGATAAGTATATGAAATTTCTATTGACTGTTGCCTTAGCAGGATGATTCAATTGATTAGTGTTACCTTAAAATTCAATATTCAAGAATCCAAATATCCAGGTTCAATTCCCACATTAGTATTTCACTGGTCAGGTCAGCAATACATAAAGAAGAGAGAATAATAAAAGCTGCTCACATGACAATGACAAATAATCACATAACTCAACCAAGTATGACTATACATTATGTATAAAAGCCACTAATAAACTTACTGTTAGGAAAAAATGAAGAAATCATGAGGAACCTCATAGATAAGTAAATGAAATTTCTATTGATCGTTGCCTTAGCAGAATGACTCAATTGATTAGTGTTACCTTAAAATTCAATATTCAAGAATCTAAATATCCAGGTTCAATTCTCGTGTTAGTATTTCACTGGTCAGGTCAGCAATACATGAAGAAGAGAGAATAATACCTATAGAGTGCTGTGCATATACTTGAATGTACTTTGAAAATTCAAATAGTGTTAAATTTTTTAAAGACATTCAATACTTTATATTAGATAGCAGAAATAATCCAATATACAAATAAATGAAAGTGTTTTTTTTTTTTTTAAAAAAAAAAAAGAAAGTGATAGTTGAAACTTTTTTCATTCACCAAAACAGTGAATCATTGAATGAATCAATAATTTAAATCTACTATTTTTTTTTTCAACATTAACATTCATGCTGCAGCAGCCAGATGCCAGTTATAGTGAATGAACACTCAACTCATGGGAGGTGCTCATGCAGTGAGGCACAGTAGCAGCTCAATTTTCATGACAAGCAAGCATGTGGTCCTCAACCTAATGAAAGGAAGTATACATCCTGTTTCAAATTCAGGTGCTACTGATGAACAGGGATGTGGGGTAATCAGGTGGCCTTCCTCCTTAAGGGTGAGATAAAGCATTTGTAATATTGTATGTTACTCTTATGACCATTGTTACTAATATAATGATAATAAATATCTCTTAATAAAAAAAAAACAAAAAAAAAACAAAACATTCAGATTAAGCAAAACATTATTAGGGATACTTTATGACAGATGATGTTCCCTCTACTCATTATGTTTCCTGATTTCAAAATTGCATAAAAATCTTTATTATTGGTATTATTTATTAATCATATCCTATTGCAAAAATAAAACTTCTGAAGAAAATCTTAATAAATATTGATTTTTAATCTTTGTTCATCCAATCATCAGTTGTTATTGTTGTTGTTTTTTGTAAGGATTAATTTTTTTACAAACTTCTTTTATGCTAATTTTGTTTTTCTTCTTTATCAATGATCTTTTTGAAATGATCTCTAAATTTTCATCACTGATCTGAAGTTTCAAGCCAATATTTAATAAAAACACATATTAGTAATATGATTTTTATTATTTTTATATTTAATTAATAAAGGACCTATAGTATATTTAAAAGTATAATAGTTATTTTTTGTGTGTAAAATTGTAAATTTTATTACTTAATGGCTCTGTAAAATAATGATTAGAATATCTACTTGCACTTGAATCAGTTAAACTTTGATCATTTTTACAGATAACAGTTAAGTTTATGATTTTTTTAATTATTATTTGACCCATAGTTGACCTAAAATTACCCATTCACTAATAAGAAATAAATAATAGCTAAATAGTATGGATCTTAAGTAAAATTAGATGAGTTATTTGTCAACATATATATATAAGTCTCCATATATTATTGCTAATTTGGAAAAGTATCATTTAAAATCCATGAGACAACTTATTGAAATATTAAAAAAACCTAGTAGTTTAAATAAATCTGATGAAGCACAACATATTCCAAGTTTGTGTAGACCACTTATTTTATCTCTTTCTTCCAAAATCAACTTGGGCTCAATTAATTGGAAAACTGAAGGAAACACAGATTTCTGTTTATCCACCTATACCGAATAATAAAATATCATGTTCAATCTCAATCTTGTTATTCGACAAATGATATTTCATTGAAACATCAAGCATTGAATAAACAAAATATCACAATTTAACACAAAAAGATTATTTACATCATATAACAGTGAAAATATTAAATGTATATATATATTTATAGTAATGTAATGAGATCTTCACCACTGATTGGTAAAAATATGTTATTCCTACATGTGTAGATCTCATGGTTTATCTTTATCTTAATATTTTTGTGTTGTGTTCCCATAATCTATACAAAATGATGTGATATTTTGGTTTAAAAAAGAATTTACATTAACTCACTGATATACAATTTATAGAGATATGATTTTACTGAAAAAAAAATTGTTTGGTTTGTATTTTTTTCTTATGGAAATAGATAATAAAAAGTTTATGTTTGTTTATGATATTTTTCAAAGTGAACAATATAATAGCTCAGTAATAAAAATAAATTAGGCAAAATTGCTCTACAATGTTGCTCTGAGATCAAAATTATGCTCCAAATTGGAGAAGTTAAAAAGTGTGTTTTGTCATTATTCTTTTTAATTGTCAAAACAAAATCAAATTTCTTATTTTTTTTAACTTTTACATAAAACAACGTAATTAAATATAAATATACTTAGAAATATTATTCGCTTTATTCTGGATCCATTTATTGTAACTTGAGTAATCAATGGAAACAAGGTATTATAGTGCTAATTCCCAGAATGGTTTCTGGATTTTGTCTTCATCAATGAGAAATAAGATTCAAAGCTGAAGCTAATGCATTTATGCATATAACAACTTCTGGTACCATTGGTTACTCAAGTTTATAGTAGAGAGCACTAGAATAAAGTGGATAAAATTACTTTTGGAAGCATATGACTAAGCATATTGCTTTTATATTAACACTTAGAAATATAGTGTATGTAAATATTTTTAAAAAGATGTATGCTTCAATCACAGTGTATGAAACATACATTATTCAGTTGCAATATTATGTAATAATGATTAATTAATCACTTTGATGCAAATGGGAGGTAGTTTTTGAAATGTATACATACTATAGACTGATTGACTAGTGTTTTACATAGTATAGTGATTAAACAATGTTTCACTCACTGTTATTGGAGTTTACACCTTTCCAAATTTGATTACATAAACAATGTAAATAAATTTAATAAATATATGTATATAAACATATTAATTACATTAACTTTTCCTCCTTCTTGCCAATGTTTAAAAATCAAAATAATTTTAAAAAATAATAAATTTATTGTTATTATTGAAATTAAATAGAATTCATTTTTCAAAATAATTTATTCCTGGATAGTGATAAATTGTTAGGTTAATTTAATAAATACTACTAACAGAATAACTAGTAAAAAAGTGTGTTCTATTATTGCTTCAAATCATATGTATGCTAAAAATAATTGGAATGAATCTGATAATACAAATAAGAACAAATGTAAAAAGTAAAGCCTAAAAGTAAATAAAACTCCAAAATGTTTTATTCTAATGAACGTTTTAAGTTCTATGATACGAATTAACAAAATAGAATTAAAGGACATTTTATTAACAAAACAAATAATTATTTTGCATTTATTTGAATTTAAAAAGTAATTCAGAAACTTAACTTAATAAACATCACATGACCTCCACTTCTTATGCTTATGCATAACTGTTTTAAAACAGGCAAAACTCACTATACGTATTGCCACACACAGCAAGCTAGAGTAATCAATGGATGCCAGAAAGCTTGTGCATAAAATCCCCATTTAGTGCCTACTCATCCAATATCCCCAGACTAGTTTCTGGCTTGTGGCCTTCATCAGTGAGGAGCCTTGGATCTGAGAGCACTGCACCTAGATCTTAGGATCTAATGCATCCATTGATTACTCTAGCTTGCTGTGTGTGGCAACACGTATAGTGAGTTTTGCCTGTTTTAAAGATAACTTATGCGAGCTTGTATTGTAATTTCTTTCTACTTCTTATTCTTTTATGCATTGATATTTAAATAATACCATTTATACTTTTATTAATCACTTTACAATGTAATCTAATAAAATAAAATTTATTCCTTTATATTTGCTAACAGTTTTAACTGCCCAGAATTGTTTGTCAGTTACAATATTCAAATATATATATATATATATAAGTTACAAAGAAATCAAGTCATATGTCACATGACCTAATTTAACATATAATATATATGTGTGTATGATATAATGAGTGTGCTAATATCTCTAAACAAGCTTTTCTGATAAATGCTAAAAGAAAAATCATTTAAAATCTCTATCTAAAATTATCTCTATCCCCAAACCAATTTTGAACTGATGGCTCTCCTCAGTGAGGTGCTAGGATTATCTAATACTTAACTATTAAGTAGAAAATCTAAATTTTCCGACATCTATATGGTTTCAAATCCAACTATCTGACTTAAATAGCCATGTGAGACTGAATTAAATTCAGACATACCATATATTAATAGCTTTAGCAAAATAATATTGCCAGATCTATTAGCATGCTCATTATATTACATTTGTAATATAAACTTAATAAGATAAGTCATGTGATGTATGACTTGATTTCCTTAATAATATATGACCGCACAATTAGTATTTCTTTATACATACATATTTACATATAAATTATATAACACCTATATATAATAACTTACATTATGCATTAAGAAATAAATTTTATTTTATTAGATTGCACTGTAAAGTGATTAAAGAAGCTCTAAATGGTATTATATAGTTTATAATGTGTAAGCTTTTATATTATATGCAACCACATGCATCTTAATGATGAAGGAAGTCTTTAAGATTCATGTTAAAATTGAAATGCTAAAATAAATTATGTGAAAAAAATGATTAGAAATTTCCAATTATTACTGATGATAATAAAATCATATCATTTGATCATAATAATTTGCTGCCTACTTATTCTATTTGCTTTCAACAGATATTTTAATATGCATTCTGTTAAACATCCTAACTTAATACTGTTTATATGACTTGTATATTTTACAAAAATATGCATCTAAAAATTATAGACTCAAAGTTAAATACAATTTACATATTAAATACTATCAAATATATATATAACATTAAGTACATTTAGAAATAAAAATATAAAATAGACAAAATAAAATATCGACCATAGAAATAGATTTGGTCCCTTAGTATAATCTAAATTAAAATAAATTAAATCAGCTAGACAAAAATTTAATAAATTGCTTGAAATTTTGAATGACAGTTTCCTTTTATGAAATAATATTAAATTATCTGCAATTTATTCATAACAGATAATATATAATTTGAATTAACTTTTCCTATAACTTAGACCTGTTATAATTTTGATATGTTGTTAATCAATATAGTTAATTGTGATTAAATTTTCTCATACAACAACAAGCACATTTTTATAAAACGATATTTTTATCTTAAGGAAGTCTGAAATCTATATTTTATTTTGAGATAATCTGTATAAAAAGCTACAATTCATGTGAACGTTCTATCTATCTGCCCACCTACCAACCAACCAACTAATCTACCTACTATCCATACATCCACTCATCCATCTATCTACCTATATACCTATCTATTTATCTAACCATATATTCTGGCTATCCATCCATTTATCTATTTATTTGTTCATTTATCTATTGATATCTGTCTATCTATCTATTAATCAATTTTTATTATTTATCCATTAATTATCTATATAGAAAGTGAATTGTGCATTTTTTAACTATTAAATGCAAAGAATGCCACATAAATTCAAAATTTTTGAAAAAAAATAACATCAAGATAATGTGGTGTCATTAATCCTGAAAAATAATAATTACTTTATTTGTAATCTACGTTGAATATTAGCAGGTAGTGTTGTGTACAATTTCTTGCAGTGATAGAATAGAAGACTTAAGAGCTAACATTTCTAATCAATTCCCAGTTGAGAAAGGCAAAAATATATATATATATATCTCAGTTTGATCAAGATCACTATCACATGTCCTCCAATGCGTTTTAATGCAGTGATAGAATGGTGAACTCAAAAGATAGAAGTATTTGAATCGATTCTTTGTTAATTAATGGTGGAAAAAATCCATTTGCTCATTGTCACTTGAATGCTCTGGCATTACATAAACTAGTGAGCAACTAAACATATGATTATTATTATTTACTGTAAATTCTAGTCGTTTAAAAAAAACAGCTTTGTTCTTCACATCTTAATCTTTACAGATTTTATTTGCAAGTCAATGTTTACTCATCAACATTAATATGTTTTCTAATCTTGGCCAAAATTTAGGATGTAATACCTGTTTTGATGACATTATTATTTTCAAATAATAACATGCAAATTGTTAGCAATAAATGGTGTTATTATATTTCATGTTAAGAAATGTATCTGGAAAACAATATGTTGTGTTTGGTTAGGCTTGCAGGTTCGTTACCAAACCAACAGATACAAAAAGAACAACCACTCAGCAATTAATATATATAATTTATTAGTACAAAATATATACACACATTAGTTTAACAAATGTACAAATACAGTTGATATGCTTCAATGCTGAGATAGTCGTGCGAAGTATGGAACTCGCTTCCAGCTAATGATTAGCCTGCGTCATGAGTTCTGGTAAGAAGCCTCTGCCAGCTATGTAGTTAGCTTGCCTTGAGATGGCTCTAGTTCAGACATAGCAGTTTCCAGTCCATAGATGGACTTGCCTCACTGTGTGGACATCACGGTAATGTATAAATACCTTTGCTGATGGCAGAAGGTTTAATGGAGAGCACGTTCTGTCGTTCAGGTTAACAGAAGTAATTGCACTCTGTCTTGCTTCCAAAAGGCTAACTATTTAAAGGCAGATCCCCTACCTTACTGGAAACACGCAGATTTGGTGTGCAAACCCCAGAGGTTTTAATCTCTTTGGAGAGCAACTGGGTGCTAGCCAATCAGGCAAGGAATCTGGAATAGTCCACTTCTGAAGACAGGGTCAGATATGACACAATACAAATAAAACAATTGAAAATATTATGAATCAGTATGATGAAATATTAGTCTCCTCTAATACGGAACTTTTAAAAAGATCCCATATTTATAAATTAATTAAAAACATGCAAATTAAGTCAGAAAAACATTATGATCATAAAATGTTTATGATATGGATATTTAATAATCCAAATGTCAGATTAAATTCAAATTACTATAATAATCATCATCATCATTAAATGGTTTTATTGCTCAGGAGTTTCTAAAAAGTTTGAGAACTGGAAGTTATAGATCTCGACTGCAATTCATTGAGCTCCAGAACTTACCACTATACTTCTGTGCCAAATTACACAATCATGACATTTATTGATAATGCTTTATGGTAAAAAATCATTGACGAATGGCAAAAAAAATTTTCACCAAGATTTTCATTGATCATAAATATTATCAAAATATTTTGTCATAATATCCTATAGATACAATATATCCAAACCACTTCAAACACTTTTTAGCAAAACTCTTTATTTGTACATATACATACACCTATGTTTCAACTGACCTGCAGTCTTTCTCAGAGCTATGATATAATGAACAAAATAAACAACATAACTATATAACAACACCATATGTATGTAAATGTACAAATAAAGAGCTTTGCTAAAAAGTGTTTGAAATGGTTTGGATAAATTGTATTTTCATTGTTCTAATGTTTTTAGTCTTATTTTGCTTACAAAGAGTTATTGAATTAATAGAGTAGTGGTCTAAGAATTAAAGATATTTAGATCAAAGTTCAACTGTCACTATTGATGTTTGAACATCACGATTTTCTAAGAAGTTAACTATTAGACTGCTTTTATAAACTTGTTTGGTTAGAAATATAGATATCTAATGTAAAATGACATAAAACTGTGATATTAACTAGAGAGTGGATAAATGTAACAAAAATATAACCTATGATAAAGATCCGCTAGTCAGAAATTCATTGTCTGATGTATTTTTATGTCTTATATAACTAATCCAAAGCAAAAGTAATTTAACACTATCTAGTGCAAATTGAAATAAATTTGGAAATTATAGTCTTATATTGTCTTTTGCCAAAAGATCAAAGATACTTAAAGCTAATTTATAACTGAATGTATTAAAATATATAGCTACTGAACTAGTTTAGAAATATGTAGTTAGCTAATCAATTATGTTAAATTGGATTCAAAATCTTATGGTGGTAAGTTTTAAATCATCAACTTAACTAAAATAAGTAAAGTTGACTATTAATTAAAAGAGACATTAAACAAAAACTGTTTTCTAAAATTTGTTTGCATTATTATCTTGCATATGTTGCTTATTCAGTTCTTATGTTATTGAGAACTAAAATACAAAGGAGGCTAAAATAATCTCAAGTAAATTATTATACTGAAATTATTCTTAACATTTTTGACATGTTGTTATTGATCATAAAGATAGTTTTGAGAGAAAAGTCTATTTTGTTGTAACTGATTTACAATCAAGATAACACAGAATATCATGTTGTAATATACTTTGAGCATTAATAGCAGTAATTCATTTGTATTATAAGTTTGAGTAATCAATGGACACAAATGGTAATGACATTTATAATTTTTTTTTTGTGCTTCCAAAATTTCAAATGCCAACTTACTATCTTTCAGATCCTCATTATCTTTTTTTTTTCTCACTAGCGGAAAATGAGAATTTATAGAATATTTATAGTTAGAAAAATTGCACCTATCTGATATTGAAAGCACAAGTGGAATGGGATTCATTATAAATAAAAAGTGAAAGAACTATAAATATTGATAGCATACCAGATAAAGTGGTAAGATTAGTTATTCAGTATAATGAAAGATACCAAATACAAATAATTCAGGTTTATGTCCCAGTAAGTTATTATTGGGATGATGAAATAGATTTTTATACGGATATACAAAATGCTTTTAATTAGATAAAAGGATATTTTAAATTGTCATTAGTAAATGACTGAAAAATGAAAGTGTTGCAAGTAAATTTTGTTACGATGATAGAAATGAAAGAGGTCATAGACATATGGAGTTTGCAGAAACAAAAAAATTGTATATTATGACTTTTTTTTGGAGAAAAATCCTAAATGGAAATAGTCATGAAAGCATTCAAATGAAGATACATCAGATTTGGATATTTTAATAAAAATGTTTTAAGATTGTAAGGTTCTTAATATATTAAGCACACAAAATATGATCATTAATTAATGAAATCCATATTAATGCAAAATTAGAGAAATAAAAAATTATTTAAAAATAAGTATTAACAGATGATATTCCTAACCTACAGAAATGTTCGAGTAAGTTTAAATTAAAAATTGTTTTAAAATATTAGCAGACTCTGTTTCAAACTTAACTGAAATCAATAAGAAAATAACTGATACTATAAAAAATAGTGGGTACAGAAATTAACAATTTTCCAAAAATTTTTTTATTGAGACAAGACAATGTATGAAAAAAAAAAAACGAATATAAAAATTTAAAAAAATTTATTCATTAAGAACTGAATATCTAGAGTTTTGTGAAATAATATAAAAAACAGTTTAAAATATATAACACAATTTTGAATCGGAAAAAAGAAGAGAATAAAAGTCTTAAAAAGTGTAAAACAACATCTTGGTTTTGGAAAATTTTCAGCAATATGAAGAAAAGTTGGAACTATTATTAAAAAGAGAAATGACATCATGAAATGTGTAGAGTAATTCTGTAAGGAATTATATAGTAATAAAGACAAGAAAACCTATGATTACTACATCTAAATTACAAAGTATTTTAAATGAAGTGAGACACACCATAAAATATATGAAGGGCAAAACTCAAGGAATTAACAAATTTATTATTGATATCTTAAAAAAAGCATGCAAAGAAATAAAAAAAATTATCAGTAAAATTATGTATTTTAAATGTTTAAATGATAAAGATGTACTAGAAGATTCCAAGAATGTGGTAGTAATACTGATATTTAAGAAACGTGATTAAGATGTTAAAAATTACAGACATATCATTTCTATACAAAAGTCTCTATCAGGATAATTACACTTCACAGCAAATTTCAGATTCTAATCAATTTAATTGAATTTGAAAATGTCTTTATCACAGTGGATCACATCTTAGTACTGAGAGAAGTTATAAAAAGGGCTAATGAATATGAGTTGACATTAGTCTTTGGATGTTAAATTATGAAAAGACATTTTATTCTTAAGCATTTCTATAATGATTAAAGTATTGGGTCATCAAAATATAGACTCAGGATATTGTTATATTCTGAAGAATATTTATAAAAAATGTAACAAACACAGTAATTAGACTGCATGATGATATTAAAAAATTAATATTATAAAGAGTGAATACTGGGTGAGCAAATATCTCCACAACTTTTTACAACAGTTTGAATAAAATATTTTGAGGATTAAAAAAAATGAGTTGTTAAGAGAGTAAAAGTTAATGGAGATTGAACCATTTAGATGTTGCAGATAATGTGATTGTTTTTGCAAACAATGCTTCAGAATAGTCAGACAATGTTGCAAGAGCTATCAGATACAAATAAGAAAGTAGGGTTAAAGATGAATGTTAAAAAACCTAAAATAATGTTTAATGGATTTTCTCAGAAGAAGAAAAAACATTAGAGTGATAGTCATGAATTGATTAGATCACTAATACAAATATAATGAATAAAATTAATCATAAAATTAAACTTGGAGTGCTTTTGTTAGAAATATTAATAAAAGGAAATATGCCTATATGTTTGAAAATGAAGATTTTTAATAGATATGTTATGGATCTGAGAGTTGGACACTTAACATAGGTATATATGTTAAGAGTAGCAATAAAAGATTGAAAATGAGATTCATGGGTAACAGAATAAATACTGATATCATTGAAAGATTTAAGAAATTTAAATGGAGTTGGACATTTTGCTATAAGAGATAATAGATGGACAATAGAAGTCGTAAATTGGATCCCAAGAGATTGTAAAAGATCTTCAAAGAGACTACATGTGAGAAAGAAAGATGCAATAAGAAAGTGTACTGTTGTTATGAAGACAGGCTAGGTATTGGAGAAACTGAATTTTATTTAGAAAGATCTTTATCTTCCAGTGACTCGATAATGGTTGAAAATGTTGATGATGCCATATTGGAATGATTATTCTTCCAAAAGTTTTTAATATCAATGTGCCAAGCTCTGTGAGATCTTCCAGAAAATTTAAAATGATCATTTAGATTTTTTCATCTCACAATTTATAGAGATTGCAAATCTGATAAGTGATATTATTCAGGGTAAATTTCAAATCAAATTCAGATGTAAACGCAACTTTTTTTCATTACAGCTAAAAATTAACTTTCATAAGGTAGAATTAATTTCTAATCTTTGCAAAATAATAACTCAACATTACAGATATAATAATTAATAAATATAACACTTCAGACTATATGTAATCAGTGGAATGATAAACTTTACAAACACACTTATATTAACAGTGTTTGGAAAATCTATTGTTCTTTTGACTATATATAATTTTAAATGCTATATTCATGATTTATTACATATATACATTGAAAAAATAATTAAATATTCTTTGGTTAGAATTTTTGAATATATATGCCCATGGTATATACTTAGGTGATCATGTGATGTTCAAGCAGCAAAGTGTTGAACTGAAAATGACAGTTCTACTCACCTGATTAAATAATTATTATAATCTTTTACCTTTTCAGTTCAATTCAAAAGCATTTAGCTTAAGCTTACCTCTATGACACTGTGGTAAACCAAACAGGATAATCTAAACAATATTTATGACTAAAATATATTTTGGCATTCTTTCCTTTCTAGAATTAGCATTTAAATGTTCAGTAAGTCAATGCTCACTAGGTGGGACAGAAACACATCATAAAAGTTTCTAGCTTCCCGACCTTCTGGTAAAAAGTACTTATATCACAATAAAATGATTATATTTATGTTTATTTATTATTCAAGTGAATAGACTAAAATTTAGAGATTATAAATGCAAGACAGCTTGTTATAACTCTAATGCTAGGAAACCACCTATGCACTTTAATAACTTTGCTTGTAAATATATATTAAATGCATAACAATAAGAAATTAAATGTTTCAATTAAGAAGAGACAGAATAATATATTAACTGTGGAATTTAATAAGAAAATAAAATTTTATCTTTTAAAATTATAGTTTTAAAAAAGTCATACAAAATATTTTGTCTAAAATTAGCTTTATCTGAATCCAAACTTGGATTTTTTGAATTTGCCAAAAAAAAAAAAAAAAAAAGGAAAAATTAATTAGATAAAATTGGGAATACAGTGTGCTACCCAAAAATGAAAATGGGTAGAATAAGAGCTATTCTAGAATTTTTTAAAAAAGATCATAAAGAAAATAGTTATGAGGACTCTAGGCAAATAATAATCCAATGCATTTTTTAAAATTTTTCCTCAAGTCTTTGAAAATTACAAATTAATATGTAGACAGTTTTCCCCATTAATTCTAATAAAGATTTACAAATTAATGTATTTTTTTGAAAGATGAGAATAACGTAATTGATTAGAGATTCACTTTAAATTCAGTATTCATAAATCAAAATGTCTTAGATTTAATTCCCAGGTTAGTACTGTCACTGGTCAGGTCAGCAATACTTAGAGAATAATTTTACTCAAAATACTACATTAAGTAGTAATTGAATGTAAAGTTTGACTTTTTCTAAAGACGTTTATCAATTAATTCCCGATTATGGAAACAGTCCAACATATGATTGCAAATACAAATTTTTCTATAACAATAATGCTAAAATTTTGAAGCCTTTTCTTTATTAAATAACTAAAATATAGTTGTTCATTGTTTTTATTATTATTAACGTAACACTGACTCTAATGTTATTATATAAAGTAATTTCCATTGAATGACTTATTATATATGACTTGCTTTTTTATTTTCTATTTTGTTTTTTCAAATTCTTTAAACATTACATTCATTATTACGATCTCATTGCTGGTTATCCTTTTCTTTTTTATTCAGTATTTCCTAGTATTATGTGTTTTTCTAATGAATTAAATCATAATCTATCAAAATAATGCATTTTTAACCTGGTCTTTTATACTTCATAGTCTAATCTGTTAGCATTTCTTGTCCAAGGTATATTTAAAAGTTTTTATTATCACTGTAATTCCAAAGTATATCACATAATTACCATTTCTTATAACTGTTATTAAAACAGGCAAAACTCACTATACATATTGCCACTCACTGCAATCTAGAGTAATCAATGGATGGCAAAAGGCTTGTGCATAAAATCCCCATCTAGTGCCTACTCATCCAATATCCCCAGACTAGTTTTTGGCTTGTGGCCTTCTTCAGTGAGGAGCCTTGAATCTGAGAGCACTGCACCTAGATTTTAGGATCTAGCTTGCAATGAGTGGCAATACATATAGTGAGTTTTTCCTGTTTTAATAAGTTATCATTTGATGTTAATTGACTTAAAACCAATCCCGTCTAATCGATAATGATGGCTATGATTATTAAAGAACCAAAGACACCAAAATGTATGGGTACTAAACTGAGTTCAGACCTATATGACTATATAAGCTAATGAGCTTGGATTGAAAATATTAAGGTGTTTTCAATTAAAAACTCATAGTTTTATGATTAAGTAGAGATAAAAGGTGGCTTCTGGAGGGTTGCATTAGATCCTAAGATCTAGGTTCAATGCTCTCAGATCACTGACGAAGGCCACAAGCCAGAAACTAGTCTAGGGATATTGGATGAGTAGGCACTAGATGGGGATTTTATGCACAAGCCTTCTGGCATCCATTGATTACTCTAGCTTGCAGAGAGTGGCAATATGTATAGTGAGTTTTGCCTGTTTTAATTCCAAAGTAGTGATACTTTTTCTAGGTTTTTTCCCTTCATTTTCTCATTCATAGAATCAGTTTTACTCTATAATAATTAGTCAAAATTTTTATCTGAAAAAAAAAAAAATAATAATTTACAAGTCTCAAAATTAAATTCCAGATTAAAAAAAAAAAAATTCAAAGCATTGCATATCTTTCCTCATTTCCATTTGAAATATGTAGCAATCTATTCTATGTGGCTCTATACCAAAGCTATTTAGGTAATTGTGATAATCAATGCACACCAGATGACAGTGCAAAGCAGATTTCAGATAGCACATATTCTTCTATTATTTCTATAACACTATTAAAGGTGATGTTATGAAGTTTAAACATTATTGAGTTTTTAAATTGAAGCTAATCTGTTTGCCATGTTATTAGATCAGAAATGAATGAAACACTATGTTACAATATGATAGTTTTTTTTAAATTTCAGAGATATAGTATTTGGGAAAACTTAAAATCAAAATAATAACTTAGCATTATTATTAGGCAAGCTGATATCAATTCATGAATGACAAGAATAACATTATATATCATAACAAATATGAACAAAATGTCATTAATAATGTTACCCATGATATCATTGAATAAATTATAGACACCTCTATTGTATAATTATAAAAAATAATGATATTTAATCGTTTTACTATAATGCAGAAAGCAATATGTACATTACATATTCTTAGGAGCAGATATTTGATGAATATTGGGAAGTGGGAAAAAACTGATATAGAGACAAGAGATAGCTTTACGGTGTTGATTTTTCAAATATTAAAGTATCTAGTTTATAAAATATTTATTTTAAAATAGCTGCTATTGAATTCATTTGATAAATTTGAAATTGTTACATTAAAACATACTTTTATATGATTTTTCTCTCTTTTACTGGAGGCTAAATGAAATTCATAGAATGGGTAAACTATAGAAGCACCAAAATAAAAAAATGAAATCAAAGTGCAGTATAATATTAATATATTACTTCAATCTGAAAAATATTGAAATAATTTAAATTTATTATTCATATTAAAAAGAGATTTGTTTTAATTTTTAGCTGCCTTACAAATCAATGAAAAATATTAACTATGATACTAGATATGATCCATGCATGATCACATAAATAAGCTGGATCTGACTAATCAATTTGAGCACTTGTGGCAAATCTTAAAAATGTTCATTTTAAAGCCATTACTTTGTTTTAAATAGTCTACTGATGAAAGAAATAGAAAAAAATATGTACTATATTACATAAAAATGTATTTAGTACATATATTTAAAAATAATGTCACCTTTTAATGCCTATTTTAATTTGAGACATAGTGTCAGCCCTGTAAATGAATATGGCTATTCTAATTCCAGAAGAAAAATAAATAACAACAAAAAGATTGGAATCCGAATTGGTGTATATAAATAAAAGAAACAAAATAGGATTATATAAGCACATAATTTGTCATAGTTTATGCAATTGAAATGAGACTCATGATGACTAATCAGTAACTGAAGACATCAGGTAAAAAAAATGATTAATTTAAAACAGTATATTCTCCATATTGCAGTGCCACACATAGTAATTAATGGATATTACAAGTTTTGTCTATCAAAATCCTTATCTACTGCCTATTCATCCAATATCCTGACTAGTTTCTAGCATGTGGCCTTTCTCAGTAAACAACCTTGAATTTGAGATCACTCCATCTAGGTCTTTGGATCTAATGCAATAATATTTACAATCCAAACCCATTAAATTGTAGTTATACAGATCTGAACTCAGTTCAGTATCTATACATTTTGGTGTTTTTGATTTTTTAAATAGCAATAGTCATCATTTTTTGGGCCAGAATTGGTATTAAACCAGACATCACATGACTATCACTTTTTATGCTTTCATAAGTTATTTTGTAAGCATAAGAAATGGTAATCATGTGATGTTTTAGTAGTTAATTTAGTTTATAACCTTTGTAATAATTATTAAATAAATCAATCTCAATAAGCTTTTCATTCAATCACTTTAGAATTATTCAATATGAAGTGCCAATTAGCCATTAAAGGAATATATATAGTGTGTGTATATATATATATATATACTAATCTTTCTACCAGTTTATTATCCTCTTTTCACCTATACTATTTATGCTATAATTTCATTTAATTTTGAATAAAAAATAAATTTTCATTTAAATTTACATTAGCATTTATTTTGTAATTGATTAAATGTATATTTCAATTTGCCGATATAATTCTTGATAAAATCAAAAATTGATTATTGTTCCAAAGAAGTTATCTCATCAATCCAGAAAAAAATACCAAAAAATTACTATTGTTAATAAAATGATTATTGTTTATTAATATTTCAAATATGACTTCAAATTATTATATAATTAGACGATCACTTTTTACATATAGGCCAGATAATAAATATAATGGATCAAATGCTGATATTCTAGATATATGGATCCAATGTTGAATACTTATGTTCATCAATATAACAATTCATTTCAAAATCTCTTGATATTTGAAGTATTAATATAAAACTGCTCTGACAGTTTAGAACAAGGCTATGAACAATCCAAGAACTGCATTATAATATATATCCAAAGGCTGCATCCAAAATATTCCTCCATTAGTTAGATTTGTAAAGAAACTATAATTGAATAGAACTAATTGCATGCTAATCACATTTGTTATTAATATTTGGAGCATGCCCATTGAATTAAATCGCTTCTTTGATACATCTTATATTTAAAAAATACATGGTTATACTATGTAGAATAACCTGATAACTTCAACATCAAGATTGATATAATTAAAATAACTATTAAGCATTCAACTAAAATTATTTTATTTTTTCAGTTGGAAAAATCAAAACTTCTAGGTGAGGCATACAAGCCCTCATTATGGGCCATATACAGCCAGTGTTTTGGAGAGTTCTGGTCTAGAATAAAGCTGAAGTTTTAAATAATGGGAAAGAAAATTCTAAGCAAGCTCATAAAACTGCTTGGTAAATGGATATCTAAATTTTGTTGAGAGTTCAGGAATAAATCCTATTTAAAAATTGTCTAATCTAGTGAGAATTCTCCACTATTCTTTGGCACTATGTGGAGAGATGTTCAATAAAAGCTTTTTTTAAAAAAAAGTGACCCCCCCTCCTCCACCATCTAGATTTTTGTATATGTCGTCAGATTTGAATATAAGAAAACCTATAACTATTAATAAATAATTAGTTTATATACATTTTCCAAAATAATGGTTTATTTGAATAAACATATAGAGTTTATGAATACAAGATTGGTCACATGATACTATTTTATTTTATAAAAAAAGTTAATATTATACTGCAATTTTCATTATCTAGTTCCCAAGTAACACTAATAGGACCAATAAATAACTAATAATTTAAGGCATATTACTGAGGTTATATAATGGAGTAGTTTCTTTCAAGTTTTCTGCATTACATTGGAATTGCTGACTTTTTATGCTTCCTCATTCATAACAGAAAGCAACTGATGTTCTTCCTGCTACATTAATGTTACCCTTTTTTTTCATATTGATTAATTATGAACTTGTCACTTATTCTCCTTGGAATAAAGATAACTGCTTAGTTCTCTTTGATGTTGTCACCTAAGTATATGACATTTTAAATTTAACATTAATGTCACAAATCACTACAACCCATTTATATAAGCACAAATAATCAGTAGACACCAGATGACAGTATCAACCAAATTCCCATGCTAATATCTGGATACTGATCCGTGTTTTTGAGAAGTGCTGAACTGCACATATCTATCCAGAAATCATCCTTTTATTATTAAAATCTAATGACTTCAAAAAAGTTCAACAGCTTAAAGTTTTTAACTTTAAGCCAATCTCCTTATTTAACAGTATAGTTTTAACAATACATCAATAACTATACATTTTAGTAATTTCATTTTAAAAACTAATTCTGGGGACTTGTGATCCTTCGATTTAAAAAAAAAAAGGTATAGAAAGCTAGAGAAACAGATTAATGAACTTTATAATAATTAACATTAGCATAACAAGTACCTTAGGTCTTTTGCACTTTACAATTACACTAAAACATATAAAGTGAGTTGCTAGCCTGTCTTGTGGAAATAAAGATAATGTTGGATGAATGTGTGTAATCCAATAGTTTCTTACTGGTGAAATTAATTTGAGTACTAATTATTATAGTCATCAGGTATCGCTGATCATTCATACTTATATAGATAACTTTTGAGTTAAATAGAGTACTTGTGTTAATATATATATAACCCAGCAGATACATTTCAACTACCAAAATATTGTCTTTTACACTATTGTAAAAATTAATTACAACTTTGGTCACAAGTAAACAGTTATGTAGAGCAATTTAACTATTTTTAAAGTTAAGCCTGACAGAGTTTATACTATTAAAAACAGACACTAGACATATTTTCTTAAGGGAATGAAAAATAATTTTATTGGTCATAACAACTCTATTAATCGTTAATTCAACAAATAAATGCTCTGTGATTTGGTGCAGTGGTAAACCTTGGAGATCATAATCATAGATCAGCTGTTACTTCATTTATTTTAGTTTTTTAAATATATTGTTTTATAGAAAATATTTCATGTATGCAATCATCCTTGCAATGACTACTATTTTTACCATTATTAAACCATATTGGAGAGTAAATGTGCTTATGGTAAGAAGGCTTCAGCTCAATGATTAGAATAGGATATCAGAAATGCTAATATGATCCATCACATTATATATTAATACTAAGTATGTTTCTGATGTAAAAATTCACTAAATTTTATATTGGCGCTTTAAAATCGAAATTCTAGAATAAATTCTGTAGAGTGCCAAGCAATAGCAAAATACCAATATCAATAATTGAATATTATCAATTAAACTTACTTGACCTGCCTATTGTGGAGAATTTTATTGAACGCTAAAGATTGAAAGTGAAGCTAGTATGTGTGTATTTATATGTACACACTACTAAAATTTATCAATTGTTTTAGGATAAAATGGACTGCAATTATATATTGGAATGTGGAGTAAATTACTAGTTAAGTAATTTATTAAATCGTCCATTAGAAGGCAGTAAAAAATTTAAAAAGACTAGAGTAAGTATACACACTTTAGGGGGAATATTTTGACAGCTCCTCTAGGCAATTCAAAGAAAAATGGCATGCTTCTATATTTATGAGAGATGCAAAGAGTATAAATTTTTGGTAGATTACGCTTAATAAATGGTTAACATAATTTTATGATTTTAAGAATAAAAGGAATACTAAGAATATATCACATCACATGACAAGCGTTTTTTTTTTTAAAAAAAAATGTTTAAAAATATTTCGTGTTTACATATAATGGATATATATCATTTACACAGCATTCAACAGAATGAAGTAAGAATTATAAATTAGTTGATGTATATAAAAATAAAATGATTAAAAAAAAATAAATTGATAGCATTTAGAAAGATGTAGAATATGCTTTAGGTTACTATGGGAGAAAGTGGAATGACCTTTCTCTGAGACAATAAACGATAACAGTTTTATAATTATGGGAGGATAACAATAGACGGATCAACTGATAAAACAGAACGATTAACAGTGCTATCATAAAGAATAATTGCTAGAAAGGATAAATATACTTAAAGAATAGATTTAAAAGATATATATATAAAGGCAAAATATATATACTTTAAAATATTTAATAAAAAGGATAAGATTTAAGAATTAAAACTTAGACAACTTATAAATATGAAAAAGTGACTAGAGAAAAACATTACTGCAATAATCAACCTGGTGAATTAGATTTCAAGAAGTATATATATATATAAAGGGATATATAATGTGAATTATAAAAGAAAAGATTGTATATTAAATTCATTGACTGACAGTAAAAAATATATGAGAAATTGTGCACAAATATAAAAGTAAAATAAATATATCATCATCATTATCAATCCACTGCAGGATGAAGGTCTCTCCAAGTTTAATCCATCTTCTCCGATCTTTAGCTTCTCTTCTCCACATCACCCCTGCACACTTTCTTATTTCATCCATCCATCTCACGTGGTTTCTTTCTGGGTCTTTTACAATCTCTTGGAATCCAGTTTAAAATTTCAATTGTCCATCTATTATCATCTCTTCTAACAATATGTCCAGCCCAACTCCACTTCAATCTTTTAATTTTTTCTATGAGGTCAGTAACACCTGTTTGTTCTCTTACCCATACATTGCGTTTACGATCTCTTCTTGTTACTCCCAACATACATCTCTCCATACTTCTTTGAGTGGTCTGAAGTCTCTGAATTGCTCTTCTATTAAGTGTCCAAGTGTCAGATCCATAAGTAAGAACTGGTAAAACACATTTGTTAAAAACCTTCCTTTTCAAACACATAGGTATATGTCCTTTTAGTATCAAGTTATTTCTACCAAAAGCACTCCAATCAAGTTTAATTCTATGATTAATTTCCTCCATTATGTTTCCATCTGTATTAATAATCTGACCAAGATATTTGTAACTGTTAATTTCTTCTAATTCATCATAATCAATCTTTATTTTCATATTTTGAGCAAATAGATTAAACATTACTTTAGTCTTTTTAACATTTATCTTTAGTCCTACTTTCATCTGATAATTCCTGCAGATCTGAAGCATTATTTGCAAAAACAACTACATCATCTGCAAAATCTAAATGACTTAAATAATCACCATTTACTTTCACTCCTTTAGTTTCCCATTTTAATCCACAAAATACTCCATGCAGCACTGCTGTAAAAAGTTTTGGAGATATGGAGTCACCTTGTCTTTCTCAATGTTGACTTTCCCAGTGTCATTATGTAATCTAATTGTTGCTGTTGCATTTTTATAAATATTCTTTAAAATATGACAATATCCTGGATCTATACCTTGATGATCTAATGCTTTAATCACTGAAGAAATGTTTATAGAATCAAATGCCTTTTCATAATCTACAAATCCTAAGCATAATGGCAACTCATATTCATTTGTCCTTTCTATAACTTCTCTCAATACCTGGATATGATCTACTGTACTAAAACCACTTTTAAATCCGGCTTGTTCTCTTGGTTGGTGGAAATCCAATGTTCTCTGTAGACGAGTAGTAATTATCTTGGTAAAATTTTTTATATAAAACTGATAAAAGGCTGATAGGTCTGTAATTTCTAATATCTTCCTTATCACCTTTTTTAAATATTAATATTATTACTGCATTCTTCCAATCATCCGGTACATCTTTATCATTTAGACATTTGGTATATAACTTTGCTAAAAAAATTTCTATTTCTTCACCTGCTTCTTTTAATATATCAATTATAATTCCATCATTATCTGGAGCCTTTCCTTTCTTCATACATTTAATTGCATGTCTCACTTCTTCATTTAAAATTCTGGGCAATTTGGAAGATGTAATAGATATAGGAGGTACTTGTTCTTTATTACTATATAATTCTTGATAAAAATCTTCTACCAATTTCATGATGTCATCTCTCCTTTTAGTAATAATTCCATCTTTTTTTCTTATTGCAGATATAAATTTCCTACCAATACCAAAATGTTGTTTTACATTCTTAAGACTTTTATTTTCTTCTACAGCTTTCCTTGCTAGTTCACAGTTATACTTTCTTATATCATTTTCAACTCTTTTCCGCACCATTTTACAAAATTCGAGATATTCAATTCTTTTTAATGCATCATTTTTGTATATCTTCATATTCCTTCTTTTCTTCATAAATTCTCTAGTCTCAGTAGAAATTTTATTGGTCGATTGCTGTTTCTTTCTACCAGCTATCTTTGTTGCAGTTTTCAAAAGTGTATCAGTTATTTTCATATTAATTTCATTCAAATCTGAATCATGTTCAAAATCTACTAATACTTGAAACCGATTTGTAAGTTCTAATTTAAATTCATTAGAATGTTTCTGAAGATTAGGAATATCAACTGTAAATATTGTTTTTCTTAATAATTTTTGTCTCTCTAGTTTTACATTAACACGTATCTTATACCTTACTAATCGATGATCACTTCCTGTGTTAAATTTATTAAGAACATTACAATCTTGAAATATGTATTTCCTGTTAGTCAAAATATAATCCAATTCTGCTGTACCTTCATTTGGATGCTTCCATGTCCATTTCCTTTTAATATTTTTCTCAAAAAAAGAATTCATAATATAGTTTTTCTTTTTCTGCAAACTCCACAAGTCTATGTCCTCTCATTTCTATTACCATAACCAAAATTACCCACAGCACTTTCATTTTTTTACCAATTCTAGCATTAAAGTCTCCCATAACAATTTTAAAATGGTGTTTACTCTGATCAAAAAAATAAATATATACCACACAAAATATTACATTTTATGAAAGAAAAGATAAAAAAGAATATTCAAGAACTATTTAGACAATTTTCACTGTAGTAATAAACCTAGAAAACTAGATTGCAAAAAATAAAATGGGATATGCAATATAAATTATATACGTTATTATGGCTGGTAGTTTGATGTTTTTTTTTTAGCACAATTATTAAAAATTTCAATTTTAGCACTACAGTAAGGAGGTGTAACGTACACAAAACGAAAATGGCTCATCAGACCATTTGATTAATTTTATGAATACATATATATGACAAGAAATATTAACATTGCACTATAAAACTGTTTCTCTCATTACATGGATATGCATGTAATTTACTTATATCCTGCAATGAATCAGATATTGGATTCGGGTAGATGGGATTGGGAGACTAGTCATTATATATTGAAAAAATATAGCCAAAAATATGGAAAAAAATTTCATTTCAATTATCTCTAATATGGAGAAAAAGTTTGTATTAAAGATCTTAAGAATATTCATAAATCCGCATAAAAAAGTGAGACAATTTCTTTTTGATAAAATATATTAAATTATATATGCATTAAATATGAGAACTTGGTTAATAAAAGCAAAAAAAGATAGGTTATTTTACAACTTCTTTGAAAGCAGTCAAAACTATATATATATAGTTAAAATTTGTATAAAAATTATGTAAAGAATTAGCAGAGAGCATTTTCACTCATTACATTTGCTAATAAATTTTAAATGCCATATATTTGAAATGAAATAACCTTCCCAATTTTATTTCATCTATTTCCCTAGTAGACAAAATTATAATTTTTCTAAAAAGCACATTAAATGAACATGTCAGATTTCAATATATAATCAAATGTTTAAATGAAGTTGTGCCAATAAGGTTATGACAATATACTAATTTTAAAAGAATTATGAATCTTGAAAATATAAATATTAACAATACTTAGTTTCAGACAGTTTTTCCAAATTATATTTAGAATCTTAACATCTTTCTACTTTAAAACGAACGTAACAAATAAAACCAACTATATTATAACATGCTTAATGTAAATAATAATTTAAAATACTACAAATTAAAATCTATTTATTCATATAGGGTTAGCTATAACAAATACAATTTATATTTTCATATTCATGGGAGATACTCGTCATGTTTGCTTCAGAAACTTTAAATGGCGAGTGTTGTGTAACTGAAGACACAATTTATTAAAATTAAATGAGGGCATTAGTAAAAAAAAGTTAATATTTCAGTTAAAAATTATGTTCCCACTATATATGATGAGCAATCCCAGGTGGCCTAATGTTTGAAAGATTTCATATGCTTGCTCTGATGATGTGGGAAATATCTAACACTTTCATTACACCACTCCCATGCTAGGCAGGGGCTAATTTCTATCCACTTTTAACACCTTGTAGAGGGATGTAATCGTAAACATGACATGAGAAAAAGAGTACTGGTTTAGTATCTTTGGTCATATGTTTATTATTACATCCCAAACCAGTCCCTACTTTACATGAGTGGCATAATGAAAATTACACTGCAGAAAAATTATTCATTATTGGATAATCTCTAGTGTAAGGAATGGCTAATAAACATTAATAATATTCTTCCATTAATGGTTTGTGTAAAGTTGTGATGGCAGCAAGTTTGACACCAATTAAATTGTAGTTGCTTACTATCTATATATATTGAACAATGATATGTAAGAGATTGTGGTCTGGGCAACTGAAGAGTTCTGGTTCACCATGAAATGTGGATCTAACATCTTTTTCAAGTCTTTAGTCATATGTTTATAATTACATTCCTCTATAAGTATTAAAAGTGGATAGAAGCCAGTCTCTACCTTGCACGAGAGCAGTGTAGTGAAAATTACACTACAAAAATATTATTCAATATTGGATCTCTAGTCTAATAAAAATTATTAATATGTAACACTGTCATCTAGAGTTCATTTATTTTATTCAATATATTTTGGCTTCTACAATAGAAAAATTATCATTCTCTAGACAGAGCATTTATTATATTGCCTATGCATAGATACATCTTAGATAATTAAGTTTCCAATGATGTGTAACCTATAATATAATGTAAAAATATTGAGGCTTAATAGTTTTTTTAAATACATATTGGAATAAACAAATGGCATGAGTTGATAATAATAAAAAACCCCACAAGAATTCTAATATGCAAGTGTACATAGCAGATTAATAATTTTAGATAGTACTATTAATAGATAAAAAAAAAAGTAAATATTTAAATAATTATAACTTGCATTATATATTTCTGCTACATTTAAATAAAACTCAATCATGATTAATTCACATAAGAGAGAATATACGAAGTATAGATAATAAAAACATTTTTAGCACATGAGCCAAAAAACAATGGAATTTTTTTCATTAGCTGATGAGAAAAATTTTCTTCATTAATGTAAACTAAAACTACTGAGTAACTATTAAGCATCACATTTCCTATACTAGCACATTAATTGTTGATAAACAGAGCAAAACTCTCCATACATATTGCCACCTGTGCTAAACAGAGTAATCAATGGATGCCAGAAGGCTTGTGCATAAAATCCCTACTCATCCAATATCTCTCAGATCCAAAGCTCCTCACTGACGAAGGCCACAAGCCAGAAACTAGTCTGGGGATATTGGATGAGTAGGCATTAGATAGGGATTTTATGCACAAGCCTTCTGGCATCCATTGATTACTCTGTTTAGCACAGGTGGCAATACTGTATGGAGAGTTTTGCTCTGTTTACTGAGTAACTAATTAACATTCATTATTACAAAATTAGTTACTTTTCTTTATAAGGTACTTGGGAAAATACTGTCCTGCCACTGCTAGAGACATCATTTCTGCAAAAATATTCAGAGTAGGGGGCCAAAAGCAGACCATGCAAGTTACAGCTGCTAGATGGCGCTGTTCACCATGCGTACGCTTTAATAGATATTATTAAGAAATTATATGAAAATAATTATTATATATATCAATTAGAGAATATAGAATCAATTAAAGTTAAAAATGGTGTGGGATTAAGGCAAGGATGCCCTATGCCACCTATTTTGTTTGTGTTGTATTTGAGTGAAATGGAAAGAGCAATAGAAAGATTAGGAAGAGGAATAGAGATACCGTTAATAGGTAGTAAGGGAGTTTATATTTTGTCAGGTCTTTTTTTTGCAGATATATTTTTGTGTGCAGAAAAAAGGAGAAGATATGGAAGTTATGTTGAGGACATGTGCAAGGGTGGGTAAAGAGATGGGGATTAAATTTAGTAAAGAAAAATCAAATATAATGATGGTTAATACTAGGGAAAGAGAAGATGTAGAAATTTTATTGGAAGATATTAAGTTAAGTGTGGTGAATAGATACAGTTATTTGGGAATTATTTTAAGTAATCAGAAAAATTATTTGGATGAATGGGAGAAAAAATTGATAAATGAAGCAAAGAAAAGAAAGGGATTGATAAAGAATTTAACAGTATTTTCATATAATAAATATGATGTAGCTAGAATTATATGGAAAGGAATTGCAGTAGCAGGGTTAACATATGGTAATGATGCATTATATGTTAGTAAAAAGATAGATTACTTAGAAAAAGCTCAAAGGGAAGTAGGAAGACATGCATTGGATGCAGAAGTATGGACAGCAAGGGAGGCAATTCAAGAAGAAATGGGATGGTCAAGTTTTCATATGAGAGATGCAAAAAGTAAAATGAAAATGTTTGGTAGATTGCAGTTTATGGTTAATAAAAGAATAGCTAAAATAGTATTTAATTGGGTTATGAGTAAAGGGCAGGTAACAAGATAGGTGAGAACGGTAATGCAGTATGCAAAAGATTTGGATAAAGAATTTATATCAGTATATTTGTACAAAAGATGGGATGATTGTGTTAAGAGGATTATTGAGTGTTATAGTAGTAAGGAATGGGATAAAAGAATAAATTTATTAATAAAGACTAGGGAGTTAGAGAGATGGAGAGTAAAGAGTTTAAATATATATAGAAATAAACAGAATATTAGGTGTGAGTTAATATATGATAATAGTAAGGAAAGTAGTTTATTGTTTAAGGCTCGAACAGGATCTTTAGCTACAAAAAGAATATACATGTAAATGGAAAAATATGGGCGATTTATTTTGTAAATTATCTAAGGAAGGAATTGAAAATATTAGGCATTTGTTAATTGAATGTAAATGTTTGGAAACAAAGGGTACGTATAATGAAGTTGTGGAAAAATAAATATGAAGGTGATTATACAGAAAGTGAATTATTGGTTTTTATGTTGGGTTTGGGAAAAGATAAGGGGGATTTAGATATAAAGGTTATAGAGTTGACAAAGATTATGTTGTGGAAATGGGATAGAGCAGATTATGGGTAAATTTACAGTGGGGAATGTAAAATAAAGTGGCTAACAGGTTTATCTCGACTTCTTTTAAGGAGAAGCCATAATACATCACATCACAGGAACATTATGCCAAGTAGCAGCCAGCACTACTGCCCGCTTGGTGGCGCTGTTAGCCATAGGTAAACCAATCCAGCTGAAATTGTCTGCTAAACAGCAACTACCCAGCAATCTAGCCCACTAGGTGGCGCTGTTTCTCCAGGCTACGAACGGAAAACAGCACCATTTAGAAGCGATATTTACACTCGCTTGCTAGTTGGGTTTTATATGCACATACTTAAAAATACATAGCGTGTAATGTGGTGTGATTAATATATAAACCAGAAATATTTAAATCTGCCTTCAGACTTAATACGGTTACGTTGAATTACACTCTTTGATAAATCTATGTATTTTTAAAATATTTTCTTTTAAAAATCGATTTTTTTTTTTTATCTAAAAATGTTTTTTCTTTTTTTAATTTTTATGACTTTTTTACTGCAATCTTTCAAAACTGCTAAAAATCGGTCTGGCAGTATTTCTTTCTGAACTTCGTTATTTTGTTTGTAAAACTTTTAAAATAATACAAATTACATTTCGGTTTATAAATCTTTCAATTACTATTTCACAAACGTGGTATTTTAAAAAGGTAAATTTGCCTTTTGTTTTTTGCAGAAATGATGTCTCTAGCAGTGGCAGGACAGTATTTCCCCAAGTACCCTTTATAAAATTAAACTGGCTCCAATTTCTTTGGGAATAATTTTTTAAGTTTGTACTTTCTTTTCAAATAGAAAATTTCACGATCCCCATTACTACTACTACTTTTGATAATTATCATTTATGTATTATAGTTTGCAAATTAAATTTAGTTCTATACTTCACTTACCAGTCTTTTGTTAAAGAATACAATCTTTTAAAATTTGTAAAAATAAAACAAAAAATTTGAGTTTCCTTAATCAATAAATTGATCAGTTTTTTTGAGCAGACATTTTCATTAATTTGAAAATTTCACAAGTTTACAATGTTAATTTTTGATTAAAATATGAAATAATAATCAAATGATATTTTACTAAAGAGGGCATATAATATTTAAGCACCAGAAATCATAGTCAAGCTACGATGCACAAATTTTTCAAAAATCTCACATTATTAAACGTGGAAAATTAGTTTCTATACTTTTCACTTTGATAACCTATTAAATTGCTGAATGATTTTAAAATGTTCAAATAATCTAGCATTTTAAAGATCCTACTATAGATAATACAAAAGCTTTTCCAATCAAGATTTAATTTTTTGTCTACAAAATGCACCAATTTCTTTTACTAAATAATTTTTGAAGTCCATTTGCCTATTCAATAAAATCAATGCTTTGAAAATTTTTCATATAAGTCTGCACTACTAGTCTTCTGATGGGAATCAGTCTTGAACTTTTTTATGCTATAGTTTTCTCCTACTAATTTTTATTTTTGACAAACTTCTTTATATCCCTGTAAATCATTATTCAATCATTTTTCTACATTTTATTCATAGCAATCCCTCAACCATAGATTGAAAAAATAATAAATGTGAATTCACCATTTTGCTATCTACATAAACACTATCATTCAATAATTTCTTCAACTAGCGCATTGTCAATCATGTAATTGCTCTCTTTCTCTATTACTATAGTAAAACACTAAATAAACCTATAAAAAATGGATAAACTTTTTATATTACAAAAATTAATGTTCTGAAAAATGTAAATTTTCATTCTCCCCCTTCATTAAACAACCTACTCAACAATTCTAAAAATAAACTACCTACAGAATCAGCCCATCAAATCAGATTGTCTAAAAATTAAATGCAATCAAATCAATTGTGAAGCCGCATATTATGGAGAATCGAGGACCAATCTATCAACAAGACTGGCCCAGCACAAATATTCGTATAACAGAGCCATGAAAAGCTTGGGATATTCCTCTATATTTATGGACCATGAGCAAAATGCCATAAATTTGATCTGACAAAAGCTGAAATTTTATGTATAGAAAGGGAGGACAGAAAACCAAAGATTATGGAGGCTTAGACAATAGCTAAAGATCGAAGAAGTGGGCTATAAAATTAAAATATTTCTGAATGAAACAATTTAAATGAACAAAGCTATCAAGCATATTTATTATGAATATTAAATAAATAAATGAGCTATGAATATATTAAAATCATGCTCAGCATGAATAAGTGTTTAGACAATATGGTTACCTTTTCCATATAAATGTCCAAACATTTATATTACTAAATTACCATTTTTTTGTTAATGTTCAAATATGTACCTTTTATCGTAAGTGTATGGTTATATAACTTAAGGCTATTATTATCCATGAAAACAAATGGCAGCAGATAGGGGGGATAAGACAACTTTATTTTTCCATTTGTTTCATTCAACTGCATCCAATTTTAGTTCTATAATAATTAAATTATGGATGCAATATATCAAAATTACTAGTGTTTTCCTGAAGGTTTGTGATATTTTACTTGTATTTATATATTGGACTATTTCCATCATTTAATACAAGTATTGAATGTCTTTAGAAAAATTTAACTATTTAAATATTCCAAATACATTCAACTATTAGTAATAACATACAGGGTAGAATAATACCTCTCAAAATATGCTACTACTGACCTGAGCGCTATTACTAATAGTTGAATGTATTTGGATAATTTGAATAAAGTTAAATTTTTCTAAAGTCAATAAATACTTATATTAGATGATAGAAATAGCCCAATATATAAATACAATCAAAAGTACTATTATCACTTTATTTATTTCTCTTAGCTTTTACAAAATGTACAATCTGACATTCATATCCATTGCTGATTCATTTTTGTTATCTCTTAATTAAAATATATCATTCAACCAGTCAAATTCTTAATCACAATCAATGTTATTTGCTAAATTCTTTTTCCTTGAATCAAAAGCAACAACTTTAATCTATCATAATGGTAAAGATTGTTAATATTTTGCCTGTTTTTCATTAGCACCAAATTATTTTTTCTTAATCTTTTTAACATTCAATCAATACAATCATATTATATAATAGCCTCATTTAATCATACAATATAATTTAAAATTGTTTTTCTTTTTATAACTTTATTATAGAATTTCGTATTCTTTCAGTGAAAGAATAAAAAGTACACAGTAAAATATATGTAAATGTGTCTTCTCAATTTATTATTAACTATATTATATCAATTTTTTTTTTTATAATTTAAGTTGATACATATATACTATACATACAAACAATATGTATTTTATTCTAATTAAACTTTATCAACAAAATGTGAGAAGAGCACTTGGAACAAAATATAGCAAATATCACCGTTCCATTGTACATTAACTTCTTTCATTAAGTTTTAATCACAATATTTTAAGTATAGAATCTTCATCTCATCAATTTTCTTGATACTATTTGTGATTTAATTACATAGATTCTGTATAAAATTTGGACTCTTCCATTAATATCTTTATTTACATCTGCTTCTATACAATATAACAAATATAATTATTCCCTGGTTACACCATGAGTTATTTTGGTTCTTATTTATTTCAATAATTCTCATTATTTTAGTAAAATGAATTCTTTTTTCAACAAGCTTAGATCCAAGAATTTTCTATCTCAAATAAGTTTGCTTATTTTATTTTGATCCCAAAAAAATAATCACAAAAATTCAGATCAAATTTATTCTCAATAAAATTCAATGAATTTCATTAGGCTATGTCAGTGACACTCAGCCTTTTGGGTTCCCACATACTACCCAAAGAATATCAAAATTTCTCCCACCACCCTTTATAAAAAATTTTGACAGCAAAATAAAAAAAATTATATAGATAGACAAATAAAAATATTTTTAGTTTTTTGATAACTAAAACATAATTCCCATATTAAAAGTTAAATAATTTTATTTATAAATAAAATACTTATTATTATTACTAACATCTCCAAAATTATTATATAAAAAAACTGTAAAAAAAAAAAAAAACAATCAAAATATTATAAAAACTTTTTAATTAAAATTAACGAGAACTTTTGAGCTTATTTTGCAAAATATGATGTTTCAATATTAGACACTAATACTTTGATTTAAGAGTCAATTAGACTAAAGTATAATTTTTATTCTATATTGTTTTTTTTAAAATATATTGTTGAAAATCCTATTTTAAAATAGCTAGTGCAAAATAGCATTAAAAATTGAAAGCTTTAGCTGTAATTTATTGAAAATCGTTCTTTCTTCAAATGCAAAAAATTATATTATTTAAATAAATTATTTAATCATAATTTTTCAAAAAGTTTATCTTTCACATATCATTTGTATGTCTATTGTGTACCATTGATGGTACATATACCACAGATTGATTACACTGTTATGTAAAAGAAATCATTAAATATTGTCCAATTACATTTAGACAAACACAATGCCACCTACAATATAGCATATTCTTGAAATCCAATTTCTTAATTGTGCATTTGTTTATCGTACTATTATCTACAATGCAGCCTGCAATCTTATATTTTCTGAACTTATGTTTATGATTCCTTACGTACACAAGTTTGAATCTTCAGTTTATTTAACCAAAGTTCTTTATCTCTAACTTCCATCAATCTCTGAAGTTACTGGTTATTCCTCAATACTATTTCATAGCAAATTCAGAATATTCTGAATTGTCCATTAGAAACATCTTTTTATCAACAATAGCAAATCAGCTATATAATCAACATCTTTTCATATTAATACAAGCATCTTATTTTCCGGTTCAGCGATTCATCATTTGATCTACCCCCCCCCTCAAATCATACTAAAAAATGTAAATAAATACATATAAGGCTTTAACCTTAATACTATGCGCCTTGACTGCTAAATTTTACCACGAGAGGGACCTCTACAAATCTTAACACAAGATTACGATTTTTATAGTTAGAGCCGTATATGTATTTATGTGCTGACCATGTGCTTAATAAGAATTAATGTTTACAACTTTAAAATGATTCGAAATATTTCTAATTATAAGATCTAAATATTAACTCGCTGTGACACGAATATTGATTTCTAAACGAGGTAGTGGACTTAATTAATGAAGAACTTACTAGCTTCACACTTTCAAATCAAAATGCTTTAGATTTGTCTATATAATTAAAAAGTAGGCTGAAGATAAGACGGCTGCTCTTATCTTTATAAAAGTCGTAATCTTGTGTTAAGATTTGTAGAGGTTCCTCTCATCGTAAAATTAAGCACTCAAGATACACAAGTATTAAGATTAAAACCTTATATGTATTTATGCGCTGACCATGCGCTTAATAAGAATTAATGTTTAAAAAATGTAAGTAAATTACGTCTACATACATAATTAAAATTCAGATATTTACTATTATAAATATTACCATACATTCATTTCAATCTACCATGATATTGTTTCCATCTTATTGCTAATTTTTTCAATAGCTGAAGATTTTTTTCACATCTATGTAATTTTTTTCTCTTTATAACACAATTAAATATTCAAGCACTTCTCAACTGTGATTTATTCAAATAATCTGTATTTTACAGTTAAGTTTTCCAAACATCAACAAAATCTTAATCCAATTTCAAGACTATAAACAACTGAAGTTTCAATCATAACTTTTGTATAAATATACTATTCTAGCAGAAATTACTTCCTACACTTATTTGGGAGTTTTATATTCTTGATATTTTTACTAATTCCTTCCAATTTCAATTTTGATCTATATTTCAAACACATTCAAATCATATACCTGCAAAGAGCTATATACAACTGACATAAGAATTAAGGTATTTGTTAATAGAGACTGTTAATTTAAAATTTTTTCTCTCTTTTTATGCAGGCTATTATTTTTATAATTTATGATCAAATTATTTTTTTACAAATTTTTTTTTCACATGTTGTCTTTATTCTTTTCAGTAAATTTCTCTTCAATCAACTATTTTTCAGAATTTCAATTAATTTAATTTTCCTAAAAACATCTGATATTTTCTTAGCTTATACTTTGAATATCGAATTATTTATAGCTCTTTTTATTCACTTTGATTATAAACAATTCTTAATCTATTCTTTAATTTAATCAAAGATTTTCTCTTTCACCAAAGATTTTTTTTTATACATTATTTAATGATAAAGATATATATATATAGTGTA
The DNA here is from genome assembly GCA_028023455.1 of Epiperipatus broadwayi. Classification (NCBI taxonomy): domain Eukaryota; kingdom Metazoa; phylum Onychophora; class Udeonychophora; order Euonychophora; family Peripatidae; genus Epiperipatus; species Epiperipatus broadwayi. Next base: position 2,024,420 of record JAQFVV010006209.1, on the reverse strand, counting down.
ATTTGGTTTAATTACTTTTTTACTGTCAAATATATTGGAAATAAAACCAATCAATGAATCACAGAAATTCATGTTTGTATCAAAGAGCAAAATGTCCAAAAGTATTTCTCTTCTTTTATTTCTAATATAGTATTTCAGTCTTTAATTGCAAAAATCATATATCTTATGTGCACGTTTCATCAATTTCTTTTTCATTTGAAATGAAGCATAAACTTCAATTATTGTAAAGTTAAAATGAATTTTCATGAAAATCTATTATCCAATAATAGAAAATATGGTCTTCTGTTTAAATCAATTATACACTAAAATAATAGGGAAAGGAATCCTTTTCCAACTTTATAAATGCAATTTTCTATCATATTCAGTATGTCTGAAGTTTTTGCCATCTTATTCTAGTAACTTGAGTTTTTAAAATCTACATGACATATATCCCTCCAAATGAATTTGACATCCATTTAAAAAGCATAATCAATACAAGCATAACATTGTTAGAATCACCAAAATAGATAAGAACATCTTATTACACTATATCTTCTGCTTTATCTAAGCTTTTTTTGGTACAAGTATCAACGATTGTACCAGTCACTTGACAGCGCTAGCGCTACTCAAAAACAGTTAGATATACCGTTTTTGAGGCACCCAGTAATGCCTTGTAGTGTGTTATGCTAATTTTTCGCAATTCATACTACTTTCAAGCGGCCTGTTCTTACTTCACAAATAGATCACTATTGAGGCTGCGCTATTGTATAATTTGAGGCTTTGTAGATTTGAAGTCAACATAACATTTGAAATGTCATTTAATAAAGTATAATATTACATTCAAATGATGAAATATGATGTCCAAAAAATTTTAAAACTGTCTCAGTGGTTGTGAAGACTTTAAAAATAGGGCAAGTTTTGTTCTAAGCGCGACTTCTTAAATAGTCATAGCAGTTGCGATATTTTCGCGAGATATTAGTTTGTTAATGTATTTCTTTGTTTTTGTATTTTAATTCTGTTTAAACGGTTAATTTACTATTAAAAGAATAACGTACTTATATTGAATTTAATGTAAAAAAGGTCGTAAATAAAGTTTTTTTCCTTGTCGTTCAGCCTGATTAGTTTGTTTATTGCCCCCCGTGCCCATACCAGCGCTATGTGATGACATTTTAATTGGTTATTTTTTTGTTTTGGCGTTTCAAGTATTAGAAAGAATAACACGTATTTAATAAAATCTTAAAAACATCCATAAAGATTTTTGTTATTGTTGTTGTTAAAAAAGAATACATTTACTTTTGTAAAAATGCCGCCGTATTTGTCGATATTAAAAAAAAAAGACATTTAAACGTTATTTAAAAACAAAAATAAAGGTCAAGTAGTTTTTGTTATTGTTAAAAAAGAATACATTTCATTTTGTAAAAATGCTTCTGTATTTGTCATTATTAAAAAAAAGACATTTATTTTTTTAACATTAAAAAAAAAAAAAACAAGTAACGGTCAATTACTTCTTGAAAGGTTACGGCCATGTAACGTTATATTTCATTGTTTTTCGTTAGCAATAGCGCCATCAAGCAAATGGTATGGTCCTGATATTACTACCCCCCTTTTTTTTAAAAAAAAAAAGAATTAATAATAAAAAACAAACAAACAATATCATCTAAAATAATAAAAAAAACCAGGAAAAGATACATTGAAAGCTGATATTTGTCATTCTAATTTTCAACACATTGTAATTTACAAGTATTATATATATTTTTTTGACAGCGCACAGCTTTATGAAATATTTATAGATTGATAAAATAAACTACAAAATTACATTAAAAACATTGCAAAAATTAATCTATTAGATTTACCAATATAAATACAGTAACATTTTAAATCCATATTCTAAACAGTATAGAAAAAAATTAAATGAATTTTTGAATAATTACTAACACTACAATAACAAATAAATTGGTTATTATAATTTTTTTTAAAAAAAAATCTGACACTTTATCAATATTAATTCAAAACACCATTTTTAGCCTCTTGGGGGCAATAGTAGTAACAATACAACAATAATAAAAAAAAAAGACACAACAATTAGAAGTGAATTAAACTTCATTCAATATTTATTTCAACAAATATTTTGACAAGAATTATGAAAATCTTTTAATAATTATATCAATAAAAAACAATTTACTGTGATGTGATTTTAAATATCAAAAATTAGGAAGGCTGAAAAGTGGGTAGTAAAAAACAAAAAAGACTTGGGATTTTTCTTTTATAGTTGAGATGTTTTCATAAGACCAAAAGCTTATTTACTGGATGTAAACATTTTTTTTAAAGATGCCTAAAGATCTAACGTGCATGTAAAATGATAAAAGATTTAACTGTACAAGTCATCATCATCTGCATCTTGAAAATTAGTATTGTCTGGGCCTCCTGCAGCCTGATTTGTACTAGGATTACTGGACTGTTGTTGGCTAGGAAACCTATAAGCACACATAAAATAAATAAATAACATGAAAAAATTAAATGTGTATTTTATGTAGTGGAATTATATTTTGAGTTATGGAAAATTAAACTTATTTAATATACATTTTTTTAAATACATTTTCTATCAGACAAATTGTCTTTTGTTACTTAGTGGAGAAATATGTGAAAAGGTTTGTGAAAAAGTGGACTTGATAAGTTAGTAAGATTTCTTACATTATTATAACAGTATATTTATATGTTTAGCATGAACATCTTTTCCCAACCAGAATGCATTATTTAGTAATAGAATATGCTAGTAATAACAAAGTTGTCTTTATTGGTATTACAATTAAAGTAATGTAAAAAAGTTTTCCCGAAAATTATTTAAAATCTAATCATCAATAGATGAAAAAAAAAAAGGCACAGTCTAAGATTATTCATTGGTAATATAATGGACTGTCATGTATTAGTCTACTGTTGCAACAGGGCACATTTAATTTACAAAATACTTCCTCATTGTTTAATTGTAAAACTGAATACATTATTTGAATAGGATCTGGAGTAAACTCCTAATCTTTAAAAAAAAAACATTCCAAACTACTATTAAAAAAATATTTATTTTCATTAAGTCAAAATAGTCATCAGCTTAAAACGAATTTCTTGAATTTTTGCTTCTGAAAGATCAATATATTATATGAAAAAACTCAATCCTATAGAAAACCATTCTATTAAAAATTAGTATATTTCCTGCATTTAAGAATTTTATAAACATTTTTTATATAAGTATTTCCATATGCAAAGATATAATCTAAGGTTAGATGAGCAAAGATAACGCTTGTTTTTATTTTGAACTTCCTTTCCCAAGTGAGTAGTTAAAGACAGAACTAGTTTGTAGCAGCTTTGTTTTGCCTGAATCTAGTCTGTTTTAAATGCAGACGATTTTCAACTACTAATATTATTATTAAGATTAATTACTGTTTCAAAAACTTAAGGGAACATATAACAGTAATAATGAGCAATCATTTTATGGATCACAGTTAAATTCATTAGATTTTAAAGACTGTTCAAGTTGTGTTTGATGATAAATTTTAAAAATAATTTCTGCATAATTAAGGGAACAGAATACAAGATTGTGAAAATGCAATATTTTCCTCTAGAAAATTAATTTTTTTCTTATGTGTAGAGTAAATGATAACATGCTGTTTTCTTTTGAGTATTAATAAATAAGATGTTTTCTTGCAGTTATCAATGAATCAATTTTATTATGTATAAATTATTGACATTTCTTTACATCCTAAAAGCAATAATAGTTAGGACTGAAAAAAATAAGATACTAAACGGCAGAAAAACAGACTTTATGTTAACTGGGTTCTGACTTTATTATCTTTTAATAAAATACACAAATTTTTATTTCTTTATGTATCTAGAGCCACATTTATTCTTATTCTGCTACTCAAGCTAATATTGCCTAAGGCCAATACATAGCCATATATTCAAAGAAATAGGATCTTTCAAAGTTTCAAGCCATTTGTATAAAGGGCAAAATAAGATGAGTCCTTAAAAAAAATACAAGATATGAGGTTGCGCTATTTAATTTCCAATGATTTATTCAACTGTAGAAGTCTGATTATATCAGATAAGGTACTTGTTAAACTTATAACCGAGATCATTAAAAAGTTTAAGTGTTTATTTTCTAAAAATACCAATATAATCTGAAAAAATGAAATCATGATAATAATATATACTATCTAGTATACAGTGTAACTATCCAGATTAGTTACTATATATTTTAAAACATATGCACATGCTTATACATTTTTGTCTACAACACACACACAAAATTGCATTAGAAATCCTTATGACAAAACATTGGTCCTTTAGGATTATCAACTTTGTGTATGATATATAATTAATACAGAGGGCGAATGAGAAGTTCATCATTAATACAAGTTAGAATAATTACAATAAATAATTGTAAAAGCAGTAAGACTGCAGTTTCATGAAATAAATGAGCAAACACACACAAAAAAACTAAAGTGATTTAAAAATACATTAAAAAATAAAATCCTGAACTTGATGCCACAATTAGAAATTACTTAAAAAATAACAAACAGATTTAACAAATATTTATCCAGATGAAATAAACTTTTTATTTCAAAGAGAAATCCATGTTTAACCAAAATTCACTTTTCTTATTTGCTGATTTTAAGATAGAACTGCAGAAGAAAAACTTTTAGCAGTTTTATAAAAAAAATTATTGTATGAAAATAAATACAAATAAAACTAAAGATAGTTAAATAAAAATTTGGAGTGATAAATAGATAGCAAATTATAAAACAAACTACGTAATTAAAGAAGAAAAAATTTGATAGAATAAAAATGTAATAAAATTTAGAAAATGATGACTTTAAAGAATACATCCAAAAAATTTTGCAATCAGAAGTGAATCCGAGAATAAAAAGTTAAAACAACAATGTATTATATATATAGTACATACAGATTAATACTCCAGCAGTAGTTTATAAAGTAAATAAAATATTCTCAATCCAAAGCACAAGATAAAACTTTTTAAGAGGGAAAAAGTCTGTATTCTCTCTCTCATCTCAATTTACTTATAGAGGATTATTGAAACACTTCAAAAGAAAGCATAAAGATTTTAAATCAATCATATTACTTTTTAAAAACTTGATCTCAAATTTTCAATTCACAGTGATTACTATTATTTAATACATTGAGATTAATACTCTAACAATGGTTTATTAAGTAAATGAAATACAAAGCACAATATAAAACTTTTTAAGAGAAAAAAACAGTACTTTGGAAAGAAAGCATAAAGATTTTAAATCAACCATATTACTTTTTTAAAGCTATATCTCACATTGCTTTATATTATTTTAATTGACATTTGTAAAATTTTTCATTTTACAACTTATCAATACCAAATCAAATAATGAATTATATAAATAAATTGAAGTAAGAAAGATAAGACGGACCACTCTTTTCTATAAAAATTTTTTATCTTGTGCTTTGAGAGTATTTCAGTTACTTAATAAACCAGTGTTAGAATATTAATTTTGATGTACTACATAATATTAAACTGCTAGGAAATTTGTATTTATATATTTTGCAAATGTCAATTAAAATAATATAAAGCAATTTTAGATATAGCTTTAAAAAATAATGATCGATTTAAAATCTTCATGCTTTCTTTCCAAAGTATTTCAGATAACCTTCTATAAGTAAACTGAGGTAAGAGAGAGATTTTTTCTTTTGTGCTTTGGATTGAAAGTATTTCATTTACTTAATAAACCAGTGTTGAAATACTAATCTCAATGTATTACACAATATTAACTGCTAGTAAGTTTGTATTTGTATATATATACTAAATAAATGCACCTTGAAATATGTAAAGAAATCTAGAGAGTTGACAGCTCCAATTATCAAACAACTAATGTTTATGCATGGTGATCAGAGGTTATTTACCTAAAATTTATTTATATGTATTAATATAATTTAAACTAAAAACACTATACTCCCTGTATTAACATCTTTGACACCATAGATATTGTACCGTCTACAAGTAGATGGTCCAAAGATATTGGTATTTAAAATATTTAAGAGCCAAAAAAAAAAAAGATAAATTTAAAGATCTTTTACATTAACGCAGTTTTAATTTTTTTGTTTGTGAAATTTATTTGTTTTTAAAATTTACGATGAAAGTTACGTTTTTCGTTCATATTTTTTTTTTATGTGATTAAAAATAAAAGTTAAAATTGGAAAGAATAAAAGACACGCAGATTACTAATCCAGATAAACTAAAGAAAAGAAAGAATACCACACGCAGATTTCAATTAGTAAAATCTTTCTAACCCTGATTAAAGATGGCAGAATTGTGTTTAAAAAAAAAAAAGAATTTATAATTAAAATTTAAGAAAGAATATACAAGATTATTATCTTGTATGTTGATAAAAGAACAAAAGAAAATAGATGCGCAGAGAAGTCTAAAAATGGATCGCGACCATAAAAAAGGTCAGAAATTTCAACTTAAAACTGGGCCTTTGTTTTTTCCTTAACTAGCAATTTCCATTAGGTCCGGGATAGAGAAAATATCCTATCCCGGACTACCATTACTCATATGCTGAAGCGGATGGAACCGATGCATTTATAGATACCTTTTATCGTATAGGTCGCTCAGAACAAAACATCGAGTCTAGTCATTAGGATTGGCCAAGAAACTACAAGAATGTCGACAGAGGGAAACTAGTTAACTTCAATGAGCTCTTCAAAATGCATACTACAAAACTTACCAGTAAGATTATTCATATCCCGATTGTGACTAAATTAAGCGTTTGCAAACGATCGCTTATAATATTACTACTAATAGAGACCTTTGCAGAATTCTCATAAAAAGAACTTCCTGGAAGAAACTTAAATGAACTTTTAATTATTAAACTGTTTTTGTTAGTTGATTTAATATCTGGATTAGTGTACATGTAATCTTTCCAATTAATTAGCAATGTGTTTTTAATATTTTAATTTGTTAGAATAAAACATATTTATTTCTAATATCAGCTATTCATTGTGCATTATTAATAATAGTTATCAAATTTATTAATGTTAGTTTATTAGGATTTGAGTATAATTTACCTTTGCCAATATTTGTTGACTAAGCTCCGGGAATAATATCTTAAAAAATAAAAATAACCTTATCTATGATAAACTATGACCCAGTTTTCTTTTAAAATCATTTTCTTTTTTATTTACGATGTGCTATGCGACGGATTTCAGCAGATTCTTACATGAATCCTGGGCGCCCTTATTAAAATAAATAAAAAGCTGATTCCGCTGTTAGCTAATAGGCCAGTTAATCAGGAAATATAGCTATGTTTTATAGAAATATGAACAAAATATTTATATTTTCTGTATTCATAGCTTGATTAACTTTCACTAAATTTAAGGTGAGTAAAAGATGGCCTACCAGAATCTAGTAAAACGGGAAAAACATTACAATATATTAATCTATTACTAATTATTTATTAGTCTACAAATTACTATATCTTTCCTTGCCCACATACAAACTTTAAATTCAATTAAAGATTAATATATCTTTTTTTATTTATTACACATGTACAAAAAATATCATTAATCCATCTGATCTATTGTCTCCATGTTTATTACCTTATGCCTAAAACTTCCATTCCTTTACACATTTTTGAAATATTTGAATAGATATCTGAAAAAGATTAATGATGCTCAAGATGCATTTCATGAGAAACCAGCAATTTTTTTACACATGCCATCATTATCAAATTACTATAATATAAAATATGTGTCAAATTTCCTATATTCATATCTTTTATACCAACTACTTTAAATATATAATTAATGATTATTACTAATCATTTATTATATCATTCCTAGCCCAGATATGAATTTTAAATGTTTTTTTATTATTTATTATAGTAATTGATATTGATAGAGAGCATATGATGACATGATCATGGAATGAAAATTTTAAATATATCTAAAAAAGATAATAAGAAGGATAAAGTGGGTTAATAGTACCATGGATTTATATGTAATAATAATAATAAACAGATATATTTATGTTTAACTCAGTTTAAAATTTATATACTAGGAAGGATATGATAATCTCTTGCATAATAAATTATTAGTGTATCTATATAAAGTGAATAGTGTTATAAATATGAGTGCAGAAAGTTTGACATTTGTAGTTCAAATTATAATAATTTGATATTGATAAATGTAAACAATACTGAACAAGTAATAAAGATATGCTTAAGAGATTGTGAAAGCCAATTAAAAAAATTGGTTTGGCATGAAGTGCATTTTGAATTACAAATACATACATCAAAGATAATTTATCATAGCATTAATAAACATTCAAAATTACTCAAAATATTATGACATAATAATAATACTTAATAAAGCTTTACCTAAAATTTCCACCAAAACCTCGACTTTGTTGCAGTGTCTGAGCAAACATTTCATATTTCCTGATGTCATTGTCACTAACAGATCTTCGAGCAAATTTCATTGCTTCTTCAAAGTGATCTCTACGAATTTCTGGTACAGGATCTTCATCTTCAATTTCCTAAAATTATTTAATGTTAAAAATTATTTTATTCATTACTATTTTATTTAACAATATTTTCAATCAAAAAATTTTAAAAAATAATAAATATTTATAGCGATGTATATTTTAGCAGTAAGTCGATACAACCACATAAAAAACACTCAATCACTGCAATAATAGTTCACTACTGTTGCTATCTCTTTCCCAACACAATTAATTTAAAGATAATCATTTTACAAGTTTCATCAAAAATATTAATGTTATATATACAAGAATTAATAAAATAATAAGCAAGCTAATTTTATATATAATATATATATTAAAAAAAAAAAATCATCAAAGTATGTAAACTGGAAGGGAATTGCTAATTACATTTGCTTGATTTATGAAAAAGACTTGGTTTGAGAATTATAAAGACAAAATACAAAATAAGTATTGTTTCCAGAAGAAATTTATCAATAAAATATAAGATATATAAAAGAAATAAGAGTATGTTTAGACTGCCCAATATCAGCAAAAAGTGAAAAATAATTATTGAAAGCCAAGCTATAATATGCCAGATAAAACTGTCTGATGTGAAAGTTAATTCTAAGGATTATCTCCAATAATGGAAGGGTAATGAAGGAAGACCTACGGATGCAGCAATCTTTTTTTGAAGATAAATAATTGGAATTAAGTGAATCAAGATTTTTTGCAAAACCAACATATACATGATGTTATGACTATACCCAAAGAAGCAACTATTGATATCCATGGAATAATAAAGTGAAGATAAATATCATTTATTATGCGAATTAAAAATCCCTATCAACTATATTTTGATCTTAGTTAAAAGGCTATTTGAAGATAGTGATGATAATGATTTTTACACAAAAGAAGCCCGTTTTTGATTATAAGAATATGAGAGCTCATAATAAAAGAAATATAAGTATTTTACTTATTTTATTTCTAAAGTAAAATATGCAAATGCAACCAAGAAAAATATCTGAGAAATATTGGAAAATATTATTAATCAGTTTATTATTGTTAAAAACATTATAATTCATATACTCGGTCATACACAATTTTCATATTTGTTTTAGTTTAAAGAAAAAAATGAATATAAATACATGTAGAAAAATGTTACATTTGTTTTGGTAAAAAATATATATATGTAAAATAAAATAAGTTGGGTTAAAATATATAACTTCTTGAGCAAAAATATTTTTCAGTGGTTAGAGGCAATGAGCAAATTATGCTTTTGTGATGTTAATACCGCTGTGCATTAAAAGGTCATATATAGCTCATATTTAATTTAGTTTAAAGTAAAAGGTAAATTAATACTTATAAATAGATATAAAAAAAATATGCATTTAATAGGCTCTAAAAATATATATGTATGTAGAAGAGAATAAGTTAAAATATATTGCTATTTTTTGGTTAGAATATAGTTCGCACACCTTCAATTTTCTGGAATGCGCTACTATTTTTTTAAGATATTGTGCAAATATATTTTTCAGTGGTTAAAACTTTTCATGATGTTAATACAACTATGAACTAAAATATGTTTTACCAAGTAACATTGTATGTCTGTAAAACAAATTTCTGCCAGTTTTATAATTGCACATATTATAAATAAATAATATATTATTTAAAATATCTTTTCACATTTCTAAGGTAGTCCAAAAAAAGTATGTGAAATTTGGGACAGAAAAAGCAGGGGGTGGGGGGATAAGATAGCATAAAAACTATTTCTTTTTTATATATTAAAATAACAACAACAAAAAAAAAAAACACTACAATATTAGTTATAACTTATTTATTTCAAAAAATTAATGCAACATTCGATATTGCAAGTGTTCAGCAGCAGCTGCAGACCTTTTGCATTTAATTAAAATTCTGAATTAGCTAATTGAATGATTAATAAAAATGTCATGTGATGTTTGGGAATCAGAAAAGATAGGTTGAAATGCTTAAAACAATCATTGGTCATGTCAAACTGCACAGAAATAAATTATATATAAAAATAAATATGATTCAACAATTGTTTAATTATATATTTATAATAAATGTAAGCATATCTGAGTGACAATTACAACATATTTTCATAAAGAAGTTAAAATTGATAAATCATAAATGATTCAATAAGTCTTCCAAGTGCAAACCACATTTAAAAAAGTGTTATCAAAATATAAAGCAGGAGGATCATTAGTCCAAAGCTTTATATAAATTCATCTAAAAGAACTCACAAGAAAAACACTCAAAATCTATGCATTAAAAAAATTACGAACACTTTTATAGTAATATATTGATAAGTGATAATTTTTTGATGACAAAATATAAAAGTACACGATGGTCATACTAACTACTTAAAACTAGAGTACAAAAAAAACAACAACACAGCAATAGAAGTCTTTTCTAATACAGTAAATCTGAAAATCATTTAACCATTAATTTTTATATATTTTATTCAATTGTCAATTATTGAAAATGCTTTGGCTATCATAAAAGTTTCTGATAACCAAGTTTTTCTTTTGTAGATCATTATTAAGTAACCTGTATGATCCATATCAAAGGTAAATTTAACAATACCAGGATTAGTTAGATAAATGTGGAAAAAATAAAGGGATCTTACTATATTAAAGATATCATAGAAATATATATGAAGGTTAAATAATTATTAAATTATCAAATTTAGACCAGGATTTATGAGGAAGATTGTGATTACAAGACTTTGACAACTTTTGGTTTTAATGATTTTTTTTTTTTTTTTGGGTTATTGGCTATAATGTTTAGCAATCTTTTGTGGATATTTTTTCACCATTCACAATTTTACTATATAGATAAACCATGTGAATAAAAAATTAATAATTTAGAAAAATTGGAATTAAAAAAAAAGCACTAGAAAAAAATTTTAACATTTAAATAAAAAATATACTTACCATATCCTGATCAGGATTATTTGCTCTTTCTCTTTCACGACGAATATCTGCTTCAATTGATTCTCTAATTGCTAATTTCACTGCTCTTTGACAAACTTCAGTTAAATCAGCACCACTAAAACCATGAGTTACTTTAGCTAGATACGGTAAATCAATGTCCTAATAAAAAAAAAAAAAATAAAAGAATATATTTTAAAGATAAAATTCTTTGAAATAAGGTTAATGAATTAATGATTTCTTATCACATTTTTTGGTTATAACCACCTTCTAAATTTCATTTAAACTTCTTGGTTCCAATCCTCTCCACAACTGTATGATTAATTTTTCATAAACAGAATTATATATTTATGTAATGTAATAAAACCAATATCATTGATAATAGAAAAAAATATATGTTAAATAAAATCTTGTGAAATAGTGACTTTAGCTTTTAAACTTACAGTAGTTACGAAACTGAAAGCAATAGAATTAAGCTTTTAAATTTAAAGTAGTTATGAAACTAAAAACAATAGAATTTAAAATCAGATGAACTAAATATATGCCAGATGAGTTTGAATGGTCTCTAATATTTTCACATTTTACTTTCCAAAAATATTAAATAATTTATTTTTCATTGATCTGGATCTTATGATAGATATAATTTTTATTAATGCTTATTAAAAATTATTTTTCCATTTTCCTACTGAATAATAATAAAATAAAAAACAATTTTTTTTATTTATAAAAACTATTTAATCTACAATCACAATAAACATACAGTGAATGCACTTTTTGACGTAGTTATAGACATTTTTAGTACACCCCCCCCCCCAATATATTTTTTAAAAATGAAGTAAATATCTTTCAACTACTTTCTTCAAATGGAAAATTTTACAAGTGCTATCTTCACCCTAATAGGTGACAGATATAATGTATCCGATGCCATGCACTGATTAGTAAAATTTTATAAAAATCATTTGCCAATCTAGTCACTGTATTATCTCACATCAGCTGTAAATTTTTTCGATAGTGTATGCAGAATAATTTATTTTTTTCTTCATTCTTAACTCATTATTTCTTGGAAAATATTAAATTTTGCAAAAACCATCTCAAATATTTCTTTAGCATTATTTAATTTATAAAAGTTAGCAAAATTGTTATTTTCAATTCACTTAATTAAATTAACCTTTTCATTTCTTGGCAGGGCACATTGGATTTTTGGAAACTGATTGATTGTATATTTTTTATAACTTCACTTTGCATTATGCAAAAGTCAAGTGGTATATGTTATCAGAAAGATAATATACCAAGAAATGTAATAAAGCTGGAAAAATATAGACATTATTATATATTCAAAATTTTTATACTTGTAAAAATTATTTTCATGTTTTTTCATAAACACCAAAATTTAGCAGATAAATTTTAAAATTATACTTTTAATATTAGGCTCATTAAATTCCATATAAAATTTCCAATAAAATTTTGTATACCAGATGACCTACTTAAGACAGGCTATCATTCTAAAATATCAAAAAATAGACATTGATATTTTTCATTTTTCTAGAAATCCCATAACTGATTCTTCCTCGTTAGATATCTGTATAATCAATGAAGAGAAAGTCATAAAGAAGAACAAGCCTAAAATATAGTCTTTAGGTTGTAAATGACTCAGATACAATACATGTGAAAGTAAACAGAAAATACATATGTTTAGATTTAGTGCAATATAGAATATTAATAATAATAATAATGCTATTTTTATAGTCTGTTTACTTTTCATCTAATGAAAAAGATTTTACTGTTAGTAAAGTCCATCTGAAGTATAAAATCAGGTGATTATTATAAAATGATTGTTTTCAAGTAATTGTTATTACAACAATGCAGCAAAAGAATAAACATAAAAATGATTTAACTTATCTATTGGAACTATTCATGACTCCTCAATCTGATCACAAAGTCAAAGCAACAATGAAAGATGGTTGCAGGAACTGACATTATTATTTATTATCCTGAATAAAGCTAAGTGAGGTGAAGTACATTATAAATATTTCAATTTCAGTTGATAAATAATAAAGCAGACTCTCTGATCTCTATAGTCAATAAAATCTTTTTTCTGGGCAGGCAACACAGTACTTTCTTTTTGAATATCATGAATCAACTAAGAGCACAGCTTGAGTAACCAGATATCAGAAAGTGAATTTTTATCTATAAAGAACTATATGACACACATGACCATTACGGCTATCTGTCCCAGACCCACCATTTGATATTTTATTGGTTTTGAGTGATCATATTCTCTCATGTTTTCTGTAATTGGTAAATTTCTTAATAGTTTTGTCAACTATATCTCTTTATTTATCTGATATGCAGCTCTAAAGTTTATATATATAACTGTGGTCACACACACACATAATTGGGGCTAAATTGCATTGCAATTTTTACTTTTAATATTTAGCTTTTTTTTTAAAATCATTAAAATCTAGACAAGAAAATATATGTAAAGAATACCACAAATGATTTTTTCCATCTATTTTTCTATAAAATAATAACTGAACAAAAAAATGCTTAAGAGTGATTGAAAATCTTGAACAATGTTTAACCGTAAAGTCTTTCTAATTCATCATGAAAACATTTGGTGCGATAAGGACAATCAATATATTTATGAGCAAAGATGGCTTGTTAATTCTTTTTTTAAGACATTATAATTACTATTACTTTTAAGAAATCATTAGCAAAAATTATGAGAAAGGTTTAAAATTAGTTTGTCAGTCCCACAAGGAGAAATTCACAGCCAATGCTTGAATTAGTTGAATAATCCATTATTCTCTGCTATAAATTTCTCACTAAACCTTAAATCGTAAGAATAACAAAATGAAAAAAAAAAAAGAAAAAGAGTACTATTTGGAAAAATCATAAAATCTTCATTTTTTATCATAAAGAAATAAAAATTACATTCTGAAAGGAAAATAGCCACTGAATCTAATGATGCAAGCGTAGTATGTATAGTTTTCATGTTATCTATCGTAAGTTGAAGCCAACAATCGCTAATTTGAAAATACAAGTCCGCAACTTACAGGTGCATAAATATTAAAAAAAGGTTAATATAAAAATAATGGCTGCTAGCGACAGCGAATTTATTGCTTGTTAATAATAAAACTTTATGATATATTACTTAACAATTATAAAGTAAAAATCAACATCAGGATGTAAAAATTGAATTGTAAAATTCTTAAGTTAATAAGTTGCTCTATACATTTGATTTGAATTGCAGTAATTCAATATGTGCATTTTAGCTCTTTCACTTTCTAAACTTTACTTATACATATATAAATATGGAAGATACTATAAAAACACATATAACTGATTAGAAGACAGGATTGTTAAAAACAATGATCCCATGTATTTTTATATTATTTTTCATTTCTCAAGAAATTTCTGATAAAGGAGAGTATTGGTGATACATATTAAGAATATTTTAAATTTTAATCAGAAAGGATATAATTCCCTTCTGGTTAAAATCACATAGAAATACTGCGCTAGTTAATTAAATAGAATTAAATATTTTAAATTTTCAATGTCCAAACTACAATAAATTTCATTAAAAAAAAAAAAAAGCTTACTTTTGCCACAGGTGATTTTCGCAGGTTTGCTCGGAGAATTGCCTCGCGAGATTTCTCATCAGGTAAAGGAATATAAATAAGTTGATCTAAACGACCTGGACGTAAAATAGCAGGATCAATAATATCTGGCCTGAAAATAAATAATTTATTTAACATAATTTTTTTTTCTTAATGTTGTGCAAAATATAAAACTCTAGCAAGTTTTTTAAAGAAAAAAACTAATTGTTATAAACAAGATTTAGATGTTAATTTTTGTAATTATTATTAACATACCTTAATATTTTTACAATTTTATATAAAATCAACAGAAAATACTTTACTTTCTTATTAAATTAATAAAAATTAAAGACAAATTATTTTTAGCATTCAGAAATACATATTACTCAAGTATTGTGAATATAAATTCTAAAAATTGTTTTTAATTAGTATTGGAAACCTTTCATAATAAAATACTTTACATAAAAAATTGTAATTGAAGTTGAATTAGATAGTTTATTTTCAAATTCTCAATTTTGAGGGAAAGTTAAATTATAACATTATAAAAGTTTTAGGTAAAAAGATACCAACAGTTTATCCATAATCTTACAAAAAAATTTGAGCACAATTATCTTTTGCTATTTACAAAATTACAAATTATTATTTTTTTAAGTCTTATATTTCTTAGTGTTTAATAATAATTGCTTAAATGTTTAAAATGAGAATACACTCACAAATTTAAAAATACCTTCTTCCATAGTCAGATTCAAACAAAAAAATTATATAAAATACAATACTTGTAAAAGATTGCTCATATGAATATTCAGATAATTAAGATGTGATTTCATATTTTCTTAAGAAGGTTGCAAGTAATAACAAACTTCATCAATGATGATACTATCTAATTATTGAATTTGCCTTTGGGCAGAATCCTTAACATATATATAACATGCAATATGTATTATTTTAAAATAATGATTATGGAATCAATAATTTAAAAAATAACAACACATTAAAAAAAAAAAGATTTGTTTTTACCGGTTTGTTTTATTAACAATTATATATTCAAATAATTTTTATGATAAAAGAAAACAGAGATAATTATTTTATTAGCAAGATATTTAAAAGTGTTCATTGTGTGTGTGTGATATTGTATTATAATTTTGTAGTTAATAGCAATTTTTAAAAAAATTATGCTTGACAAACTGTTTTTATCTCACTATGTAAATTCAAATTATAAACCATAAAATATCAGATTTTATTTAATTAGCCAATTGTCATACTAGTAATCAACCAAATTTTCTTAATAAATGAAGTGCAGCAAATTTTTCTATTATTTAAGCAAACAACTCATTTCCAATCTCAAATTATGATAACAAGTTTCTGCAAATTTGAAGACAAAAATAAAATGCAGCCTCCAAATCAATCATTTAAGTAAAACAACTATTAATTGACCTCTGAAATATTTTCTGTGTTACAATTATATATTCAATTAAATTACAATCTTTAAATTTAGATAATGTCTATTTTAAAAATAAAGTAGTCAAAGTATATTTTCTATTATTTCAATAAATTGATAATTTTTCCTTGTTTAAAGCTATCAAAAGAGAATAATGAATTTCTTATATCCAAAAAAAGTCAGTAAAAACAGATTATGAATTAAAATAGAACAATTAGATTTCTATATGTTTCAATAAGCAGCAGAACAGTCTAACAAACATGCATATGTAGATTCAAACAAAATGAGTCAGTCATCCAATTATGGGTCCTAAATGGACATCCAGCTATTATTAGCCAAAATTTATAAAATAAGAAGAAAAAATGCAAAATTTAACAATTTTTTTAGCATCTAATTAATCTGGTGAGTATTGTTTTTCTAATGAGATCTTATCCTTCTTCAGTGAATTGTTTAGACATTTATTTTTTAATATTAAATCTAAAATTCACACACATAAGAAGCAATTTATTAACAATGTTTTGAGAAAATGATTTTAAAATTATTAATCTGCACAAACTATAATTTGCTTAAATTATATTCAAACCTATTTGTCGCTCCAATGATAAAAACATTCTTTTTGGCATTCATACCATCCATTTCTGTTAAAATCTGATTAATAACACGATCTGCAGCTCCACCTAAAATTAAAAAATTCGTATTAAATATTTTTTAGTATCCATAATGAGCAATAAGTAAGTACACAAATATATGCCAATTATACATAAACTTATGAGTATTATTTTCCTTAAGAATAATATTTAAAATGACAAAGCATATTAAATTCAATAAGGTTTGGACAAAATAACACAAACTCTTGTCATATTATGATTTTATATTCAATATTAAATAGTAAGACAATGGAAACATTCCAATATAAACATTTTTTAATTTTTATTTTTTTAAAAAAAGTTAATACCAGTTTCATATAAAAATTATTTCACATTTGTCCAAGTATAAAAATAGATAAATTGCTGATGTCAAATTAACAGCTAAAGTGTCAGTGTCTAAAAGAATAATACTAGAAATGTGGTGGAAAGCTAATGCTTTTCAAGAAAAAAACAAAACTAGAGGAAAACAAATCATAGTATAAATCAATATATACTTGAGCACTATACTATATATCAAAACAATCTATTGCGAGCTTCACAAACAAAATATTTATGGCTGAGCTATTTCAAAGTCAATATAGTTTTTGTTGTGAATGTTGTGATGCAAAAGTATATCATATGTTTAGACTAACTATTACTTTACTTTTCTTAGTAACTGAAAGGTTTTTGTCTGGTGATCACCAAAAGAGATTCTAAAACAGACTGCCTTCTAATTGGAAAAAAATGGCAATGTATATATATCATGGTGTTCTCTATATCCAAGCATTATTCTGAATAAATGCATCAAAACTGCTATTTCTAGATGAGGTCTATTCTATATTTCAGAAATTATTTTCAGATAATACTATTATCTTCCAAATTGATAATCACTCAATTTATAAATTCATGCACTAAAATACTAATCTAAAAAATATGAGCATTATGTTTTATATTTTCTATGACTTCTCAATTATCTGATTTAATTATTATAAAGTTTTTGCCAGACTATTCTTGAACAAATGAAATTATAACTTTGAGGTTTTTAACCAAAAGGAATGCCTTAATAATCATCTAAGCACTACATAAATTTTATATAATCATAAGAATAGTTCATAGTTTTTGATATAAATATTGATCATACTAGCATAATAATAAAATTATAGCAAGTATTCATGCTATAACTTTATTAAAAAATTAAGATTTGACAATAAAAATGTGTTTTGTTTTTACTAATATACATTCTTATAATTTTTTAAAGTGATTTTATTTACTAAAAATAATATTTTTAAAAAATAATTGTTGTTGTGTTCTAAAATAAATACATTATTAACTGTATATTTTTATAAACATATGAAATTACTTTAAAAAAAAAAAAAAATTTAGAACAAGCGTTTTTGATAAAAGCAATTACTCATGTTAAAAAAGTTCAACTTTAAAACTGATGAAATATATTAACAATCTTTCCAAATTGAAAACAAACTTTTCTAAATAATTCATCTCAAAAAGCAAATATGTATTCCAACTTATAATAGAATTATTTATATCAATAGATTTAGTATATTGATATGTTGTCATATCAAATGATAATAAGTAGACATTTTAAGAATGCAATATAAAATTCAAATAATTGCAACTCAGTAGACAAAAAAAAAAGTCAGAATAAATGTAAGTAGAATAAAATCTAGATAAATAAAAGTAAATTTTTGTTCTTTGGATAATAAAACATTCTCAATAAACCTAATTTTACAGAGAGTTATGTGAATGCATTATATTTACAATTATTTACATGCCTTATTAATTTATATTTATATTAGTTTACATTAATGGTTAAGATTTTAATCAATTAATTACTCTTCATGAAAATTAAGTTTAAACTTTAATTCTCAAATGTGAATCATAAAATTAAAATAAATTAATTTCATGGATTTTTCCAAAATTTTTTTAATTACTTAAAAAGTTTAAAACAAAAACTCAAGGGGAGAGTTATGGAAAATAACTTACCACCATCGCCAATGCT
Organism: Epiperipatus broadwayi; assembly: GCA_028023455.1. NCBI lineage: Eukaryota > Metazoa > Onychophora > Udeonychophora > Euonychophora > Peripatidae > Epiperipatus > Epiperipatus broadwayi. The sequence goes on along the minus strand of JAQFVV010006209.1, from coordinate 2,005,289 downwards.
CCCACCACGAGCTTTTGCAATGGAATCTAATTCATCAAAAAATAAAACACAAGGTGCTGCTGCTCGTGCCTGTAAAAAAACAAAAAAACATTTAAGTTTACTACAAAATTCAAAAATACATTTAAATTTTATTAACAGTTCATGGATCCATGTATCATCTATAGCATATTTCCAAAAATGAAGATAATTAAAGTTCAAGTTTATATAATTTAGAATCAATTTAATTAACAATCCTCCTGGATTTCTATTTCTGTTTGGGTTATATTTGTTACTGTAGACATATATCAAAAAATATGTTCTACTAACATAAAGTCAGTGATTTTATATTGGAACTTTCATTCAATAAATTTAGATTTTTCTTCTTATGGTATTCCACATTAAAATGGCATTAATTTAGCAAAAACTTTTGAATATATTCTACTATATTTTTTTCTATTTATATGATAGTTCAATGACATTAGCTTGAAATATCTGGCCAAGGTAGATGTTAGATGTGATTATAATAAAACAGAATATGATTCTGGATGAACACATTTCCACCCATTTATAGTATGAATTTGGGCAAACTTTTTTTCTTTTTCTTTTACTTCTGACTTAATTTAGTTATCATAATAAAAATTGTGAGCAATTATGTAATTCGCTATTAAAGATAATCGATATATTTTAGTCCTAAAAAAAAAAAAGCTTTTCAGGGTATTTTAAGATATGAAAAAATTGCAGCATTGATTAGTTCTTTTAAGAAGAATAAGAATGCAACCCCGAGTATATTATAATCTGAGTTGTTTATTATCATAAGAGCATTTAAGTAGTTTATACAACTACTTTCGCTCAATTCTTTGTTCATGGAATAACTAAAACAATACATTATAACAGTAAGAGTATCTGTGCTTGTGATAATATCTGTGTGTATAAATATGTATACAAAAAATAGTGCTGCATCAAGTAGTTTACTTGTAAGGAACCAAGATATTAGGCTCCAGTTTCCTTGTCTTCAGAACACAAATATGATATGGTAAAAATCTAACCTATATATAGTGTGCTTGGTTCTCAATAAACGGATGTTTTTTTCTTTTTTGTGCTAATTTCTTATTAAAAATTTACCAAAAATTGAGTTATTCAATGGTTGTTTTTAAGAACATAGCATCAAAGCCATCACATGACCAGGGATTTCCTGCCATTATCACCAGTTCTCAAGCTCAAAGTACAAAACTCTTAACAAACACATGCCAACCTTCTTAACAATATCACCAGCTCCTCAGTTCAAATCCTAAGCAAACTTATACCGATGTCATTAGCAACAAAGTACAAATCTCCAACAGCAAAAATGATCATTTCAATTGCTTCATTCAACAGCTTCTCAATTCAAAGTTCAAATAATCATGTAAATGCCAGATGTAACCAAAAATCCTCAACATGAAAAATGATAATATTCCATTTACTCCAATTACCAGTTCCTCAGTTCATATCTAAAACAAACATATGCAAATGTCACTAGTAACAATTTACAAATCTCCAACAGCAAAAATAATACATTTCAATCGCTCCAAAGCCATGCCACGTATGCCGAAGAAAACCTCCCAATCACATCATCCAAGCTCAAGATAAATGGAATTTTAATCCTGAATACACGGACCCCCCCTCTCTTTATTCGCTAAACTCCCACACAGCTGAAATCCACAATATCCATCAACATTATATAACATTAATCTTCTCTACAACATAAGCCATCAATATTTTCATTAATACAAATTATGTATAATTACTAATGTAAATATTTATATATTATGAAATATTCTTATGTAATCTTATCTCTTTTAATAGTACTGTAATTAACACGTTAACAAATGTACCTTGTAACCTATCGCTTGTAGACCTATTTGATCAATGTTATTTTTCTAATTAATATCACGCTTGTTAGACTTGTCATTCCATTGTAACCCCGGCAAAATTGATAGCTATTCTCACATTTACATTTCTAAAAATGTATACCAGATTTTAAATCATTTTTCAAACTGGAAAAACTTTGCATATTGATAAAAAAAATGAAGCAAAAATTCTGGAACACTGGAAAAAAAAAGTCAAATCATCTTTCATCAGTTGTTTGAAAGTTCAACAAAACAAAATCTATATCTATATATATGCCCCCTCATTTGCAAATATTAATGCTTGCGCTATTAATGTGAAAAACCTACTCCTATGAGAAGTGCACAGGATTTCATGGTGGGAATATGATGTTTAAGAGTTGTTGATTCTTTATCATTAATAAATAAAAAATTCTCAAAAAAAAAAAAAGAAAAACAACAACAATAAGATTTTAAAAATCCAACATTCAAGAAAATTACTCCTTTTCTAAGTATGCTTCTAAATTTGAACGTGAAATAAAATGTCATCTTGTTGAACAATTCTAATATTAATTGTTAAATGTTTTTAAAAAAATTTTAAACTTTTCAAATACTTTCTTAAAGTGTTAAGAATTGCACACAATTTAATGTATAATGCAAGTTTCAAAGGCCAAAAAGCTTTATTTTAAATAGTAAGAAAAAAGCAGATATACTTGTTTTTAAAAATCAAGTTTAGCAAAGTGAGAATACAAAATTTTGACGATATTAAATAACTTTTCTAGATAAGTATTTTTTAATACATACAAATTATATCTATTTTAATAGCTTTCACATTTGTTTACTCCAAATTATTTACTTTATGCTAGAAATAAATATGATATTCATGTAACAATATATAAAAAGTATCATAATTTTATTGTGCTACAATTCCAATTAAATACTATTGCTACAACAATTTGTCCCTCAATATTCATGAATTCATTTACCAGATCTTTTTCAAAAATAATAAAACATCTCTTATTACATTTTTTCTAACTTATATATATAATAAAAAAATACTATTACATTATAAATTCAAATAAAATTTTATTTTCAAAATATTATATATATATATTTTTGGTAAAAGCCTGAAATCCGGGCTCGGCTGCTTGGGGCATTGTTTACATGTTAAAACACATAAAAATGCCGTTTCGGCGGCAGAGGCCTTACAGATTAATACAACATTTACGTATTGTATTAACCCATTGAGCTAGGCCGCTTTACATGACATCGCACAAAAATATTACGGCCTGTTTTGTGCTTCGAAGCTATTTACGCGTATTCGTTCTTTTCATAGCTGATTACTGTATCGCTTGAGGGTGTTTAAATTTCAAGGCGGTACGACTTTTTCAAATCTCTGTAATAGAGTAATGTCATTTCGATTTAAAAAATGTTGTTAATTATTAAGAATTGTCATATGGTCCCCACCCTTCCCGAAAAAAAGGTTAATATGTAAAAAAATTGGCAAAGTGTATGTTCGAACAGGCTTCGACAAAGCTCATGCGCTAAGTCACGTTTCAGCGTGGTGGGGAAAATATTCGAGACCACTAAAAGATCTGAGACGAACGTGCAATTTTGAAACTTTTCTTCAGATAAATTGCCGAGTACAGAAAGTGTGTGAGATTGTGTTTTTTATTTTTATTTTGTCAGGCACACGTAATGTCCACTTTTTATTACAGCAATAAAATCGAATAAATAATTGTAAAAAGTCCAAAGTTTGTGTCCTTTTTTTTTTATTTCATTCGAAATTGACAAGTATTTGGATTCAATTTTTTGTAGCGGGGTTAAAATAAATGACGACTTTGGTTGACTTTTTGTTAAGAATAACAAATTACGAAATACACCCCACCCCCACCCCCAAAAGCAGTTTATTGTAGAAGGCTTAAAAAAAAAAAAAAAAGGTAATTCGAACGAAATAGAAATCAAAGTAAAAAGTGAGAAAAAATTGTTTCAAAAAAAGAAAAAAAAAAGGTTAAATTCTTGACTTTTTGGTTACAATTCTTTTTCCGAGTGTGGGTGTTTGAAAACAATTTTTGAATCGGCAAAAACACAAAAGTAAATTTGGATTTAATATTAAGAAAAACAATTATGTCAACCATCAAAAAGAAATCAAAATTCGAAACAAGTCCCAAAGTTGATTCTTCTCTTTTTTCAGCGCTGTTAAAATAATTGACTATTTTTGTTGCCTTTTTGTTAATAATAAACAGTATGAATTCTCCCCCCCTCCCCCGCTCAAAAAGCTGTTTCTTGTAGTAGCCAAAAAAAAAAAAGGCTAATTCAAACATAATCTAAATCAAAGTTTATAACAAGTTGTGTTTAAAAAAAAAAGTAAAATTAATAATAATAATAAGAAAAACCATTTAGTCAAGACAAAAAAAAATAAAAGAAAGGTAGAATTAAGTTCTAAACAAGTTGCAAATAATTGTATTCTATTTTTTCAGCGGTGGGATTCAAACAAATTTTTTTGACGTCGTGAAACGGACCGAAGTTTTCAAATGATAAAAAGAAAAAAAAATACAATTAGCAAAATTTGTTGAAAAAAATATCAGGTTCTAACAAAAAACCCACAAAAAGTAACGAAAATGAATATCAAAATTTGTTTAATAATAAAGAAATCATATTCTAAATGAAATAAAAATTATTCGTTTAATCAATATTAGAAAAAAAAAAAACCTTGTTGTATAAAAAAAGGAAAAAGTTGCGGCGGCCCTGTAACGTTATATTTCATTGATTTTGTCTAGCATCAACGCTCCAAGCGGCTTTGCCCGGATTTCAGGCCTTTACCATATTTTTTTTAAAATAATAAAAAATCGTAACAATATGAACACCAACAACATAAACAAAAAATAATACCTTGTCAAAAACATCTCTGACATTAGCTTCCGATTCTCCAAACCACATTGTAAGCAATTCTGGGCCTTTGATAGAAATAAAATTGGCTTGACATTCATTAGCAATAGCTTTTGCTAGTAATGTTTTCCCACAACCAGGGGGGCCATAAAACAAGACTCCCTTGGATGGTGTCATACCAAATTTCAAAAACTTTTCTGGATGTTCTACTGGATACTAAATAAAATAAAAACAAAAAGTAATATTATATTTAATTTAAATCTGTAAGTGAATATATAACACTACATTAATCTAATTTATTATTAGAAATTTATAGACACATTAAAATAATTACAGTACAAAAATATAAAAGTAAACCATTATAGAAAATTAGAATCTTAATTCTGCTAAGAAGTTATAATTGCGTTATTAATTTTTTTAGCATTACAATATACTGTTCCCAGGAATTGCTATTTAAATTTTTTTTTTCTATCTTACTCCATAAAATACTTCAATTATAATAATAAATGACTAACAATAACTTTTCAAAATTTTTAAGTAATCAGATTTAGATTTAATTGAATAATAAAATAGATAAAAATTAAATTTAATAAATACTATTTTATATAAACAATAAAGAAAATTCTTTTATTTCTCACTATTTAATTCTGTCAATAATACGTTTACCATACTATTTTCTATGCAATGTTAATTGGTTTCAGATCTTAATATATTTTTTAAAGTGATATTAACTGAATAGCAACCATAAAATAGTCCTTAAAAAAATCTGAGATAAAATCGTCTCCAGCAGCTCCTCATAAAGAAATAGTAAAAAAAGGATTATACTTGCCAATTGAAAAGTAATGATGGTTAGAGGGGGATTCATCTTTGTTTTACTTACTGTCTAAAAATAACTAAATACCATTTGCTGACTAATACTGAATGATTAACTAGAGTAGCTTATTTAAAAGAGAAATCCTAAGCCTGAAATTTTTTTAAATTTTTTCAAGCTAGATTTGAAACCAAATCATAAGCATGGTAGCCAAATGTATTGCGCTATATACAATGCCCTTCCTTATTGAGAAGTGTTCTTTTATTGAATAAACTCTTCTGAAAAAAAAAAGCTTCTTTTTGGAGCATAATGTCAATAATAATTCTATAATAAATTTTCAAATAATAATGCAGCATAATATAAAAATGTATGGATAAGGGAAATACCACATATACATATGAGGAACCTTGGATATAAATGTTTTCTTTTTTCCCCCTTCAAAATTTAGAATGCTCAAATATATTAACAATTCTAAATTTTAATTTAGGCAATATTTAAATATAATGCTATCACCTTATAATAAATAAATATAAAGCAGATCCATTAATCAAATTGAGTAAATGATAAATGAAAGCTAAAATTAAATCAGTAAATATAGCTGCCAAAAAGAAAATATTTTTATTTATCGTTATTCAATACATATACATATATATATAAATAAATATATTAATAAAAACAAAACTGTCATATACCTGAACTAATTCTTGCAATTCTCTCTTCACATTTTCCAAACCACCAATATCATCCCAAGTTACTGTAGGAACTTCAACAACTGTTTCTCTGAGTGCACTTGGACTACTCTTACTTAATGCCCACTTATCAGGTAAAAAAAAAAAGTCATTATCATTCATAAAACAGCCTGGTCCATTATGTAACAAACCAATTTTACTATTTGTTATAAATTTAAACAGATGTCATAAATGTATATATATACACACACAAATCTATTATCAATAAATCAGAATTAAGTTACATTAAATAAAAATAAGTGGCTGAGTATCTAATTGTAATTGTAAAAAAGAGGAAACATTTTTATGTCAAATGTGAAATGATTTTATAATCTGATTTAATAATAAAGTGTCAATAAAAACCTTTAAGCCCTGTTAATGCCAATAACTGATTGCCTCAGTTCATTAGAAATTAGTGTATTTTATTAATAATAATTTTTTATGGTTTTTCTTCTCAATATTTTTTTAGGGTCTAGAGCTACTTTAGTTTCATTGTAATCAATCTATAAAAAGTTGGCATAAAAAAAATTACTCATCATTTTGGAATTGCTGTCAGGGTAAAGGATAAATAATTATTGATTTCATAAAAGTTTTTAGCTGAAGAAACTAATTTGTTTGTCAAAACTCTCCAAAATTCATTATATTTTTCTATTAATAACTTGATTACTACTTACAATGACAATACTATATTATAAAGTTTACTTGTGCTTTAAGTCCACAAACTATTTTGATCTCAGCAATTAGTTAAAGATTTTTTTTTTATGGTTTGAATGTTCTTTTTTACCCATAAAAAATGTTTTAAGCTTTAAAAGCATTTATTTGAAATGTCAAATACTGATCACTGAATTTTGGTTAAGAGTTTAAAAAATTTATGGTGATTTTGTTTGAGAATATTTCTACAGAGTTTAAAATTGTCTTAATTTATATTGATACAAATTTAAAGAATTTTGGGTGAAAAAAAAAATCAACAAATAATTATTATTCATATATATTATAAAACATACAAAATTAAATCTAAAAAAATCTTACCCTAAAGTTTTCTTGAGTTACTGCCAAAGAATTTAGAACTTCAGCATCAATTGTTTCATCTTCTAAATCAATCAAATCCATTTTCTCTCGTATTTGTTGAAGTGCTGCTTCAGAACAAAGTGCAGCTAAATCAGCACCTACATGCCCATGAGTTTCTGCTGCAATCTTAAAATATATAAATTCAATTTTCTCATTTCACTAGCAAATATATTTTAATTATTTTTGATATATAATTTTCAGTTTTCATTTTTAAGCTCAGCAACAACAAAAACTACTAGAATATAAAGTATAATTCAGAAGAATATTAATTTTAAATTCTAACTGTATACAAAATAATCATTAAAGACCAAGTATATAGATATCTTTGTTGAAATCTTTATTATTCTTTATATAATCATAACTATCAATTTATTTTTTCATTTTTATTGCCATTGAATTTTTTAACAATTAAATCACTCATTGTGCTTTTAACAAAAAACTTCGGACTCAATAATTGAAGGTGCATAATTTTCTATCAGGATTAGTAAAAACTGATTATGTTGTGTTTTTGTTTTATACAATCAGTGCATCAATACTTTTCTGAATAATTAAGATTTTCTTGAAATCTTTACACTTTAGCTAAAAATACATAGGTACTCATTTACCGAACAATATAGAATGAAAGAATTAGCTAAGAACTGGATAACACATTTTTCTTAAAATTTTCTCAAAAAATTTAATAACACAACCTTATTATGTTAAGTAGTTTTATTGATTTCTTACATTCATAGCCCAAAACTTTAAATAGCTAATCTCTTCTCTACACCCACCAAATAAAAATATTTAAAAGCTGATTAACTATTGCCATTTTTATTCTGGTTACTATTTTGTAGATAAATTTCAGGAATTCATCTTGATCAGCAATCTAAGACATTTTCAAAAAAGCTTCTACAATGATCTCATTACGTTGATCATAGTCTCCTTCAACTGATACTATTTTAGGTTTTGTTTTCAGTGATTTAATTTACAGCAACAATTGAGGAAGCAATATGGTTGAAAAGTTTAACTGTTCTTTTTCAATCACACTCTTTCTCCCAACTTGATTTCTTTATTCTTTGTTAAACTTTTGATATAAATCAATTTATTGTTAGGAATGAAGATTTTTTGGCAATCTTTCAATATTTTCTAAATTATTAAGTGTCATATACTATAAAATTATTAGCACCATTTATACAAAAGAAAATGATTAATTATAACAATAATTTAAGATACTACTTCTAAAAAAAAAAAAAATTTTTTTTTTTTTTGCAATAAAATACTTATTTGCAGCAGATTTTAAAAATTATCATAAATTTCAAAAATATGCTAAAATCTGCAACATCTTTATTCATCATTTTATTTTGCAACAATCTGAAAAATTGAATAAAGATTACCATTCTACATTTAATTAAGTAATATACATAAAAAATATTTTATAATAAACTTTTTTATTTACAGTGCACTGAAAACCAAAAATAAAAGCATGGGATATTCAGAAATTAATGAATTCAATCATCGATTGAAGAAAACAATTATTTTTGGCTTTTTAGTGCCCAGTACATAAAAGCATTTCGGATAAAATATTATATATATATTTTTAAGTTTTTAGTACTTTTAATTAAAATGAAGAATAAAATAATATATTTGAAAAAAAAATCATGCATAAAAAATCGACTCCAATATTATTTTGTTTATGAAAAAAGTTCTTTAAAAATAAGCTTTTATAATCAAGAGAAATTATCAAGACTTGTTTTTATTTCTATTTGAATTTATTTTAAACACTGATAAAAATAAAATTTAACACATTTATACAATAAATATATATAACAACCAACCCTTAAGCTATGAACTATATATATATTTTATAAAATCATTAAAAGAAAAAAAATTAAACTAAAAAACAAAACAAAACATCTAGGCCTGATTGTAATACTATTAATTAATTACTAAACATGCAAATAAGACTGAACATACATACATATTAAACTCTAAGAGTTTATAAAGTTAAAAAATTTCTAACCTGTTCAAGATCAACATCATCATTTAATTTCATGTTTTTTGTATGAATTCTTAAAATTTCTAAACGGCCTGTAGCATCAGGAATGCCTATATCTACTTCTCGATCAAAGCGACCTAAAAATATTATTAAAAATTAAATTGGTAACCTATAGAAGTACAAAAACTATAAATATTTCATATATTGAATCACATAATCTATAAAATATAAATATATTCTCGTCATTCCTTATTATAACATCGATTTGAGTGCAGCCCAAGCATATAAATAAACTACTTTATTACGTGCAATTGGAATAAACTACATAAAAAGTACAAGAAAGCCGATTTATGCATTAGACAATATTACTAAATATTTATTGTTTACTGTAAAGGCCAAACTATGCCTAAACATGTAAATTAATTAATAAAGATTTAAACAACGTGTGTGTATCTGTGTGTATACATGCCTATACGGTAAATTAAAGAAATTGCCTATGAGACTAAAAGAAAAAAATTACTATATATTTTAATCATATTAAATGTTGAGGCAATTTATGCAGAATGTTATCAATCACCCTGTAATATTTGAGTAGAAAGATAATAATAAGTTTCATTTGAGAGTGACATTTAGTAAATTCTAGATAATTTCGTCGTCATTCATTCAGATATCGTAAACAGTAATTTAAAGTGAATGGTCTATCGTCACGCTTTCATTTCCAGTACTTAAGATTTGCCCATATATAAGCATTTGGGTTGGAAAGAATGAGTGGATTCATTTTATTCTTTCATAAATACTATATCTTGTGTTGGGAATGAAAGTATTTATTTATTATTAACACTTGTAAGATAGCGCATGCACAATAGCTTGAAAGGCTGATCTTTAATGTATTACAATAAATGAGAAAAAAATAAAATGCTGATGATTGCGAATCAAGCTTAAAATATATAGTTTATAAATTTTGAGACATTTTTGTTTTTTTATATGTTCTGAATCGATTTATAAATAAAATTTTGTCGATTGTCATAGTAAATAAAATGGTGAATTCAAATCTAGGGTCAAAAATTATGAATTAATGATACCTGTGAAAATAGAAATAAAAAAAAAAAAGTCGGCAAAAATTTTTAATAATATTCTGCATTGGAACGAGGCTAGGAAAAACAACAACAACGAACAGCTATTTCTTCTTTATAAAATATTGCAATATTGTATATAAGCACCCCCTCCCCTTCCCCATGTTGTTGAAGAAACCAATGGAATATTTTACTCAGGATCAGAGATTTTACAATGGTCTATATTATGGTTCTAGAGCTGATAAAGTGATGAAAACATATGCAAATAGTCTTCACTGTGGTTTGATTGATGGCAAGTGACATAGACAGGAATAGAATGATAAAAATATAAAAGTATCATTCAAAATTGATGCCATCATTCATTTTTGATGTGGAAAATGCTATTTTGATTCCAGATTGCAAGCTGTACACATTGAAATAAACAGTGGGAGAAGAGACTAGACAGTTAATTAAAATTGCAATGCCTATGATATTTTCCTTTGGTAGTGGATTATTTACTCTGCAAGGCTAAGCAGAAAGTAACTCATCAAGAAAATGTATTCTGCCACTAAATTTCCAAAAACCTATTGATATTCTATATGCTACATGTCATCATGCTGCTGTAACTATTAATCAAGTCTCCATTGTGTGAGAAAAATAAATACACTCGTCAAGTGAAGTTATGAAGACAACCATGCCAGTAAAAAAAAAAAAAAAAGTATTGTGCCGCTAAATTGCCGAAGACCTATTGATATTCTACATGCTATACATCATCATGCTGCTGTAACTATAATTCAAGTCTCCAGCATGTGAGAAGAATTCTACTTGTCAAGAGAAGTTATGAAAACGACCGTAACTATATATATAAAAAAAAGAAAAACAATATTTGAATACCCACGATTTATGACTTTAAATATTTTTACCAGTAAGATATTCACATTATTATATTAAGAAGGCCTTAGACTTAAAAACTGAAAATATATCAATCATTGCTATATATTTTATATATGCCATTGGAATCGCTGGTATAGATTTAAAACTGAAAATATATTAACTGTTTGCGATGTTTCATTTTATAACTGCATTTGGAATCACAAGTATAGACTTAAAAACTGAAAAGACATTAATTGTTATGACACATTACATTTTATATCTGCAATAGGAAATCACTAGTATATAAATGGAACCAACTTATGTATGTTTTGGACTTCGTTAATAAATTGTTAAATTATTGTTTTATCAATTTTTTTGTTTATAACTCCATTAAAACATTATAAAGTCAACACACATATGCTAGTTATGAATTATTCACAACTCAAACAACATGCGAACTAATGGAAAATACACTGGGGTGTTATGGTAATAATTGAAAATGATGATGATCATTATTTCATTGGTATTCTTAGTAAACTTTCTCTGTTGAGAAGTTTTGATGCCTGGATCTTCTTTTTTGATTGAAATCTAAAACAAATAAAATACTGTTAGGAGTATTTATGATAATAAATTTCAATCATCATCATCATCAAATTGGTTAGTATTATTACGACAACTATGCATACAGCTGGAAAATTTTCAATATATATGCATGTCGATTATATAATATAAATTATTTTATATATCTTTCACATTATTGGGATCCAGATTCTAACCTATCTTTCATTTAATATATAAACTTCCGTTTACATGTTATACAAAAAATAGAACTACATTATAAATAAAATTTTATTAAAACAATACTATTTTATGTAACAATTAAAGAATGACGAGAACAAGGAACCATCATCTCATTGAAAATCTGTAGATAGTTTCAATTTTTGTGTTACCTTGACATTTCTGCTCCCAAGTCAAATTTACATAAATGGCATGACAGCAGATTTAAAACAATAGATTAAGACCTCTGTGTGATATTCAAATAATGGATCATCCCATCAAACCCCTCTGTAATAAGAATTTATTGACCCAGAAGAAGACACCTAAAAGATATTGGTGCGGAATTATAATAATGCTAAATGTTTACTCTAGACCACTGTCTATGCATCAATTTTTTCACATATGAGTTATCATGCATTAGACAACTTTTGCGTTATTATTTAATTTTTGTAGAAAATACAATATGCTATAAATAAATAATAGTATTTTTTTTCATAATATAATAATTTAAATAAAAAAGATTGTTTTAATTTAATGAGACTTCCAAGTCTTTTTGCTTTTATTAGACTTTTAATGTTTGGAATTAAGTAGATTGTTTATCAAATTTGAATCAGTCACAAGTGACATAATGCATCATTAATCATTTCAATGTTTCTAGTCAAAAATTAAATTCATTTAGACCATACAAATCTGAAAACATTAAAAAACCCCACTGATCATCAGGTGATACAATAAACATTTCATTAAATGTATTGCACATTGGTAATTGACCAACAGTTAAATCAATAGTAAAATAATGATTAAAACATTGGAAAAACTTAAAACTTAGATTTATGTATACAGTTACAATTATTATATATCGATTCTACTATTTCAAGCAATGAGTTGGAATACAATTTAGCTTCAATTAGAACAGCAACTTCAATAAGTATGTTTAGAAGATATGTTAAATTTAATGTTATTTTTAGCATCCAACTATATCACAGTGTGGATGACAGTCTCCAATTCAACTATAGTTAATACTCTTTCTTTCTTCTTCCCATTGTTTTCAAGGCTCTCCTTTACTATTTTGAAATAGTTTTGTTTCCTTTTATTTTTTCTGGCTCAAACTAGTGAATTTAAAAGTTTATTATTTTCCTCCATATCAGAGTTCAACTCCTTTATTAGTAAAATTATAACAGCCAGTGGATAATTAAAAAAAAATCTAGTTATTTCTAAAATTATGCCAGAATTGGCATTATCTTATTTATTTATCCGCCATTCTTCTTTGCTATTTTTTGATGGCAAAGTTTTGTTTTGTCAGTAAACAAGTACGGTTAACACTGCCAAACTGTCCAATATTTTGGAAGATTCAAGTTTGATTTTCACTGGCTAAAAACAATGTATAATTTTTCAAGGTAAACTGATAAACCCTCCAGGAATTTAATTTTAAAACAAAAATTAATTTTACTACATGTTTATCATCTATTAAAGGTTCTTTCAATTCAAGTATAATAACAAATTCACTAATAGCATGTTTGAACATATTCAAATCAAACTCAATAATGTATGGATTTTCTTAAACATCAATGAAGGAGAATCTCTAGTTTTGTAAAAAATATAGAAATTATTGCAAATAGTATTAAACTTTTCCTATATTGGATAATACTGTTCTGAAAACTACAATCAAAAAGTTTTGTCAAGCAGCAGAAACCATAATTGCATAAGTAAATAAAGTCAGATGTCTTCAAATTATATCCAAATAGTTTGCATAAGAATATTTGAAAATATATCTCATTTATTTTTTTGTTCAATATCATAGATTTATGCTAAACTCAATGTTTCAAAAAGAAAAAATATTTACAATATTAAATAAACTTCTAAGAAAACTTTATTTTTTTAAAACTTTATTTTTACAAAAATAATAACCAATGTAATTTTACTAAAACTGGTTTCAATTTTGAAAAGCATTATCTTTGTATGGTTAATTTTTTCTATTCTACCTATTTAACTAGTAGAAAACAATGATTAATAGGAAGATATGTAAATAATATAATTTGAAAAGATATGATCTTATTTTAATCATATGACCTTTTTAAAATGCAGTAGAACGTTCACATTCATTGATTCTCTTGCCTATGACTTAGAAAAAAAAAAAAAATCTAGTTCACAATGTTATTTAGTGGTGCAAATCAAAATACATTTAATCGCAGTTAAAATTAATCAATTTAACATAACTTAGATAATATATTTGTTACATTTTATCATCAATTTTCATCATATTTACTTGCAAAAAATGTGTGCATATATATAATTTTAATATCTATAAATAGTTAAAAAAATTATTTTTTAAATTCTATCACAGACTGAAAAACGTAAAAGTGTGTTTGTCTATTATAAAATATTCATATTTTTACTGATGATTTAATGAATCCAATACTAATTTTTAAATTAAAACATATAATACTATATACAATATGTAAATATAGCATTTGTTAATATCCATAGATTTATATTAACCACAGGAGTTTTGAAAACAAATACAATGGATATGATATTATTGTACTTGAACTAGATATTCTTCTTTAGAGAAAATGTTTCCATATGTCTTCAGAATATTTTTAATATAAAGCCCAATAACATTATTAATCAAAAAATGTGAAAAAAACAACAACATACTGTTTTTATTTATTTTGTGTTTAAAACTTTTATAAGTTTTTTTTTTTTAAGATTCTAAGATTTCCATTTAACAATTTATTTTATTATAAAAAAGCCAAACAGGCCATGTAACTAAACAGAGCCTTATTGTAACTTTCATTTATTATTATTTAGGTGATTGTACAAGTATTGAATATCCTACTCTTAATTAGTGTTTCCAGAAGACTAAAAGAAAAAAGGTTGACTAAATGAAGGGTTGCACTTTATGTACTTTTAGATAAATATTTATTATATTAGAAATAAAACCTTATAATTAGTGATAATAAAATAAAAATAGCTTTTCACTAAAATTAATTAAATTTAATTAACACTCACACAAATTATTGGACACATTCTGCATGAAGATAAATTTCTTAGTTTTACAATAATGTATACTTAAGATGAAACAATAATAATTAATAATTTATGACAGATAAAAAAAAAAAAAAACTTGACCAAAACTTTATAAAATTAATAAATGTCTATTTCCAAATTAAATGTTTATCTAAAGTAAGAAAATATCATAATAATATAAGATTATTTAAAAAGATAAATAATTATTACAATGTAAATAAACAATTAGAAGATACTGTGTTTGTATTTCAGTAAAATAAATTGCTAAAAACAAAACAAAAAAAAATTGAAAAAAAAAAAAAAAGCCAAGATCTATATATTTAAACAAACAAAAACATTAGTTTTATTTAAAATTTATTTTTTCAAGAGAATATTCTATTATGTGATTTTTAGGAAGATATGTATTGCATTATTAGAAACACACATATTGTCTACTCTTTAAAAGCATTTAAAAGTTATTTCAAAACTATATATTTTAAAATCAAAATTTAAATAAGACTGCTATTTATTACAGCAGTCAAATCATTCATAGAATTAAGAGCAACTCTCAATTACTTTCTAATAAAACCAAAGGCAGCTGACTGTATGATGCCTGTATTTTAAGTCAGATTGCTTAGCAATAACAATCTGTTAATGAATACTGTTTTCCATTTACATATTAAACTTCTGGATACTCAAATATTATCATGAAAATTTTTACTGTCACACTCAAGTCTATTCCTTTGTAATGGCTTTTTGTTCTTTCACATCCATATTCTCCACCATATATCAGAAGGGAAGTTCCCTCACAAAAATATATATTAAAAAAAAAACTGTTAATTAGATCAGAATTGACAATAACTCAAAATATAATTTCACCACCTAAGATTTATCTCAAATAAAGATCACCTTTTTGAGTGTTTATGAAGAATCTGCAATCAAAGAATTATGGCCATAAAATAGAATCATTATAAGATTCCACATTTCCTTTTCCAGACTAATAATAAAGACAAACTATTTGTATTAATCTGCTTCATAAATAGAATTTAGCAGACAAATTATATAGATGTGGACAAAGATAAATCATTAAGCAAATGATTAATGACTGTTGAATCTAATCTCCATAGGTTCTTATGATATTTTAAGTTTTAAAAAACAAACAAACCATATGCTAAATAAAATGAAAACATTTTAATTTTCTGCATTAACAATAGATAAATACTGATCAGTTATTAAAATATTTTCCACATACAAATATTTGTAAACAATATATTGAAATAATTTGATTCATTATTAGAAAATAAATTGTTTTAGCTCCAATGAATCATACACTAATTACTAATTCAACCAAACATTGCTAGAGCATTTTTTTTGTTGAACTATCAGCAACACATTGTAATTAAAAAATGATAATTTAGATTCACAATATTAAAAATTATTTTATTAAAGCATTGCCACATTTAAATTATTGGATTCCCCCTCCAAAGTCTGTACCCCCCCATATAAGTTATTATAAGTGAATTGATTGCAGGTTCAACATATACAAATCTAATTTTTTTCCATTCTCAAACTATATATCATTCTTCAAATCATTTTGATAAATATTTTATATTTATTTGATTCAAACTTTTTTTATTATTCTACTTATCCATAATGTAATAATCCCAATATTTAGCAAGTAATTTTAAATATTTATTAATACACATCATTATATATATATTAAAAAAGACAACAAATCATATATGCACACACATTCAGTTTTCAAAGGTTCAGCTGTACATATTAATACATATCTAAGTAATCCATCTTTAACAGGACATAAACAAATTTCATTTGGAGAGGAGGGAAAAAATGGTTGGAAGGAAAAATATATCATTATTATTACTTTTTTATTTTAGCAGTTCTAAATACCCAGAAGGGAGGGAGTTCTGTGAGGCAGTCTGATGGAGGTTTAGACTTTTTTTTTTTTGTTCAATTTATAGTGTTGATAGACATTTGTCAAACTGCAATCTGATCTTCCCATTGAGACCACACAAGAAGAATTTGAAAACGTTGTAAAAAGTAGAATTCTCTTCAAAGTTTCAGTAGCCAGATTATCTTAGTAATAAACATGCTATAGTAAAAAGCAACTTAAAGTTATCATAAACAAATATTTTTTTCCATTAGCAAAAAAGCCACTAATATCTACAAATTATATTTTTTCCTATAAATAATAAAAAAAAAAAAGAATAAAACAAATTTAATTAAATACATATAATTTTATAAAGCAATAACATTTTCAGCAAACCGATTCATGAGGAAAAAATTAACTGATGAGAACATGAGCTACCCATGCCCCCCTTTTTTCTATTAATTTTGTCTTGCTCTTAGTTGAAATAAAGATATAACCAAGCTAAAATACACTCAAGCATTTTTAAAATTTTGGTAATATTTTTACTTTATAAATATATATATTTTATTAATCATAAATGTAATTAATTTTTTTTAATGAAGTCAACAATACACTATATAAAAAGTAAGTTGATTCAATACAATCATTTAATAATATTCTCTCTATACATTTAATAATAATAATTATTTTTTATAAAGTGTAATTAATTTAATTAAACTATAGGGGATTAAAAAAAAATTTAAGGGGAAAGATCTACTAATTACATGTAATAAAAAATTTTCATAATCAAAAGCAAAACAAAAATATACATAACATTTTGTGAATGAAAAAAGCTCTAACACTTATTGAAAAGTTAATACTTAAACCAGCAGAAAAATACTTTGCTATAAAAAAAAAAAAAAGATAGGACACAGTTGTAAACTTTATCAAAAATTAAAGAGGATTCAACAAGAGACATGGTGGCAATATATACATAGCATTATAATTTTATGAACTATTTCCATCATCTAATATTAATTGTCAAATGTTTTTGAAAAAACAAAAACAAATTTTATTTAAACTTTTTAGTTAAATTCAACTGTTAGCAATATCACATAGATTAGTATATAACACATTGTTTCAAGAGATATTTTTCTCCTCTCATCTTCAAGTTTATGAGCTTATTCAATAACAGTACTAGCAAGGGAATCGAACATAGAACTTTTAGATTCATGAATACTGAATTTGACGCAAAACTTTAACAGTTTAACTAGACTATTTTCAAATGCAACAATCTAAGAAATTTTAAATCTTTTCTATGAAAGTCCTTCTGATTTCTCTACTTTCTCTTAAAGGAAAGGTTAGCGAGTAGTTTCCAAACTAGCATGAATTATCATATTAAACTGATTTATGGATTGTTTGCCCTTATCAAAAAAGAAAAATGTAAAGAAGTCACTCAAAATGACAATGGCAAACAATGTAATTTAACCTAGTATGACAATTACATAATGTTTGGAAACCATTCACTAATCTTGCCTTTAAAAAGTGGAGAAATCAGGAATACTTTCATAAATAAGTATACAAAATTTCTACCAATTGTTGCTTTAAATTCAATATTCACAAATCTAAAAATCCCAGGTTTGATTTCTTTGCTAAGGCTAGCAACACCTGAAAAAAGAGGAGAAAAATATATCACTCATCTATAGGTTAATAATGGCTGACTATTTGAAAAGTTTAAATAAGGTTTGAATTTCCCCAAAAAACATGCCATAATTAATTACAGATGATGGAAATAGTTCAATGTAATTACAATACATCATCACAAACTTTCAGACTCTATATTTGGCATATTTTTATTTGTTCAAATGCAAAATAATAATTAAATAAAAAACTATAAATAATATCTACATGAAGCAAATTTTGACAATGATTCAAAAGTCTAGAAAGTATTTTGGTATGATGACATCTACTAATATTCTACAGATTGACGATTCCATCCAAGCAGAGATATCCATATCTAACTACTTTTTTGAAATTTTATATTAATTTCTAAATGACTTATAAAATTTTAGAGGGCAGAAAAAATCTACAATTATGATGATAAATTTGGAATCTTAAATATTTTGTAAAATTACCAATTAATGATTAAGGAGAAAAAAGATCTTTTAACAGTAATGCTAATAAAATGTCAAACTGACTTGATTATTTCAGTAACATTAATGATATTGTCATTATGTTTCTTGTTAAAAAAAAAAAAATCAAACTCCTAAGATCTGTTTATGTTTGTTGCTAAATTATAATTATCTTTAAAAAAAAAAAAGATTTCCACCATCTGAAAACAAAATATGTATAAAACTATGTAAATATTAAGTGCATGCATATACATAGGAGCATTTTAATGTCAATGTGAACAAAAAAAATAAAAAAGCATGAATTTCTACAAAATGCATTAGTACACATAATACAATGAAACTTGTGTGTTTGGGGGGGGGGGTACATTAACAAAATTATCTTATTTCTAATTACTAAACAGTAATGCAAACTTAATGAGATGAAAAATAGTTATTGAATACTAATAATAAATTAATTACAAACTCTAGTTTAAGTATAATATTCTATCTAATCATGCAAAGCTATAACAGATTCTTTAAAAAAGAAAAATCTTATCTAATTAAAATCAAATTTTTCAATTTTTTTGGGATTGGAATAATTTTTTTTTTTTTCTTAAAAAATTATTTTACTGTTTTATTCTGAACTGATAAGTCAATGATAAAGTAGTTCATTCAAAAGTAAAAGACTCCTGAATTGATTATCAATTGAAACAAGATAGAAAAAAATCTGCCTCGCTAATTGAATTGGCACATTGATGCTCAAACATCACGACATTCTGAACCATATAATAAACAATAAACATTTTCTGAATAGAATAAATAATTTCCAAAATTAAAGTATTTGTGAATTAAATAAATATTATATATTAAATAAATCCTAAAATTAAATATTTTGTAAACTACAGGTTTGCAAAGATAATTAAAATGTTTATGAAAAATACTTTCATACACTGAAGAATGAAATTGGATTTACACATAATCATCTTCTAGTTTCAAGTTAGACTCCAGTATACTAAGAATGCAACCAGCTATATGAATATGGATGCTGAAGTACAGAATAGAAATGAAGCAGCACAGATGGACATCATGATGCAGAGAATCTGACTCCGGATGTTAAAATAACAGATTAGAGAACTTGTGTCAGATATTTTAGTATACCATAATAGCTACGTACATAGGTATCAAGTTTTATACCATTATTCTGTTAAAATCTAAATTTTTAAAAGCATTAGACTTATGCAGGAATGCAATATACTTTAATTGCTATAGTTAAATAAATTTAACTATTATTGTAATTTATATAAATCAAAGTTCTTGCTACTATCAATTAGAAATATATTATCTATGCATTTATATTATTTATCAACTACATATAATACTAATTTTCATTTTTGGATATATTAATTGATAAATAAATCCATCTGTCAAGCATTATTAGCCGAGAGGTCAGCACAGCTGCCTTGCAAGCAAGCAGTTGCTTGCAGATAGTTGTTGCAGGTTCGCCTTCCGGCCGATGCTATGACATATGGAAAAATAAATCCATCTGGTATAAGCACAGTCAGAAAAAACGTGTAAAAAAAAAAATCACAGGTAAATTAGACAACTAGTAACTAGAAATTCAAAGCTCAGAATTCATTTGAAAATATGATACAGTAAATGTGCTTCACTGAGTTTGATATTAATAATGCATCTGAATGATCTAAATATGTGTTATACATACAAAAGTATTTAATAATAAATGCAATAAAAAACAATAAAAGTAGAATAATGGCAACGTTATGTTTGTTGGAAACAGAGGAATCGAAATAATAAATAGATTGTGTCAAACATCACCAGATTATTTCCTACAGGATAAAATAATTAAAAAATTAACATATTATTTCAGCCTGTCATCTTCGTGTCATATAGCATGTTTTGATTTAAGAAATATTAAGAATATAATAGTTTTGCCAAGGATTGTGCACATAGTGAATTTTTTGAAGAGTTCTTTGAGATCAATTATATCCAGACAACTATTAACTGAAGCTAATCTCACATACAAAGCTGAAATTAGGGAAATAGTGGCATATAATCTTATTAATAGACCTAGCATAAAAATTTCAAAATGGTAAACAAGGACCAAAAAGAACTAAACAGAGTTGCAAGCCTCACAAGACAGTTGTGAAAACAAAAACAATCTGCAAGTGGAGATTGGACTAAAAAAAGATTAAAACTGCTAAATAAAATTGTAAACAATAACTAAAGATGATACAGTAAGTGAAAACAAAAAAACTTTATAAAATATATAGTCCTTGGAAAGAAAATCTGTAAGTGGAGATCTAAGAAATACATTAAGTGTGATGTAATAGAACACTTAGCACTTGTATGCCAGAAATCTGATAATAAAGTAAATAAGCTCCCGGATGCAAAGAAATGAGGCAGAAAAATTGCCTATACAACATGCAATCAAAATATAGATATCACCGAATTAAAACAATTCATATTAAAAATGTAAATTGGAAGGAAAGAAATTAATATGGAAATAGTTAGAGACTCTAAAATTCCATTAATATCCAGCCAAGACTAAAAAATACTGATAACCAATTATTCTAAAATTCTATCCCTAAAAAAAAAAGAAGCAAACATTAAAGTTCAAGATGTGACTGAGAATATAAATAAATTGGAAAATCAAATAAATATACCAGTTAAATGTAAAAACAAAATAAATAATTTACTGTTATATTTAGTTAGAAATAAATTTAGATAAATCATGAATAGACAATAGTTTAAGCTTGCAGGAATTAGTATAAATATGATAAATAAATTCTGGAACAAGACAAACAGGAATCAATATAAATATGGTAAATATATTAATTCTGGAACAAGAGAAACAATATAAACTCCACAATTTATTAAATAGCAAAAACATTCCAGCAAGAGACAGTCACTTGAAAATGAACATCTTTTCAAATTATAAAAGTAAAAATGAAAACTTTCACGCAAGAAATGTAAAAAGAGAAAACAACAATAACTGGTGACTAAAGGCATTCTCATGCTAATAAAGTACAAACAGAAATGCTAATGGAAAGTAAAACAAAGAAACAAAAAAGAAAAATACAAGCTAAAAATTTTAAGGATTACATAAAATCATATACTGGTCCAAATTCTTATGTAAGAGATATAAAATAATGAATTTTACTAAAATAAATGTTTTCTGAATGAAATAAATAATTTTCACTGCTTAAGAAATTCAAGCATTAAATAAATGTTTATAAAAAACTAAATAAATTGTGAAACTAATTAAAATATATTGAAAACAAAAATTAAAATATTTATGAAAAATATTTTATTAATCCAATTAAGAATGTAACTCAATTAAAGTATGGTACACAATAGCTCAGTGATCAATTAGACTCCAGAATACAAGAGATGATGCCAAATATATGAATGTCATAAGATTAAAACAATTTTGTTTGCTGGAATGTGGAAAAGAAGGTGAAGGAGTGGAGGAAGTAATTAAGGACATTAGAACACAAGTGATCTGCTGAAGTTGTGTTAAATCTCAATGATATTATTGTTTTAGTATGCCATAATGACCACATATATAGGTATATTTTATAATCTTTATTGGCGTAGTTTAATAAATTTAATTGAAATAAATATTATATTATCAATCTATAGATTATTAAAAATAGTACTCATTATATCTTTGATTTATTTGAATTTTGTCTACACATTTATATTAATTATCTTTTACATATATACTAACTAGTTTCATCCTGGATATATTAGTTTGAGAAAAATATGGCAGGAGTTGAAACATAGAAGTTAAAACATAAATATATAATTTAAAATCTATTTGTTTTTTAAAAACAAAAATGCAAATAATTTCCTATTTACATAAAGAAATATAAATATGTATTTATGAAAAAAAAATCTATTATACACCTGTATTAAAATATTCAAAATACACCAAACATCCAAAGTCGAAAAATAATTCAATTTAAAGATATCAAAAGGAGAAAAACTATATATTTTTCTTCAGTAGCTGCAAATTAATTTAATTTCTTATACTAAGCAAATTTGGAAAAAAATGAAATGTTTTCTTCATACATATAGTAAACAGCCATTCAAAAATGAACTCAAAAAAAAGAGAGAGAGAGAGAGAAATAACTACTCTAAAAATGAGTTTTGTGGAGACTACACAAAACAATCTGTGAAACACAAATACATCCATATATAGAACATGCTGATCTTATTTTCTATTTACTTGTTAATTTACAGTGTACTCTTGCTCTCCAATGTATTCCATTCTGTCATATTTTTCAAATAGAAACAATTGATATTGCACTTCTTTAGAATATCTTTGAGATAATCCTTATAATGTTAGACGGAGTCTATCTCTCCTAAAAACCACATGTTCAATTTCACCAAAAACCACCCTTTTAGGAAGTCTTCCATTGATTATTTGTTTTACATGTTCAATCCAACAAACATGTGATTTTACAAAGGTGGAATAATCAATAATATCCAAATCCTACAAGTTGAAGAATATATTGATTTGTTTTACAATCTTGCCATTCTATTTTTAAAATTTTATGGAGTGTCCTTAAATGAAACTTTTCCAATGTCTTTGTATTGTCTGATATGGCATTCCATGTTTCATATCTATATAATAAATGATAAAATAACAGCTTTATATAACCTAAGATGCAGTAGTTATTTCCCAATGATAAAATACTCTATCTTTTAATTTGTTAAAAATAGCAGCAAAACAATGGAGTTTGTGTCAGATTCCAACATCTTAAGTCCATTTTTGAAATTAAATTGAAAGGCTGCAAACTTTTTGCGCTTATTATAATACTTACTGACAGCCAATCAGATGTTATGATGGCTGTCTGAATAATGATCAAACCGTAAACATAAGACAGAGAATTTTACAAGAAAAGGGCGGTCCACCCTTTTCTTTACTTGTCTTTCTATATATCTAAGCCAGTCTGAAGTATTTGGGTTTGAAAGCATGAAGCTTTAAATATCTTCACATTTAACTCACTGAGTCTAAATTACAAACTATACAGCGCGAAATCCTACAATTAACTATGCAGTAGTTTTTAGATGTTATAATTTGCAGTAACGTATGTAAATAATATTTATTTTATATAAAGAGCAGATAGTTAGTTAAAATTAAATTGAAAGACTGCAAACCTTTCGCGTTTATTATAATACTTATCTGACAGCCAATCAGATGTTATGATGTCCACTTTTCTACTTATAAAACTACTAAAGTATTTAAACTTGTTAACATTCTCAAGTTGCTAACTGTTTAAACTGAAAGTTGCTTAAGATTTTTCTTTTGTCACTGGCTGATAAAAGAATTTGAGTTTTTTGAACATTAATTAATAAACTGATATTTTTATAAACTATATTTAAGACATTAAGAACATTCTGTAAATTGTCTTTTGATCTAGCAAAAATAGCACAATCATCAGCATACTGTAAATCCAAAATAAAGAAAATTTGTTTCACTTTTAACTGATTCAAATTAAAAATTCCATACTAAAGTGGCATCGTATATTGATACTTATCTGATTATGACATCTATAAACAATTCCAAAGACCAATGTCATAAAAATTGAAAACAAAGTTGTATCATTTCAAATGCCTCAGATTTTTTCCCACCTGTAGTAATAATACTTCCTTTCATTCCATCATGTAGAAGCTGTATAATATGTATAAATTTTGGTGCATAACCAATTTCAAACAATGCCACAGACCTATCCTATTAATTGAATCAAACACCTTGACCAAAAGCAATATTTTTGCATTTGCCTAGCAACAAAAATCATATCTATAGTACTTTTTGATTCCCTAAAAGTCTGGTTAAAAATACTTTTACTCTATTGGATAATAACTATATTCAACAATAATTATACAATCTAAAATTCCCTTTATTTTAAAAATTGGAACAATTATAACACAATTAAAATTAGATGACAAAACTTCATAGATCCAATATTCCTAAAAAAATACCAATATTTTTGAAGCTAACATACGGTCATTATATTTTTAAACTTCTCCAGATATTTCATCAGGATTTACAGCCTTTTCACTTTTAAGATTGCAAAGAGCTGTTTGACTTCAATAAGCTGGATATCCACATTGAAATCTAAACGAGTAGATAAAATGGACATATTAAAAGTCATCATATCAATTCTTGTATCATTATTTAAAAGATGATCAAAATATTATTTCCATCTGTTCCCAAAATATCACTATTATCATATAAGAGAGAGCCATTGCTGGATTGAAGAGAATTGTGATATTCTTACTGAGGTACATATACTGCTTTCAATACACCAAAGAAAGATGAAGCATAACCATGATCAGCAATGTCTGGATCTTCTTTTCAGTTTTAATCCAATCATTTTTAAGTCTTCTTTTCAGTCATTGAACTTCTGCTTAAATCTTTATTATGAAGCTCTATATTTAATCGATTATTTTGCCAAGCAGAGAATGCTACATATTCTTTTTAATAAATCATGAATCTTCTGTTTAACAAACCCAAAAACAGATTTACCTGAATCCGTAATACAATCTTTAAGAGAATTCTATGTTTCAGTAATATGACTACTACGGAAGATTCAAATTAACAATTTTAGTGTTTAAGAACTATTGACATTTAGTATGTATAATAGATTCTTCTAAAAAACAAATAATTTTCTTGTGAATATGATTGGAATAATATCTACTTTTTAATGCAACTATTATTTTAATTTTAGAGTGTACTAATCTATGATCTGTCTGATGTGAACTACTTGTATTCGGACTTCTACAATAAAATAATCTATTATAAATACCACTGTTTTGAGCATGGATGCATTGTTTTTCTGCCTAAACAAAATGTTTGTGATAATCAATCCATATGTTGTGCATAAATTCAATAGTTTCAATACAATCATTTCCAATAACTTTAGTCAGTGATTACTATTTGTATCAACATGTGCCTTAAAGATACCAAGAAGCAAAATTCTATCTTTTAATGGTATTGCTGTAATAATACTATCCAACAAAAAATAAAACTTTCCTTTCCTGAATATATAGCTGGAGCATAAGCACTAATAATTATTATGCAAGTAAAGTTTTAAGATCACTAATTTTTTATTGACACAACGAGTAATTCCAATAACAGAAGATACTAAATTAGATTTTACATCAAATCTAAGACCATGCTTTCTTCTTTCACTGACTGACCTGCCTTTCCAAAAAAAACTCATATCCATCCATTTAAATAAACTTCCTCTGGGAGACAAGTTTGGCTAAGAGCATCATTTTAAACATTGACAGTTCTTTAGCCATAACTGCAGTCACACATTCTCATCTTAAAGAGTTTGTTTTGTAACGGATGGGAAAAAGTCTGGAGACTAGGATAAAATGCAGATATAAGAGTCTGGAAACTATGGTTCAATGTATCACGATTGGCTGCCCCAGATGACACGGTTCGCAGAGTTCTACCAGGCTAGAAAAGGGGAAAAGTCACATCTAATTACAGTCGGACTTTGGGTAAACTTGCTGATGAAAACTTGATGAAATGCCTAACCAATGATTGCAAGTACTTTTAATTGACTAGCTCTATACCTATTTATTAATATCAGATACAATTTAGGTTAGTTCATCCACCTCTCATCCCTTTCCGATTCTGTTATGCCCTAATATTCGAGTCCAGAGAGAATATTGCTTTTGACTCCCTTAACAGGCATGACCAGATATGCAAAGCAACTTCTGCACCTTTGTATAGGTTACAACTAGCATTGAAAACAATTTATCATAAAACTATTATATGAAAATGAAATAGGTGTGTACATATTATGGTTATTGGTGGACTGTTGAATGCAGTGACAATTCAATAAACCAGAAACTGGAATAACATAAACTATTTCACATTTATTATCAATGATAAATGAACTTAGAAATAAAGTATTTTAAATAATAATAAATATATATATACATGTCAAATACGAATCTCTACCATTCTATCAGTTAATAATTCTGTAGATCTATATCATTTTACCCTATGGTAGAAATCCATTTATGACACTCATTAATTACAAAATCATGAAATATACAAGAAAAATAAATATTAATGATTTAAAATGATTACAATTCTGAACATCTATTGCCTTATTTATAATAATATTGCGATTCATTCCTGCAAAAGCAATCTATTTGATTTAAGTCTCCCCAATCTAAGTTTAAATACATATATGATAGATAAAAGAATTTATACTAGTTGATTAGTCATTCACACTGAAATAATGTATAACAGTGGTTAATCAACAATATATAACATATAAGATGAAATTCTGTAAGTTACCAAGTATTGTAATTTAACCTGTGTAAAAATAGATAGGAATCTTACCTCAATATATACATAGTTAACCTGATGTTAAGCAGCTAGAAAATCGATGAGCTGACCTAGATTTTATTTACCATTATAAAAAAAAAACAAAAAAAAACTAAATTACTCCCCTCCCTTCTCTGCTAACTCTAAAAATAAAAATTTTCACAGCATAAACTGTGAAGTGCTCCATCGGAATATTAATCTCTTGATCAAAAATGATAGTTGAGACAAAGTTCATAGAATCGTCCTAGTGGTAGTAGTAGTTTATGAGATTTAGGCATAGTAATTTCCAATAAGCAGTTTAGCTCACCAAATCATTTTCTTGATCATGCAGTGATGTCTCCTGGCGTCGTTTAAAATAAACATATCGATTCTTAGCTGTTTCATTTTTAAATATTCCTGTGCACACTTCTTTTTGGATTGCAGGGATCTTGGATGTTATAATAAAGTAGTAAAAAAAAAAAGAAGTCTTACGCAAACATGTTAGGGAAGAAAGCAATCACACCATAGCACATTTTACTTTATCCCATTTGCATCTCAAAATAACATTAGATAACTATTTATAATCATAAATTACTTTATATATATAAATTTTTTTATATATATGTTAAATAAATTATTTCATTTTTGCTTAACTATTAGCAGATTTAGTTTTCTTTTTCTAACATGATTTAAAAATATCAGAAAATAATCTAGTTATTAAATTGTTCTTAATTTTCATTTCATAACTCTTTCTGCTAAATTTGATAAAATTTATAATACAATACTTGTAGCATATATAAGCGATTTAACCCGCTGAAGAAGCTGTCAGTAGTAAAAAAAAATATAATCAAATTAAATTAATCTAGGCCTAGTACTTTCAAGGTTTTCTCTCATATTTATGGCCAAATAGGTTATAAACCATTGCTGTAATGTTGCTAAACAATAATGTATGCAAATTAATTTGCCCATTGTCTTGAAATAGCAAAACACCTGTCACTTCTATTGATGGCATTGTTATCATTGACAATAAAATACGTCTCCTTGATCTTTCTTTTACAATCGTTGGCTCTGGAGCACACTATCCCAGGGTTCGAACACATGACCGGCCTGCTTGGTTTCCCCATAGTATGTGGCACTGCAGCCAGCTTGAGGGCATGAAATGCTGTATACAACCTGGGGTGCCTGAGATGGATCCATTCTGTCCTTCAAATTATTAATCAGTCTATTAATATTAGGGGGAGTGCAGAAACCAATTTTAAATTCACCAGCTAAAGTCTTTATAAACTGTTGTGATGCTTTGGGGATGTAAGGGAGGGAGATTTGAGGTTTATCTTTAATTATGTGGTTAGTTATTGAATTTTTGTAAAATTGATCTACTTTCTTTGTAATTAATTTGTAGCTGAAGCCGACGCTTAATAAATCTTTTATATAGCCTGCAATATTAGTGTACCTATCAGCCTCGAATTTACACAAATTTTGATTCCTAAATAGAAACGTGTTTAAATCTGCGAAGTTATGTGATATAGGTGAATTGGAGTTCGGGTGGGCAAAACCTCTGACCTCAAGAGGCTTAACAATCATGCAATAATGCAGAGCTTTGCCTCTATGGACAAGCAAATCCAAATATTTTAGTTTCTGCAACTCCTGTAGTTCAAATAAAAGACTCCATTTTAGTGTTTGAAATTTTAACTCAATTGCTGTTAGTTCATGATAGCAGATGCATTGTTTCCAAGAAGAAAGATTTTAAAAGGTTTTTGCTTTTACAGTCCATGCATAGGTCTTGCAATAGACTAAGATCATTTCCGATTAGATTGACATGGCTGCCCATTGTTAAGTACATTTCATTAATAAAAAAAAAAAAAATTAAATCAGGTACATACTCTGTTTCCAACTACCTAACTTGTCATCAGGTAGTCTTCAAATCACTTAACTTCAAATTACGTCACAATATTGTTCAGTTTAAAATGCATAACAATCTATTAAAGCTTGTCAAATAGTGTATATATATAATATTGTTTTGTATAATATTTGTTGTACTAAATGATTCATTATGACTTCTTTAATTAACTACTAATGTAAATAGACATATGTGTTGTACATAAATATGCGTGTCAATAATAATTAAATAACATTTCCCATTATTAGCGTAAGTTTCACGATGGACTTGATGTAATAAGTGGGCTAATCTTAGCAGAAATGATTGTGTTGTAAGCTACCCCATATAGTATCAAGTAAAGATTGCACATGCCATATATATCTATATTTGGAAAAAAGATTACATTTATATTTGTGATATTTACCTTTAGTACTACCACTTTAACTACCAGTACTACAGATATTATTTCTACTATTGAAATGAATAATCTACCTGGTACGAAAACCTAGCTAGCCTGTGTGAGACAAGTCATTTAATTTTCTAGGTCCTTCCATTTCTGTGATAGTCAAAGGAATTCCTAAATAGGACTGCTTAAACATAAATTTTTGCCAACCGAAAAATCCTGCTTCACTTAAATAGAGTTCCAAATCGATTCAAGCAAAGATCACAACTAAAAACTGCCAGCCTACTAAGCCTGTCCCAATCAATGCATTCTTAATTCTTGAGGACTTACGCTAAAAAAATCACAAGAAAGAAAAAAGAATATTGATACAGAAATGCTGTGCTTGTAAATAAAAGATGAAAATGTTGAACAAACACATAACAATGGCATGAGACTCCCACAATAACCAGGCCCTACATTAATTTAAGTGAATGAAAAAGAAAAACAGAAAATATTGTGTGTATCAGAAACAGTATTTAGTTTTTGATGAATCAACATCCTATCTTACAAAGCAGCAGAATCGGCACTGTTTATTTGAGATTCATAGTCGGACTTCAAATTTGAAGGCCATTCTACTATCCGCTACCTGTGGAGCCCATCTGAGCACAGCAATCATCATTTTAGCAATAGTTATTTTCATTTATTATACTGATTAAAGTTGAAAATAAAAAAATAAAAAAGAGAATACTTTTTACGTTCATTAGCCATCCTGTTGAACGATTCATTAGTGTCCTAATTGGTCATCTGTTAGTTACTATATTATTAATGATTTAAAATAAAAATGTAACATTGTCTGCTTGGCTTAATAATAAAATAGATGTAAAGCTCCATAAGCAATGTATACATTTAAAAGCAAAAGTTCAAAAACCTATAAAAAAAAAAAAAAAAACAATTTAAAAATAACTGATAGATTATAACATTTGGACTTAGAAACAGTTATATAATAATGATATTTTATACAAATGGAAGGAGTATTTTAGTTACCTTTTAAATAAATGATACAAAAATTCAGATAATTGTAATCAATGGATAGATTTATCCTTTAAGCTCATTTATATATGAATCGATAGATATATTCAACTTGAAATGGTTAAACACTTTTAATAATCTAATAGAATAAAAAACTGGAGAAAATGAAAATATGATAACTTTAATTATTAATTTTTTTTAGAAATATATAGATTCACAAAGTGGGCTTCCAATTTATATATTAAAAATGAAACAAAAGAAAATGTTATAATTATCATAGGATATTATTGTTAACCATTATAGCAAATATATTTTCAGGAATTTTATAGTTTAAATGAATAATTATCAAAGTTCTAAGAATCAAAACATTTTCAGATATGATGAGAATAGTAATTTCACCGTAGCTCTATAAATCAGGATGGACAAGACATCAATTGCAAAGCTGACATGAACATTGATAAATTATAGTGATAAATTCAGAGCTGATTTGAATATAAAAAAAAATAATAATAAAAAGGTAAAAATTCAAAATTATTCTAGTTTAAAAATAGTTAAATTTAAAATAACGCCTGTTGTTATTGTCAATCTCAAAAATAAATCCAGGTTGGAAGAAGCTGAAAGAATTAATTTATTTTTGTATAATGCTAGAGCTAAAATTCTTATTAATTGCCGTTTTCCCAATGAAAAATTAAAATAACTTGTCCTGGAGAAACAAGGATTTTAATGGACTAATTTTAAAACAAAATTGTGATCTTTTTAAAATACTTCGTCTAATAAGCAAATAATCCCCAACAAGATTTAAAAAGAAAACAGGACTTTTTCCTATCTAAGAAAGAAAATAGGTGTCAAAGTAAGAAACAAACTTTGTCTAATTATTGTAAAGACTGTTAGCAGAAAAAACATGGGGATTTTCCAAGGAACAGAAATAGAAGACTTTTGTAAAATATTATTTTTATTGTTATGTATTTTTTCCTCTCTAGCAAAATGACAAGAAATAAAAATAAAATTATTTTTTTTTGCTTTGTAATTTTTTTGTTGTAAAATTTGCATCTAATTTATTTTAATACAATTCTAAAACAATAATTTTCTTTTTTTTTTTTTAATTTTTTTTTAAAATTCAGGACCAGGTCTAGAAAATAATTATTTATAGTTAATTTAATAAATATTTTATAA
Source organism: Epiperipatus broadwayi (assembly GCA_028023455.1). NCBI lineage: Eukaryota > Metazoa > Onychophora > Udeonychophora > Euonychophora > Peripatidae > Epiperipatus > Epiperipatus broadwayi. The sequence goes on along the minus strand of JAQFVV010006209.1, from coordinate 1,973,466 downwards.
AGTGACATGGACAAATTGTAATACTAGAAAGAGCTGAGATAATTTAATAGTAGTCAAATAAAAATCAGTTCGTAAGTATCTTCTAAAAACAGCACTAATATTTGTGACTATCTAAAAAGCCCTTATTAAAAAAACCCACCAATTCATAAGTACATTCTAAAAAAAAAAAGACTTCGAATCATTATTTTTATCTGATCCGGCAAAAATAATGTTTTTATTTTTTTTTCTGGTTTCCGGTTCGAAGCCTGGAAAAAAACACAGTCGCCATCAGGTACACTTTCACCAAAAAGGTCGCTCCCAGCATCTAAAAGTTTGGCCATCTCTGCTATAAATAATAATTATCATGTAAACAAGTTAATTTTATGTATTAGGTTAATTCTTTTTTCAATAACTACTTTTGTTTTCTTTGCCTTAAAATAAAATATATTTATTAATAAACACACATATAAACTATTTTATGGATTTTATAATAGATAATTTATATATATAGTACCTTCTGAATAGTCCAATATTTAAAAATTCAGTAACTAATATTGAACTGTCTCCATTTAAAATGAATACATTGATATACAATTAAGGGCAGTAAAAAGGTATAATGGAAATAGATTTGAATAATGTACTGCTGATTTGATCAAGGTGTTTGAATCAAATGTTCAAATAAAAACAAGTATTAAATAGGAAGTTATAACATTGTTTTTCTTTTTGCAACAATAATTTTGAAAATATTTTATAGGGAGTTTCATGAAATAGACATCAATATGTACTCATAAGTTCGATAGAATGATTTTTAATTTCAACAAGTTAAAAAGTAATTATAAAAACTTTATCTTCTTAATTCTTAGATCATTAGTATGATTGTGCTATTTTAATGCTAATTCAAGGAATATTATACAAAATGTTACTAATATTTTGCATGCAATCTATTAATTAACAGTTATGTTTAATAAATAATATTGACTTTTCTTTTTAACACTGGGTGCATTTTTACATATCAGGGAATAATAAAAATCTTCAGCAATGTTTGGATTTTGATGATTATTAGTTTAAAATGACAATCAAGTTTTAGTAAGTATCTCAGTAGTTTTTATGTGGATATGGAGCTAAACTTCAAACTTCAATATACTATTTCATAATAATGATATAAGCATTTCAACTAAATTAACTGCTCATATAACTGTTACTCTGCAAAAATTATTGTATTAAAAAAATACATGGATCTTCTACTAACTTAATGCAAAGGTTCTGCGATAGTCTATAAATTTGATAGCAATATCATGTGACCAAATGGCATAATTTTCAGCTTATTGGATGTGATATTATGAAACATATTTCTTGATTTGGTCAAATGAAAAAATAAGACTCAGTTTATCTTGTAGATTATCTCAGATATTCTTGAAGATGTGGAATATTAATTGATGAGTACAGTGTTTCTCTGAAAATAAGATCTAACCAGAAAATAAGTCCTTGCACATGATTTTTCAGGATGATTATAAGTCCGACATCAAATATAAGTCCTAGTTAAGATCGTCAGCTAGATAGATAGCTTTTGTTTGCCCATTGAAAACATGATGGACATATTGAATTACAAAGTAATGAATGTATAAATAAACAATATTATTGACAATAATGCTTTAAAATAAATTGTAATATAAATTATATGGTTCTTTTTGTATTTTCTCGTCGACCCTTTTAAACAAACATAACTCTACCTGTACAGAGAAGCAATTTATTTACCACAAGTCAGTATAACAAATTATAATTTCATTTATCTATTCTTAGGTATTTATTTTATTTATATTTAATACTTAGATTTAGAATGCTTGATTTAGTTTTAAAGTTTCATTATTATAATAAAAATTCAAGATAAAAGAAAAATTAGTTTGATTTCTTAACAATCAAAGTTTAGCTTAAGTTAAATCATCAATTTTCTAAAGAAAAGTTTTTAAAAAGAGTATCCAAGCAGGGGTTATTACAAGTAATTTGGAAAGTGTTTACAATGTGCGCTTGGTTGTTACATATACAGGTCGTAATAATTTAATATGCCATTGTATGTGTAAAATACAACAACATTTTCTGAATTTTGTTTACATTTTTTGTAATTTTTCTGTAGACAAACCATTCTTAACTACAATCATTTTTGTTACCACTCGTCTCACAAGTCTTGAATTAACACTTGATTTAATGGTAAATTTAAACAGGCAAAACTCTATACAGTAGTGCCACTCTGAGCAAGCATAAAAAATGGTGATCATGTGAAATTTAAACAGAATAATATTCTGATTGCCAGATAAGATGAGTGTAAAAAGAGGACTATTTCGGCGAATACAAAGATGGAATTGTGATTGGGGGTGGGTAAGAATCTTACAGCTTTCTAAGAGGAGAAATATCTGATAAATGTACATTTTTTAACTTGAATAAATGTGAAAATAAGCTATACAGTGTCTTTTAGGGCAAAAATTAATATAAGATCCTGTTTTATTTTCGGGGAAAACTGTAGGGTGATTGGAAGTAGAAGAACAATGAATAAATTTAATTTAATATTCAGCAAATATATTTCCATTTATTTTTGGTATGGTTTATTATTGTATGTGATCAAATTTTTTTTATTCTATTATGTAATGAATATATTTTGTTCTGGCAAGAATATATTTTTATAATATAAGTCATTTAGTATTAGATAATTTAGCAGTTCTATTATTATAAAGTCATTAAACAAAAAATAATAAAGTAAATCAAATTTTGATTAATCTTCCAATTTTTTAAATTACACAATAAATAAATCATATACTTTTTCCATCTTAATAGAAAGACATTGCTTCATGACTTCAATATCATATTATAATGGTAGTGTACAAAATGTCATCAGAAAAAAAAAAAAAGAGGTAGATATTGAAAAAAAAATAGTTGGATGTTTTTTAGAATAATGGGCAAAAATTGCTGATGATTAATCACAATGCCAAATGGGTGTATAATGAGATTTGTTAGAGATAATAAGACTATATAATATTTAAGGATAGTTTATGAAAAATATAATAAAGCAGTTACTAAAGTATCATTTCTAAAACATCAAAATTAGTAATTTTATAATCATAAAATTAATAATTTTAAAAATGTTCAATTTTTTTTTGTTTTATTATAGTGGTATTATTTTCTCAGCTTTATGATTTTTATAGAATTTTAACTTATAACAATATATTTTGTCTTTGCATCACAAATTGAATCCATAAAAAAATCACTATTGCAGATCATTATGCTATCAAATCTATATAAAGAAAAAAGTAGCTGGATCTGATGGAATTATTTTGTGTTCGTTTAAAAATGCTAATGACTAAACTGAAAATGTAATAACAAAAATTATTCATATACTTGAGTACAAATTATATATCATAAATCTGAAAAAAAAAAATAATGTAACAAATATTATTATTTAAAAAGATAAAAAGCAAAAATCAATAATTATAATAAAATTATTTTGTTGTACAAAACATCTATAAAAAAATAATAAATTTAATTTTTAAGAGGTAACTTCAAGCAATCTTAAAGAGAAATAGACTGGTTTTTAAAAAAGGCTACAATATTTTTAAGTATATTCAGACAAAAAAATTTAAAAAAAAAAAAAAAATGAATACACAACATAATAAAATATATTTCATCTCAAAAAATAGTGGTAAGCATTTCTGCCTGCCAGTCAGTCTTATTAGATTTGGCTTATAGCAACATTGAAATTTTTTCAGATTATAAGCAAGTTTATGATTTTACATTCAAGGTGCAACACACAAGTTAGTCTAAGCTGCTAATATAAGTGTTATATATAAACTTTAATTAAATATACATAATAATAAAAATACCACTGAGCCAAGTTATACTTCTATGACATCTTAATCCATAATTTATTTTTACAACTTTTATATAAACTTTAAAGAAAAAAGTCAAAAAGATTTAATTCAAATTGTGGAAAGCCAATGTGCCTAAAGATCAACAGGACAAAAAGATAACTAGAGCAATGTTAAGTTGGGAAGAAAAAATTCCTGATAAATTTTGTAAAATTTAAATAAGCAGAACATCTTTTAATTTAAAAACAATGATAAATAAAAATGTCCAGTAACTCTGCATGGCCACAATGAAAACTAACTATGAGAATGAATGAATGCTTAAAAATATTAAATGTCAATAATAAATGACTCTTGATTCTAAGAATAGATATTGCATTATGCTTATGTAATGTTAGTCAAAAATAAACATTTTTGCATTAAAAAAATCAAATTGGATGTTTTTTTTCTTTTAAAAATAAATAAATTAATTAAAATTACTTAAATTATTTATGCAACACATTAATCCATTAACATACCAATTAAGTATAAATATTACTATTACATTTATTTATTTAATAGCTTTAATTAGAGAATATTTTGAATTTTATTAATATGATCATACAGAAATAAATTAATATTACAGAAAAGTAAAAAAAAAATCTAATTCTAACATTAATTCAATTGCAATTGTCAATTCTTTGCATTAAATATTTTAAAATGCAAGGCAAAAATATTGGTAATATCATCATATGTAGAATCATCTTCATTACAAAGAAAAACCAAACCTATTTACCATATTTTGCCAATATATGAATACATACACATACATTAATATATTATATAAAAGTTTTCTTCATTTCTCATCTTTTTTTGTTTGTTATTTCAAATTAGTTCAATACTCTAATACATTTTTTTCTAAATAATATTTTAATATATTCTAATAATTTTAACCGACTTGTGATCTTCATCAGAAAAACATTCTTTTATAAAAATGGTTTTATAAAAGTTTCTTTGATGAAGACTACAAATTAAATAAAACATACAATATTATTGAAAAAAACTGCATAAGGTGTTGAATTAATTTGAATGCTAGCATATTTTTTGTACATTTATGCATAATCTTACACAAGATGCAAGGCAAAACTGAACCAAACAAAGACCTCCACATATACAAAGTCTTTTACAAGGATTTACTATAGTGATCATTATCAATTCATACTCTGTATATTGAATAACAATAGTCATTATAATCTTTTTCAAAAAAATTTTTGAGATTTTTTTTTTTAATGAAAATGTCTGCCATTACGACAATATAGAATACTGACATCATTAAACTAAAATCATCTTTGCAAAATAAAATAGTGTTATTGTTCTAATAATAAATTTTAAAAATGTATACATTATCTAAAAAACAAATTTTATTTAATAACTTATTTCTAAAACAGGAAAACCTCTCCATACAGTAGTGCCACTCAGTGCAAGCTAGACTAATCAAAGGATATCGGAAGGCTTGTGCATAAAATCCCTATCTAGTGCCTACTCATCCAATATTCCCAGACTAGTTTCTACTACTGTATGAAGAGTTTTGGCTGCTTTAATAACAATTATGAGCAAGCATAAGAAATGGTGATCATGTGATGTTTAGTGCTTAACTTATTTCTATTTAAAATTTTCATACCTATCAAAATTTTAATAACTTTTAAAATAATATACAATAATACTGTAATAAATAAAAAACTTAATCTATATAATTTTTCATCAGTATCCACATACACAGCCTATGATAGCCAGAGTTATTTTTCGTAGAGAATGTAATCAATCTCCCGAAAAAGTAGATTTTATTGCTGTAAAATAAATTTTAAATCTATAAAAAATTTACTTTCCCCAGGCAAAAATGCATGTTATCATACTAATATTAGCACAAAAAAAAAAAAAAATATTTTTTTAATACATTGTAAAAATAATTTAATTTTTTTTATTTTTATTCATTAGTAATTACAAAAAACAAACAAACCAAAAACAAAACAAAAAAAAAAAATCATTGATAACAGAACATAAAGTACACCAAAAATAAAATAAGAAATGTACATTGTTAGCTTTTTTTTTTTTTGTTCATGCTTTCATTCAGTGGAATATCAGTCTAATTCAATGTAAATTCAAAATGATCATAAAATTAGTTTTATTTATTTATTATCTTTCTTTCTTTTTAATTTTAAACTTTGTTTGTTGGATTTTTCATGTTTATAATGCATTTTGAATTTAGGATAATGATAATAAATTATATTTTTTGCAAAAGATAAAAGTTACAGATAACTTTATCTTTCTTATTGCATTGCCAAATCCATAGTTCATGTATATTTGTATTGTGTTTATTACAGTTCTGAAGAAGATTACTGGGGCAATCAAAACTGTCAATAGTGGGTTGTAAAAAGCATTGTAAAAGTAGTAAGAAATGTAAATGATATTAACTTTGTTTTTTAATAGGAGATTCTTGATAGTGAAAATTGTTACCCAGAGTAAAGTTGTATTCTATAAAAAAGGCTTAATAAAATTTATAAGTTTTTATATATATAAATCCCCTAAAGTTACTCACCAAAGCGCCTTAAAGCAGGGTCTATACTATTTGGCCTATTGGTAGCAGCCATAACTATTACATGAGATCTTTGTTTTAAACCATCCATTAAAGTTAAAAGTTGGGATACTATGCGTCTCTCAACTTCACCATGAGTCTGAAAAAGATCATTATATGCTATTAAAATAAAAAAAATGATAATATCCACTATCAAATTATATATATCTAAATCTATTATCATGTATATGTGTGTATACATAAAGACACAAACTGTAAGATCAAATTAGTGAAAATTAAATATTTAACTGATAACAAACAAATAGTTCACCAAAGATCAAATTCATTGTTGACTATTTTATTTAAAGATCCTTCAATAATTAATTTTACTTAACTTACACAATAAATTTTTTTAGCTATCATTAATCTTTACCATAAAGTGATAATCTTCTTAAAATGTAATTCTAGTACTGGATCATAATTTGCTCTATATTACAGCAGATTTAATTACACGGATAACACTAAATTCTTCATGTCTTATTTTGATAATCATTTGAATTTTGCAAATTGTATAATTACTATTAAAAAAATTCAGTCAAAAGAAAAGATATAAATGCAATAAAATTGTTCCACATTTAGTCTATTAAATTAAGTATGAACTACTACGCTAATGTCATATAATAAATACTGTATCATTGTTGTAGTTATTAAACTAATCTATCAGTACAGTATCTAGTTTTTAATAATATTGTCAAACTACATCATTTTTTGCAATTGGCTAATAGTGATATATCAAAATTATTAAAAGATTAGCCTCAATCTCCAACATAGCCTATTTTTCATAGACAACAAATCAAAAAGATAGATATTAATACAACTGATGTCAGCAGAGTTTCATTACTTTTTTTTGGTTGTTTGACTTTTATTTAGAATGAAGAAACTGCTAAACAAAGTAAGTGCATCTATCTGCCTTGTAGCATTTAAGTTTATTTTTACCATTTTCATTTATTAGATGTAGTCAATATACAGTACTTTTAATCTTGGTGAAAGCTGAATAGCCAGAACTAGACACTAATCTGCAGATATTGATTATACTGCCATCTAGTGCTATCAAAAAACAAAAAGTTTATATAAAGCATAAATTTTTTTTAAAAAGTGTAATCATTTTAACATTCCATTCTTTTAGCCAAAAGTTAAGATATTTTAATTTAGTCTTAAGATTTATATAATTATATAAATAACAGACTTTCTTAGGTACTGTAATCCAATAGTTTTTCCTATCTGAAGGTAATCCAAAAATTTAGAAAACATACATGATAGTCATCAGAGATTTATCATGCTACAATCCAAAGACTTCATCTGCTGCCTATCTAAAAAAGAATGTGATGAAAATATATGACAAATATAACTATTAAAAATTGACAGCCATACTAATTTTATCAGGCAATGATCAACTACCACTACTATAATCATCCTGAAATACCCCCCCCCCCCATTAATGAATCAGTGAACAGTACATATGTTAAATGAATTCATAAGTAGCTATAAATATATAACAAAATCATAACAATATATATCTTCCTCATAAACACTATTCCTTGACTGAGTTTACTTGAGCTTATATATTATCATAATATTTGCACTAAAATAACTATGACTTTCTTATACGTCAGGTTATGGAATAAAAATCTTTCACACCAACATATATTATATACTCAAGAGATAAACATTATACCATAAATCTTCTAGGCTATATACTCTTTATTTGTAATTTGTTTTATCCAAAGTCATTTCCTTTTATCTAAAATACTTTTTTCATTATCAGATCTAAAATGACTTAATATTTTTCATTATTCTTTTTAGAGAACAAGCTTCTTAGCTCTAAGTGCATTATTCTGACAAATATTTTCTAATCTCATATGATCTCTAAATGATCATTTTTAACTTTCACTCAATTCTTTTCACTTAAAGACAATTTAATTCACTTTGTTCTATTATATATCTATGACATATACTTTTTTGTCTTTATTATTTTTCAATAAGGCATTAAAAAGCACTACTCACTTCTCTTATCCTTTCTACAGCAAAATTGGGACTCAAAAAAAAAAAAAAAAAAAATCCAATTTACTAAAAATTTTATTTTTATAACTCTGACATTTTTTTTTTAGCATGAAGTTAAACTCTATGCATTTTAACAAAGTAAGTACATCTGGGTCTCGTTTTATGTTGATTTATTTAATGCGATTTTGAAGTTATGCGATTCATGTTTCTTCTTAATATCTTTGTATGCGGTTTTCTTTTATGCGATAAAAATGATTAGATCAGAAGTCGAGTTCTGATAATGCGCTATTACTTTAAATATTATAAATTTCGCGCACTCATGTCATATTTAAAGTAATAGCGCATTATCGGAGTTTGACTTCCATCTAATAATTTCAATACTTTCAGCGCTTTATAATAGTACTGTAATAGATTTTATGCAATAAAGAAGCTCGCAATTCACTTAAAATCAGGATTTCCCCATTTTATATACACACATTACATTTTATAAGATTATAATGTAAATCTGTTTAAACGTTATAATCACATTCTATTTTTGCTTTTTTAAAAAAGAATACATAATCAATTAATCATTTAGTGTCCGCAAGTTTATTTTTAAAAGGTGAGTAACAGTGGTGGGCACAATTAAATTGGACAATTAAAATCTGATTTTTAATTGTAATTAACAATTTAAAAATTACGTAACGTGATCTGAAATTAATGTGATGTGAAACAAAATTTGATTTTTGAATGGAATTGAAAATTAAAGACAAAAATAAGAATTTAATTTTTAATTGTTAGTTTTAATTTAAACTTTTAGTTTACCCTAATGGAGAGGAAAAAACACCCAAGAAAATGAATTTCTTTGGAAACAAAAATTTCAATTTTAGATCGCAAAGCGAAATGGGAAGGATCAACCGCGATTGGAAAACGTTTTACTTTGGGCGAATCTACTATAAGACCAATTTAAAAAAATGAAGTTGGCGCTAGTAGTATGTTGAGATATTCTTGACTTCGTTTAAGGAAAAGCCACAGTACATCACATCATCACATGATGAATCTAATGTCTCAAATAGCAATAATGATTAAAATACCATACATGTATGAAAAAAATGTAAATTACACATAAAAAATATTGTTTTGAATAAAATTAAATAACATAGTGAATAAAAAAAGTTTGTCTTGTATCAATTTTTTTCAAATTTGAAATTTTTTATTAATCATATTTTATTTTATTTTTTTTTATGTGAATTTTAAAGTAATTTTACGTTGTTGCTTTGCTTTTATGCGATTTTTGGAAAATTACAGTATGTATCCCCCATTTTTCAAGGTAAGTTAAGTCTATTTTTTTGTGCGCGTTTTCTGAGGAACCTATCTACCGCATAAAACGAGAATCCATAGTTAGTTTCATCTTTCTTTATAAGGATAAAAAAAAAACATATTTGGAATGCATTTTACAATATTTAATCATAAATTTAAAATACATTTATTTCTGTATGTTCAAATTCACTGCTGTTATAATATTTATATTATTTAAATTTTGACTTTTATTTTTATAAATGCGTTAAAAAATAAGTTTTCCTCACTTTTCATAGTACTATTGGTATGATGCAATAAAAAATAAAAGCATAATGCAAAGAATCACTTAATGCTCAATTGCTACAATTGGCCTTTAATTTAATATTATTTTTTAAATTTAACAGGTGTCCTCAGCATTTCTATTTTACAAAATTCAAATTAATTTGAATTTACCTTGCATAATGCAAGTTTTATGGAACTTTATGAAGTTTAGCAGTATGCCATAATGTAGTCTAAACTTTAAATATAAAAAATTTCCAATCTCTATTTTTTCCAATCTCCCTTTTTTTTCCTCAACTTTTTTATATAATTCTCATACTACACTTTGTAAGTAATATTTACAATAATAAAAATCAAGTTATTTTATTATATGTAATTGTTTTTTGTGTGATGTTGCTGCATACTTTTTATACACAACTTCTTTTATCAGTAAAATTTCAAGTCATTATATATGCCATTATATCTTATCAATCTATCAATAAAAGAAAGCATTCTTTTGAGTAAAATTTTTATAAAAAAAATGCATCCAACTGATCTTGGGCTTGAAGAATGATGTTTGAGGATGTTGGATAATGAAGATGATAATGTTGTTGAGGCTACAGAAGATAATACCATGTGACAATAAAAAGGAAACATGATACTGATTCTAAAACAGAAAAATTGAATGAAGAGAATATCACCATAGAATTAATTAATAATTTAAGCAACTACAAATATACCCATGATAATGGATTCAAATAGCATAATATAATCAAAACTTCATCAGAATTAAAAGGACAAACACTTTAGAAGACAGCTCAAATCGTAAAAATGTATGGAATTTATTGTCTATCAATAATAGTCAGAGTAAAATTATAATGTGGACAGATAAAAAATAAAATAAGCAAGAACAAAGTGTAACATGAATTTATTAGAACTGAAAACATTTTTGGGCTACCAATCTACATGGAAATATTCAAATCAGGCAATGAAAATCTTGATCCAATCTTTGCAACTGATGGAATCTGATAAAAAAATTTTCAAACAGCTATGCCTAAAAGATTGGATTTTTCTTTGCTGGCTTCATTTTGATAATCCTGATAATAGAAAGGAATGAGACAAAAGTGATTCTGCAGCTGCTTATCAGTAAGCTATTTGAAATGTTTAGACAATTGATAAAAAAAAAAATGTATATCATTGGAATACAGCCTTTGCACTGATGAAATTCTTGTGACATGTAAAGGAATATGCAGATTTACCCTGCAAACTATGAACTAAAATTCCCTTGCCTCACTGATGCTATAAAATTACCTTATAAATGCTTATATATATATATATCTTCAGGAAAAAATTCTGTCAGCAAGACTGAATGAAAAAAAAAAATCTTTTAGTATTTTATCATAATGTGATATTATACTGGTAAAACAAATACTTAATTTCAATAGCAATGTTACAGCAGATAATTTATTCAGCTTTGCAGAAATGGTCACAAAATTATAAAAAAGGTTGATAATTTGGGAACTTTGAAGAAAAATAAAAAACAAATTCCTAAACTTTTCTGCCATCAAGGTAAAGTGCAATAGAAATCACTTTATATGGATTTTATGACACTACAATGTTAGCTTATGCACCACCTCTTTTTAAAGCTGCAAAACTATTTTTTTCCATGCACCACTATAATAAGATAGATTCTAATACTGGCAAACCAGAAATTATTGCAGAATACAACTTGACAATAGGAGTGGATGCACTTGATCGGAAATGTGCTAATTATTCATGATGTTGGTCAATGCCCCCTTTCCTCCAAGATATAGAATATTTCAACTGGTAATGCATTCATTTTACATTAAAAATAGAAGCAGTCATGGAAAATTCAATGAGTGGACTTTTTAAATATTGGTAAAATACTTATAAGTCCATATTTAGAAGCAAGACCCCTAATAGGCAATTTTTGTAATGACTTTCGTGTGTTTATTTTACAAATATTAGGTAAAGTCTGAAGTTACTGATAATGGCAGAGAAGAATCCAGATGACAAAAGATTGGAAATAATGAAAACTTGTTACCAGTGTCCGACACAGTTGAAAAGTAAAGCTTATGTCTGTAGAATATATAGCAAACCAATTTGTGTGGAGTACATTAAAAAACCACACAGAAAGCATTCTATTTTAAAATAAAATCCTTTAAAAATTATTTTACTTGGCTTTCTTATTTTTAATGTTCATTTGAAGCCTTAATTTTACAATAAAACATGTTTCTTATTTACAGTATCATATACTGGTTGTAGTTTTAACATTATAAAAATTCACTGTAGTCATTTCAGGTTAAATAAACTTGCAAATAATGTCCACTTTTTAGTATCGATACATTGATAAAGAAAGTAGGCCATGATAAAAAAAAAAAAGTTATTTGCAAGTTTATTTAAGTGATTTTTGATCTACACTTTTATTTTTTAATGCACCAATACCAAGAATATTATGAGGCAAAAAAAATTAATTTTTTTACTTTTTAATGCATTTATGGGAATAAAAACATTTTTAAATTTATCTCATTTATAGTTTTATATAGGTCCAGAAATTAGAAAAAAATGTAAACAATTTAATAATGGTAGATGGCAATACTGCAGAGTATTAAATCAAAAATGGCTAAAATTGTTTACAGACCTTAAAAAAATGTATTAACATTGGGAATATATATGTATGCCAACTTTCAACTAGGTAGGAAATTGACAATAATTGGGTAACAAGATTTCTCAGACAGACAGACAGACAAAAAAAAAAAACCCAAGAGAAAATTAAATAAAAGCATATAATATAGAAGAGGTGATGCATAAACATTTTCTTTTTATATTTTTAATAAAACTTATTTGTACTATTTTTAAATATGAAGAAAATTGTAGCATGTTTTTTAATTTATTCTGTTACTTTTGATCATGCTGCTACTTCTCCTCTCAAAGATCGTTATTAAACAGAAATTCTTTTTTTATATATTAGCATAAAACCTATATAAATAATATATTCTGTTTACAAAATACTTTTACTGATAGAAATCTTTTTGGTTATTGTAACAAATTTAGATTATCTTTTGAAGCAAATCACCAACATTGTTATCACAAAACATTCTGCTGACATTTTATCTATTAAAGATAACTTTTTTTATTTACATTTTTAAGTAATTTAATTTGATAAAATCTATATTACTATATTAATGTGAAAGTTTGTGATTTTATAACTCAACAAATAATGCACCAATTTTCAAGGATCTTGAATAATTTTCTTTTCTTTTTTGTAGTGAATTTTATTAGTATATAAATTTTTGCTTAAATTGTTTTAAAAAAAAATTATAATTTGCAATATAAAAATGCATGGAAAATCTACATCATAATTATTTTCAAATGACATAAAAAACCCAAAAAGACAAAAGTACAGATTAAAAAATTACTGAATTGAAAAATTTTTTAAATGAAAAGTATGTTTTTTGGTAAAGCAAGGTAAAATTTTATTTTGTAACTACATATTTAATTTCTCATTTGAATAATCGACAATTTAGATAGTTATAATACTGAATTTGATAAACTTGTAGGATTTCAGCTTAAATATATTTAATCTAACATGTGTCAAAAGTAAAATTTAAAATGGCATCAGTACAATAAAAGAAATACTACCGAATTTCAGAGTTTTTACCATTTCCCTTTAAGTGTATTCTCACATAATAAAGTAAGATGTTGTGGCTTGCATATTAAAATACATACTAGAAAAATGAAGATATTAATTTTTGGTAATCCAAGAAAAATTTTATTGAATACACATATTTTAAATTATTTAAACTTTGATTGGATCCCATATTTAATTTCTCACATGCATATGTTAAAATTATTGTTTATTATATTTTTTGTGATACTGCTGTTGATAATTATTTCACATAAATATTACATAAATATATTTTAATTATTAAAATTTCTACTGACGCTAGGTACAATCGGAGTTCAAAAATAAAATTTGTAAATATATTTTAATTATCAAACAATTTACTATCAGTGATGGGATAACTAGAGACATGGAGAGAATTAGCGAGGGAAATTTTTATTTGGTATTCAATACATCAAAAATGGAATTTATATAATAAAACATTAAAAAATGTCTACTCCTCAGAATATATCCTCTTTACATATATAATTTAGAAATATATTTTAATAATCAACTGCTTTATGCAGCAAGTCGTTGCTCATTTTAGTAAAATAAAATAATGTAATGTAGTTGAGAATTAAAAAATATTTATATAAAATAATAATACAAGAGTTATTGACAACAGTTAAAAACAACGAAGAACATTGATTAGATTGTGCTTTAGATGGTACAAAATGTAAAAAAAGGCTTGACGTAAGTTTTTATTAAATTAAATTATGCTGTTGTATTGATTAAAAATTATAAAAAATGTACAATATTTAAATATATGTATACTAAACTTAATGCAATTAGACAGGCAAAAATCTCCATACAGTAGTGCCACACTATGCCAACCAGAGTAATCAATGGATGCCAGAAGGCTTGTGCATAAAATCCCTATCTAGTGCCTACTCATCCAATATCCCCAGACTAGTTTCTGGCTTGTGGCCTTCGTCAGTGAGGAGCCTGGGATCTGAGAGCACTGCACCTAGATCTTAGGATCTAGGTTATGTGCTAGCTTAAGAGATGGTGATCATATGATGATGTAATTAGAAGGGAGTTGAACTCAGACTTTACTTTCAGATAGCCATTACATCTTATACAACCAATACACATGTATGTGGTCATGTGTATTGGTTGTATAAGATGGAGTGGATAGCTGTAGTAGTTTGAAAGTCTGAGTAGAATACTTCTAGTTAAAAAATGTACAAATATTGGAATTTTTAGTGCCATCTAGTATAAACTAGAATATAGTGTTTGCATGGAGGGAAAGGATTTAAATCTAGAATTTTTTTCTATTCACTGCTAAATGGCACTAAGTGGTGAAATGCTCTTGTCTTCTTATATTGCTTAAGCTAAAGAATTTGGTGATTATCGATATAATTAACATTCCATAACAGGTTTAAATCAAAGATTTCCTCAACATGTGATGTCTTTTAAACAATGTTTTTCAATGAAATAATTGTTTTGTCCAAAATTATAAATTATTGAAAGATTATCATAGAGAGCTATCCATGTTTAAAAATTCCAATAATTTTAATAAAAATGATCCCACAAACTTTTCTAACATTTACTTTTCAATCTTAAAATATTTTTCTAATCAAACAATATAAATCAGATCAGACATTTCTATTTAATAATTTAATCGATTAGTAATTCTAAAAACAATAATTATTAATGATTAATTAAAACTAAACACAACAACAACAAAAAACTCCATTGACTTGGCTAATTTTATTTTTTAATAGTTATTTTTCATCTTAGGAAATATTATAAAAACTAAAAAACAAATTATCAGATAATTTAAATCCTTTTGAGCAACAAGCAGATGTCAAAAAATGTTACTTATTACAAATTACTGGTTACAGATATTATTTTATATCAAATACAAGTAAAAATGGCACCAAATTAAGGCTATATATGATTGATGTAGCATTACTAACCACCTTGGTAATGTCCTGAAATAATACACTTATCAAGTGAGAACAAGATGGAATCAAATAATTTTTTCTTCCAATTGATACATGAAACTTCTTTAATATTTCAATAAAATGATTAAAAAAATCTATAGTCTGTGCAAACATCAGCATTTATATATAAAATTTTCTTTTCTCACAATTTGAACTTTGCAAGTATTGTTGTTTGCAATGATTATCATAAAGCCCTTTTTGATAGTCATGAATAATTTGTTTTTATGAAAATGTGGGACATTTTTATTCCCTATTTTCTTCTATTGCAAATGGGTATTTTAATTAGACTTATGCTATAAAGAAATGATTGATTTCAAATAAGCAAAGAGAAAATCCTTACTAAATTAGGAGATAACAGTAATGTTAATTTTTTTTTAGCAAAGTTAACTTATGTTATGGTTTTATCCACTTAAAAATATTTTAATATATAGGGTATATGAGCATAGACTTTCACATGACCCACCACTATCCACTCTATCTCATAACACTGATACACTTGAACACATATGTCGAAAAAATAAATAATTACCAATATACATATTTCATGCTAAACCAGCAATCATCACTTGGTCCAGATTACCATTTCTACACATATATGCTACAAGTGCTCAGATATATATTAAGATAGTCAATCTTCATAATGGACAGGCTTC
Organism: Epiperipatus broadwayi; assembly: GCA_028023455.1. Classification (NCBI taxonomy): domain Eukaryota; kingdom Metazoa; phylum Onychophora; class Udeonychophora; order Euonychophora; family Peripatidae; genus Epiperipatus; species Epiperipatus broadwayi. Next base: position 1,957,201 of record JAQFVV010006209.1, on the reverse strand, counting down.
AATCTACTCCACATTCAGTCTATTTTTTTATAAAATAATCTGGAAAAAAAAAATAAAAATATGAGTGATTGAAAATCTTGGTAATAATATTCAACAGCAAAAACTCATTCCGATCTATCAGAAAAGTAGAGCATTGGTAAAGACAATCGCTGAATTTATGGAGAATGATGACTTACTGATTCTTTTTTTTTAAGGCAATATAACTAGTTACTTCTAAAATCTTTACTCAAAAATTATAAAAAAGTTTGGTTTTAATATCACTTGTAGAAGTCAATGCTTGAATCAATTGAATAATCCATTATTCTCTGCTGTATTTCTTGATAAACATTAAACTATTAATATTCTTTATTTACTATTTAGTTATTTATATGAATAGGACAACTCATTATTTAAAGTCTTATGTATGTGAGTAAAATAATGTAAATATTCTTGGCATATTAATAGTGAAAATTTTACATTCATTATTAATACTTACTTTAAGAGTTTTATAATATTGGTTTTTTCCCTTCGTTGTATTATTTATAAATCAAATTTGCACACGTTTGTATAATTTAACAAAAATAATTATTCTGAAGTTGAACAAAATTTTTATTTGTAATACTCAGGTAAATACATATATAAAAAATTCAAGCATTAATATTCAGTTTGTTATAATTAATTATTTAATTCGACCGTTATGTAAAAATCAGACTAATATTGAAAGCCATCTCATTTTCCTGCTGCCAATATAGTGCAAACTTACAAGAGAATTTTTAATATTATGTGGAACTATTAAATAATAATTGTTGTTAATTATAAAATAATTGATAAATATTCATTATAATCAAATTCATAAATAAATGGTTAAAATTAATTGTAAAACAACAAACAAATTAAAAATTACCTTCTCTCTTTTAGGAGCTATAGCGTCCAATTCATCAATAAAAATAATGGCTGGAGCATTTTTTTCTGCTTCTTCAAAAGCTTTACGAAGATTACTTTCTGATTCTCCAGCTAATTTACTCATAATTTCGGGACCTTAAATATAACATACACACACACAAAGGTTTCAAAATGTGTATTTGTTTTATAAATGATTCTTTATTAACATGATTTCTTAAAAACAATTATTTGTTTCTTAAAAACAATTTATTATAGATAAATATCAGAACACAACATTAACATTTCAAGCAGAAGTTAATTTTCTACAAATGAAACATAAATAAATATTTGCAAATTTCAGGTGTAAATTAAATGACAAAAAATAAAGTTTGAATTTTACAGGAGGAAAAAAATCATAATATTTAAAAGTATTAAACATTAACGTTAGCGTTATTATACACATTGTTACTTGTTTTTTTCTCTTAATTAACCACATCTTTAGAAGTATGTTAAGAATAGTATGCTTTTAATCGATTTGATTAATAAAAGATTAAAAAAAAATGTAAATAATTTTGAATAGAGAAAACAATAATGACTGAAATTAGAAGCATGTCATCCATATTAATTTAATGATTATCCAAAATATTATGAATAATTATAAGTTATGGCCACATTTGATGCAAACAAACAAACAAAAAAAATTGAATAATGATATTCTTATATGTGTAGAAGTTAATTATTAAGATGAAAAATATTTCTAATTTTTAACAATAGCTAACTAAAAAGCTTGGAATAGACCCCCCCCCCCCCAAAAAAAAAAAAAATAAATAAATAAAAAATAAGATAAGTGAAGTATTTAAATTTCCAAAGAATATATGGAAAAGAAAAATGCAAAAAGAACAATACAAATCAAATAAAGTTATATTGTAAACAACAAGTAGCAAAAAGGAGTATGTTGTAGTGAATAATTAAACACGTCAATGAACTTACATGAAGCTAATTAGTATAAATAAATCTATGATTTTAATTGGTAATGAAAGTTTATATAAGTGCAAATTGCTTATCCTATGTCCAATGCAAATTCTCAAACATTTATTGAACTTTAAATTGTGACTTTATATTAAATAATTATCTGTCTCTTGAGAAATGAATAACTGAAAACTGCCATTCTCTTGAAACCTTCAATTAACTTTCTACAAAATCTTAAATTTTGTTTCTCCAATTACATATGGTAATAAATAACCAGTAAATATGTATAATAATTAAGCATTCGATTTATATATATTATATTTAACACATTAATTTGTACTGGAAACCAAGTCTTCAAACTTTGATTCATTCTTTATTGTTAAAGGAAATATTTTTCTATTTAATAATGTCTAATTATTTGCAGAATACATGTTGTTCTTTAATTTTTATATCTTGTTTATGAATTTTCCCTCTAAAATTATTAAAGTAGAAAATTTTATTGATGACAAAGTGTAAAAATTATTTCTAAAAATTCTCAAATCACTTATGTTTTAGGAGGGAGAAAGGGAATTAAATTATTCAATATCAATTGTTTGAGGTTTCAATTCCATAACTTTCTCATATCATTGGTCTTGATGACAGCTTTTTTTATAACATTTTAAAATTGTGTCAGATATGATTCAATAAACCAATTAATATTTTCCTCTGTAGATTCATAATGATTAAGAGAAAAAAGAAGCCATGATGACACAAATTTTTATTATTGTTTTTAGAGAAAACATTAAATTTCTTTTTATTATGATACCCATCTAATGTTTCTACAATTTGCATTACATTTTTTATTTTGGATTTAAGTTGTATAAATCGTTTATGTACATTATATATATATAGCAGGACGGATTTTCATTTTTTAATATAATAAATTAGTAATTTATTTTTGACTTTTAATAAAAAAAGAGAATAATTTTATTTTTTGCTTATATTTCTACTTGCCTAATGACTTTGTTTTTCAGTCTTACAGACACCACATTGCTTATTAAAAATTAAATTAATTAAACTATATATGTTAGCATAATTTAAAATATTAAATTATTTAAGTGAAAATAAAGAACTTTTCTCTAAAATTAATAATATTTTTGATGAATAATTAAAATTTTTAATTGCTATTTAAGTTTCAATATAGTTAAATAATCATTTCAATTACTATTTTCTATGCCTTCTTCCAATTTCACTATTAATAATAAATTTATATTCTCTAAACATTTTATTAATAATTCCATTAGTATCACTTAGATTTTTCTATTACGATTCTATAAATCAGGGTAACAGTCTTTAAAAAAGTTTCTAAAAGCATGAGAAAATTATCGAGCGAAGCAATTTTTTTTGTTATAAAACTTATGTTGAACATGTATTTAAATATTTCATGATATAAAATCAATTTTTTAATCACAGTATAACAATTAACATTTTAATAATCAACATTATAATTTACAATTAAGATAAAAATTTCTTTCTATAACATAATTCTAAAATTCATATTAAAAAAACAACCTTACCATTTATTAGGAAAAAAAAAGCTCCTGTTTCATTTGCAACTGCTCTAGCAATAAGAGTTTTGCCAGTTCCTGGTGGTCCGTAAAGCAAGATACCTCTTGGAGGTTTTACACCAATAGCTTTAAAGAGACTAGGATGTCGTAATGGTAATTCTACCATTTCCTTGATTTGTGCAAGTTGTTTGCGGCAACCGCCAATATCATCATATCCTACTTCATTCAATGCCTCCTCTTCCTCCTATAAATTATAAAAAAATAAAAATCAAGAATAATATATATAGATTTCAATGATAAACTCCTATCAAGAATGCTCTGCTTTAAATATAAGCTTTATACAAACTTAAAAACTAGCATTAGCATTCTATTTTCTATCTACATAAAAAATAAATACTTATCTCTTCTTTCCACTTTTTAATCTCTTTCAAAATATTGAATAATCCAACTAGATTTCTTTTTCTTAATTTTATATAGTGAGTCCATTTTTCATTCAATTAATGTTTACAATCATTTTCATTTTCTAACTATATCTTCCAATGTACTTTTTTCATTTTTTTTCAAAACTAGAATTTAAAACTTCAATATATATATATATTTAAACAAGTCTCTCTGTCCTAAGTGATAATATTTATCTGATTTCACTGATAACTAATATATACTTCTATTCTTAATTTCATTTTCATCTTCATTCATTTATGTTCTAAAATCTTCAATCCATTATTGCATTCACAATTTTTAATTAAATTGTCAAATACAATTACTTTTTTTTTTTTATAATCTTTTGTTTTCATATTATTATCTATAATTATCATCGATTTTTTCAACATTTAACATTTCTTTCTAATTACAATATAAACTTCATTAATACTCCTTTAACACTTTAAGCAAATATTTTTTTATTTATAACAGTTTTGACTGTCCTAACAGTCTTCTTCAGATCTTAAAACTTTTACACTACCTCCACTTTTTCTCCATTTTTCTTTTTCAGTCTCTTCTGTGTATATCATTCTCGAAACTTCCTCCCCTTCTACCACTTTAATAAATTCTATATACTTCTTAATATTATTAATGTTTTCCATCCTGATTGTACATCCACAATATTAACAAACTTCTTTAGCCTGTTATTCTTTCGTGTATTATCTTATATTTCATATACACCTGGGTCTTGTTTTATGCGGATAAAAGTTATGCGATTCATGTTTCTTCTTAATATCTTTCATATTTCACTATATTTATTAGATATCAAAAAATTTAAATTATTAATAACTTATTTTGACTTGAAATACGTTTTTTTTTCTCAAAAATATAACGTTATATTAGCAGCTAATGTGAATATGGCCTGAAGCTGTATTAAGAACTTAGCTTCTATGTAAATAACCTATTTATACTAATGAGTAAATAATAATAATAGATTTATACTTACATATAAAAATATCGCAATAAATATTCAAAAAATTTAAACCTTTAAAACATATTTTGTTATATATATTGTAACTATAAAGAAGAGGAGAGGGGGAAAAGGAACAAAGGAAAAAGAAGGGAAAAAGAAAAGTTTAAGAATAGAATTAAAGAAAAGAAGAGAGAACGAAAATGATGAAGAGAAATGAAATGAGGAAGAGAGAGATAAATGAAATGAGACAAAAAAAAGATAAGATATGGTAGAGGAAGAGATGGAAGGAAAAGAAAAAAATAAATGACTTGAAATGGATGAGATGATAGATGAGATATAAGAAATGATATGAAAAGGAATAAAATGTGAGACTCTTAACGACACAGCTCAGTAGGGTTACAATAAAATTTAGAAAGGAAATTATGATTCAGAGATGTACAATCAGGTAAAGATCAAATCCCATGCCAGTGTAACTATAACCATTATAGTATATTAATAATCTACTACTAAACCATACAAAAGATTATTTAAATCATTAACCAATAATTATTAGAATAGTCCTACCAACAGATCACACATACTCTGAATAAAAATAAATGATACCTTGATTATAAAAGATTATCTCACTAAAATTATATTTAATAAACAACAAGAGTAAACAACCTCAAGGATTTTGAAAATAAACTCTTGTGCAAAATAACAAATTTAAGTTACCTAATAAATACTTGTTGGGTGAATAAAACCAATGAGTGATATTTTGGCTGACCATAAATAATTACCTCATGTTCAATCCCAGAATAATAAATAAATAAATATTAATTCAAAGATTTAATGAATCAATTTAAATTTAAGTTAATAATGGTTTACTATCCAAGACATTACTCGAGCAAAGAATAGGACAAGGGTACTTTTTAAGCTTTACCATACTCACAAACAATCTATTCAAGACCTCAAATGCAGATGGATTAAAATTCTTTAGACATATAAGGTTTAAGATAATGATAGACAATGTGCAATTAATGTACGATAAAGTGCAACTTTTAAAATCATAGTAAATAAAAATATTCTTTTAATGTACATATATTTTTAATCTCATGTTGCATAGTCTTTAATTTGAAAAGATATACTGATAATTTAAAAATAAACTTTTAGCTAAGCATTTAACTAAGTATCTGATATAATGCAATTATCTGTTATTGTGATTCAATCTAAGAACCACTTACTTTAATCTGGCTTTATAATTTTAAAACCAACATCACATGTATTTAATTAACTTTATGATATACTTGTGAACTTTTGAATTGAAAATTTAATAAACTTTAGAAACTTAAGATTTTGGTGAACTTGAAACCCAAGACAATAATATTTTCATATAAAAGTAAAACAAACAAAAACAAAACTTGTTGAAATAATAATAGATTGATTTATTAAGAATAATAAGAAAGTGTTTACAATAAAATATATATATATAAGCACTGCCAATATAGCGGAACTTATTACAAACATTTTGTCTTTTGAAACCTTATATAACGGTCGGGAAATGGGTGATCATTATCCAGTCTTACTGTAAAGTTATTATCCTGCTTTAATAAAATGGCACAGAATAGAGTTTTCCCAAGTAGTTGGAGTAATACAAGAGTAAGGTTATTGTTTAAAGGAAAGAATAAGGATCATGGAAAGCTGAATAATTATAGACCGATAGTGGTAACATCAGTTTTATATAAAGTTTTCTCATATATGGTGGCTAGTAAAGTTGTAAAATGGATGGAAGGGAATAATGTAGTGGGGAAATGCAAGGAGGTTTTAGATTAGATAGGCGTATAGGAGATAGTTTATTTGTAATTACACAACTTATGGATATGAGTAAGAATGCAGGTAAACAGTTATATATGAGTTTTATAGATATAGAGAAGGCATATGATAGAGTAAATAGAAATAGATTATGGATAAGTTTAGCAAATTTGGGAATGGATGAAGCTTTAATAGATATTAAGAAATTATATGAAAATAATTATTATATATATATCAATTAGAGAATATAGAATCAATTAAAGTTAAAAATGGTGTGAGACTAAGGCAAGGATGCACTATGTCACCTATTTTGTTTGTGTTGTATTTGAGTGAAATGGAAAGAGCAATAGAAAGATTAGGAAGAGGGATAGAGATACCGTTAATAGGTAGTAAGGGAGTATATATTTTGTCAGGTCTTTTTTTTGCAGATGATATATTTTTGTGTGCAGAAAAAAGAGAAGATATGGAAGTTATGTTGAGGACATGTGCAAGGGTGGGTAAAGGGATGGAGATTAAATTTAGTGAAGAAAAATCAAATATAATGATGGTTAATACTGGGGAAAGAGAAGATGTAGAATTTTTATTGGGAGATATTAAGTGTGGTGAATAGATATAGTTATTTGGGAATTATTTTAAGTAATCAGAAAAATTATTTGGATGAATGGGAGAAAAAATTAATAAATGAAGCAAAGAAAAGAAAGGGATTGATAAAGAAATTAACAGTATTTTCATATAATAAATATGATGTAGCTAGAATTATATGGAAAGGAGTTGCAGTAGCAGGGTTAACATATGGTAATGATGCATTATATGTTAGTAAAAAAATATTAGATTACTTAGAAAAAGCTCAAAGGGAAGTAGGAAGACATGCATTGGATGCAGAAGTATGGACAGCAAGGGAGGCAATTCAAGGAGAAATGGGATGGTCAAGTTTTCATATGAGAGATGCAAAAAGTGAAATGAAAATGTTTGGTAGATTGCAGTTTATGGATAATAAAAGAATAGCTAAAATAGTATTTAATTGGGTTATGAGTAAAGGGCAGGTAACAAAATGGGTGAGAAAGGTAATGTGGTATGCAAAAGATTTGGATAAAGAATTTATATCAATATATTTGTACAAAAGATGGGATGATTGTGTTAAAAGGATTATTGAGTGTTATAGTAGGAAGGAATGGGATAAAAGAATAAATTTATTAATAAAGACTAAGGAGTTAGAGAGATGGAGAAATAGTATGGAGAGTAAAAAGAGTTTAAATATATATAGAAATAAACAGAATATTAGGTGTGAGTTAATATATGATAATAGTAAGGAAAGTAGTTTATTGTTTAAGGCTCGAACGGGATCTTTAGCTACAAAAGAATATACATGTAAAATGGAAAAATATGGGTGATTTATTTTGTAAATTATGTAAGGAAGGAATAGAAAATATTAGGCATTTGTTAATTGAATGTAAATATTTGAAAACAGAAAGGGTACATATACTGAAGTTGTGGAAAAATAAATATGAAAAGAGTGATTATACAGAAAGTGAATTATTGGTTTTTATGCTGGGTTTGGGAAAAGATAAGGGGGATTTAGATATAAAGGTTATAGAGTTGACAAAGATTATGTTGTGGAAATGGGATAGAGCAAATTATGGGTAAATTTAGAGTGGGGAATGTAAAATAAAGTGGATAACAGGTTTATCTGGGCATAATTGCTGAGATATTCTTGACTTCGTTTAAGGAGAAGCCATAATACATCACATCACATAGAAAATTTATAGAGTAGACAGATACGCGCTGTTAAAAATCATGACCGCCAGCCCTAGTCACTAGCTCATGAAGTAGCAGAGGTTTATACAGATTTATTAAAATATACTTCTTTTAATAAAAAAAATAAAATAAAAACAGTCACTGTCAGTACTAATAATACAAAAAGATTTTATTCACGCATATATATAAGTGACAACACACAAAACTTGAAAAATAATTATATAAAAAAAAATTTGTTTGTTTCATTATTATTTACTATTAATTTTATTTGTTATAACTTTTATTTTTAATCTTAGAAATGTTGAGCTACCCAGACACCACATTTAAAAGATCTTCAAACATTTGATTCCAGGCTAAAAGTCTGCAGCCACATCAACGCTCACTTCCAGATATATATCAGCAACCAATGCAATATGAACATGTTAGCATAGAATCACGCCGACAGGAATGTGCATCTGAACAGTGTGATATTATTGGAGAAAACATGAGCTTCAACCAGTATAGGAATGTGCTTCTATCTGGCGAAGGAATCATGTATGTAATATAAAGAGAAAATGCTACATATGGATGGGAGAGCGGTCCTATCTTGCCGACTTATCTTCTCAATCCATAGAGCTGGAATGGGTCAATGGCGCAGGAAATACGTCTGCGTCCATTTCAACGATATGACTACCTCGTTGGGATCATGCATTCAGTTGCCCTAGGTGCTAACACACTTCACATTACATTGATGTAAACGTCCATATATCTCTCCACCAGCATTGTCACAACTACGAAACAAAAAGTCTGAAATCAAAACCCCTTTAAAACTAACATATATTTAACCAAGTCTAGCGGCCATCTACACTCAACTAATATTTAAATCATTTTATTAGTTTAATTCTAAAAAAAAAATCTTTGGTTTAAGGTTTTAAAATCATTTTTAAAATGACACATACTTTTCTTTTAAATTTAATTATGCACAAACAACTATAAGTATTTTCATCTTTAAATTTAAGTTTGCAATCGCAAACCCCTACACTATTACGAACAGATCTTACACTGAGCATAAATGAAAACATATAACATATTTTAAAAAGATTATGTTTCAATTTTAGATAAGACTTAAAATTTTTAAAGTTTATAAAAATAGAGTTCAGATTTGATTTGGAAAGAAAGTCTATAGTTCATACCTAAATAAAATTAAAGTTCTGAGATTTTAAATTAAAGAGCTTGTATTTCATATTTATAATTTATACTTTCCTTTTTTCTCCATGCTCGTTCCTTTGCGACGAAGATCTGAGTTACGCAAGGTCCATTTCTTGCTGACGATGATGATTTTATAAAGATTTCCGAAGATGTTTTATGAAGACGGTTCCAGTGGTTCGATCCTGGGATCCGTGGAGATAAAGGCTGCCTTCGGCCGGTCGAACCGAAGGAAGCATGATGAAACGGATTACATTTTTGGTAACAGTGACAATATTTATTTTAATTTTTCAGCAACAATGAAATGAATTCAAAATTCTAATTCCCTCTCTAATTAATTATTGTTTTGGATTTTCTTTTTATAGTCCTCAGGCACCTTATCTCTGGAATGCAGTATTCATCAAACATATTTCATTATTTATATTTCATTGGTTCATTAAGTTTGTGACCAAGTAGATTTTGGGTTTGTGGCTAAATAGATTTTGGGTTTCTGGCTACGTTGATTTTTCCTCTGAGGTCTGAGTCTATATCTTTGGGCGGGAAAGGCAAGTCTTTTGTTTCTATTACTAGACTCTTATCTATTTCGTAATCATCTTTTCAATTGTCATTTTGCCCTAAGGATCCGTTTGTAATTTTTATATTTAAAAATTAAAAACTCTTCACTATTATTAAAAAGGTTTTTATTTTATACTTTATTTAAAGATTAGAATCTTTGTTTCGATTCTATAATTTTATTTTAAAGCTTATTTTAATATCTAAATCAAACATTAATAAATTAATTATTCGTTATTTGTGCATTTTGAAAGTTTGTGCATTTAATTCAGTACTAGATATTTACAAAAAAGTAAAGTATTAAAATTTAAATGTAACACATAAATATACCCCGTTACACTTACTTAGTTTACAATAATATATAATTTTTTAGTTACTGTTTTAAATATTCCTCTTAAAATTCTCTTACATTGTTTATTAATAAATAATATTATTATACCTAATATTGGGCAAAGGCTATTCTATATTAGATCTCAATCTCTTTTAAAACAATTAGAGATTTCAAATTTTTTTTAAAATTTTAATTGCACTATCTGAATTTAATAAGCCCAATTCTACTTTTAATTAACAGAATTCATAATACTATTGTGTTATCCAGCAATTAAAATAATACACAACTTAGGTCTGTACTTTTTAAACCTTAAGCTTAACAAACATTAAGCTGGAAAAGCATATTTTTGAAAAAACTACCACTAGTTATACTGACCTAACTAATATTATAGCTAGTGATATATAATATTAAATCAGTCTAAGCTAATTTTAAAATTAAACTAAATTAGATACATGGGTCATTCACTCATCAGAGATCAGTTATACATTTTTAAATAAATTTAGTACATATAAAATTATTCCCTCAATGTTTTAAAGTTAATGATGTAACAGACTTACAAATCCAGCGGCAAAATCTGGATAAAGTATTAAAATTAATATGTGTGAATTGCCACTTATATCATATGCATAATTTAATATACTTTAAAATAAATATAACTTATTATTGGTTAGCTTGTGCACGATAAAACTATCATAGCAACACAATTCAAACATTGACATACTTGAGCCTTAAATTAGCTACAACTACCTGAAGAAACAAAGTTTCTCAAACCAACATATCTTGTCATCACCAATCTAAAACAAATGCAACATCACCTACTGTAGTGGAATTAGCATTAAATCATCATGAATGATAGGCTAAAATATAAGAAACATATAAGCTCCTCAGAGCTGGAAAAGAATGTGGTGGCTTTCAAAACAAATCCCTAACTTAGAGGCAGAAACAAAGATGCCTGGACCTTGTCTACAGTGCACCAAAACAGAAAAAACGCACCAAGAAAAGCATGATCCTCTTCTCATGGGATTCCAATGCTTGTAAATGTGAGTAACATCACTGGAAAATTCAATATAATAACCCTCTATGGGCAACAAGCACTACCAATTCATGGAAATGCAATACAATAAGGATGGAGGACCTTGTCTACTCCATAAAGTATACTTAAAATTATTAACTAAGCCTAACACTATGAGGCTAACAAATATTAACTAATGACAAGATATAGACTTAACCCGAATTAACTAAGATATTCCCAAAAGTTTTAAAATACGAAAAAAAAACGTATATTCAATGTAAAAACAAACAAAGGAAAAACTGTCAGACAACTACTATGAGAAATACTTTAAAATTAAATGCATATAAAATTCTAGGCAAGGCACAATGCACACATAGTAAAATATTAAATACTAAAATATATTGTGACTAATGGATTTTTTTAAAAAAAAAAAAGCAAATTAAATGTGAGAATATTAATTCTCAATGCATATAAAAAAATATATTTGCAATTATTAATCATGTAACATTCATAAAACAAATGAATGGATACTCTCTGACAAACTTCTTTAGTAGATTTAAAATGAAACAGTGAAATCCCCTATAATAAACCAAGACTGTGATATTTAATTCTCTGTAAATGAATTATCAAAAAAACTAACTTGTGAAGTGCTTAATAAATATAATAATAAAATGTACCTGAAAAATGGCAAAATATTTGCTCATTCTAATAAACCCATTAAGCTTTAAAATTACAACTCTAGTTTACCTGAAATATCTATGCACAAAAAATGTTACACAAAATATCCAGCATAAATATTTTTATGGTTTCATTTTTTTAAACCAATAAAATAAACAATAAAAAAAAAAAAGACAATACAGTAACTCAAGTTTATATTTCAGCTCCGTAATGGTTTTCCATTTAAAATATGTAGATAATTTCTTCAAGCTAATTTATTTATCCGAGTTCGAAACTTCAATCAAAACACTTATAAAACATGGCAATGATTTTCAAACGAAAATGTTCAATAGTTCCTTAAGAATACTTTCATTTTTTAAAAAACAATTTTAAACACTTAAATAACAAGACTAAGCCGGCATAAAAAAAAAAAAAAAATTTTTCAGCTGAGCACATTTTTTATTTATAGGATCCCGAGTTCAAAATGCATATCATAATAATAATACAAATATATATCTATCTCTTTATTTGAATTTCTTTATCCTCTTTTAGGAAAACGCATCTTCTAAAATACAGTTTTTTTTAAAATATTTTTTTTATATAATAATATTTCAAGACGTGTTTTATTTTAAACCAATTTCCTTTGATTACTTTTCAACATAAGAGTAGACTTTTTTATAATTCAAGACGTTCCTCAGTTTATAAGCTACAATTAATGTCATAAAGTTACTTATAAATAATGGCAAATATAACCATTTACTATGTACTTGACAAATATAAGTTCATTACTGATCTTTGCAGATTACTTTGAAGTTTTGTTACAGAATAATTTTCTTTTATTACTGGATAAAATAAGTTATCATTTTAAAATATATATTTTATCTGTTTGCATTTAGCTAAACAAATCATTTCCACTTATGTCAAGGTATAAGTAATAACTTTTTTTTAAAAAATTAATCATTCTTTATTAGTTCACTTTAACCAAATGTAGCTTCATTATAATGTTTTTAACTTTAAAATGTTTCTTTTTTTTTTTTTCCACGTATACTTTTAATTTAACAGGCTAAGAACTTAGTATTTTATTGTTAAAATAGTTTAGTGCAACCGAATGTTTATCTATGTAAATGATTAATAATTTGTTCTTTAATTTTACTTCCAAGTAAAGAAAAACAAATAAATCAAATGCATATAAGATAAGGGACGCTAGATTTATTCCAAACATTTTTTTACTATAATTTTTATGTTCTGATTGAAATTTGAATATCAGGAAGATTACCTTTTAAAAAATTCAGCCGTTCATTATTGCAAGACAATTTTAAATATTATACTTTAAAAATAAATAATAAAGTTTAAAAAAAAATTACGGCTTTTTATTAAATATAAATCTTGGATTCAGCCACTTGTAAAAACAAAATAAAAATCTCAGATTCTATTTTATACCTGATATTCTTTAATACACCCACTTTTTTATATTAATTGGCTTGTAAACCAATAAAATTATTTTTTTATTAAACTTTACTACTCTTGACAGTTAAGCTGTGTAATCGATTTACTGATGTAATTGATTTAATTATATCAAACCACGTGACTTAACAACTGCAAAATCAGCATGTTATGTAATATTCTTTTAATAATATTTTCCTTAAAACACAATAGTAACAAATATATAAAATTCAGATCTATCCTTCTTTATCAACCTTTAAATATTTAACTTCAATAAATTTATCCATTCATTTTTTTTTTTTTGATCAATATTAGAATTAAATTATTTTTTTATTCTTATGTTTATGTGTCTTTCTTGCATGCACAAACATATTTTTAAACACAGGTAACCTCACACTAATTGTTTAAAAGTTGTTTTTAAAACTACAACAATAAAAATGTTAATGAATATTTAATCCAAAATAATTTTTATAAGTGAAACGCTAGGCTAAATTGAATCTAATAAATATTTTTACACTGTTTTAATGAAAATTTACAGATTATTTTTAAATTTATTACTTAATATTATTTAAAACATTTATTTACAATATCTAATTATTATAATTTAGACATTAAAATGAATTACATAATAGTTATATTTAAATATATTTAATATTATTTATCAACTCACAACTATTTCTGATATTTCCTTCAATTCAAATTATTGTCTGACATCCCTTATCAAACTCATATACTATTGAAATATTTAGATTATTCTATTTTAGTCATTAACTAAGTTAATTTCCATTTTTATCATTATTTTTTTTAAAAATCCGTAAATTTCAAACAAAAGGTTAAGCTAGGATAGAAGAACCTATTTTGGAAGAGATAGTATGGCAGGGTATAAACAGAAAAAAAAAGAAAAAGGGGTGGTGGTATAGGTGTTATATCGAAAAAAAATTTAAATACTGTTAAATGTCAAGAACATTTGTGGTTTGAAATAAGGTTGGGTAGACAAGAATGGATGGTGGCTGTAGTGTATATCGCCACTGGAAATAGTCAAACTGTAATGGAGTGGAACAATAGTATATATGAATGCCTAGTTAAGGATATACAGAGTTTTAAAAAAAAGGGGAAGAGAATAATGGTTATAGGGGATATGAATGGACATATTGAAGAAATTGATGATGTAGATAATAAGAATGGTCAGTTTTTGAAGGAATTTTGTCAAAGAGTAAATTTGAGCATTGGGAATTTATCAAATGTATATAATGGACAATACACATGGTCTAGGAATAATGTATTTCACACAATAGATTATGTATTGGTAGAGAAAGAGGGAATGAATAAAATACGAAAAATTAAGGTGTTTGATAATGAAGAGAGAGTGTGTAATAGTGATCATAACTTTTTTGTAATAGAAATGGTTAGTAATGTGATGGAGGATAGAAATAAAGGTAGAAATAATAGTGAAAGATGTGGATGGAGAGTGAATGATAAGAATAAGTTGGAAGAGTATAAGATAAAAGTTGAAGAAACCATGGAGCAGTTGGTTGGGGATGAGTATAAGGACTGGTGTGGTGAAGTAGAAAAAGTGCCAAATAGGGTTTTAGTCGAGAATATGAAGAATAAAAGTAATAAAAAAAATGAGAGTTAGTAAAAGTGTGAAAGAGAGGAAAAAAGCATGCAGAGAATATAAGTATGCTATTAAGAATATAAAGAAAGTGAAAATGATATTAATGCTAAATGGGGAAAGTACTTAGAAAAGAAGAAGCTAGCTAAAATGGATAATTATAGAGAGAGGATGAAGTTAAATAATAAATTGTTGGAGGATATTAATAAAAGTGGAAGAGATGGGAGTAAAAAATTTTGGAATTACATTAAAAGGAGAAATATAGGGGAAAGAGAGATAGTATTAATAGATGATGAGGGAATAGAATGTAGCTCTAGAGGCGAGCTAGAGAAAATCTTAAATAGATATGTAATGGATATAGAAAAGATGTTAGATGTGAAGGAATTAGTGATAGAAAACATGAAAGCAGTTAGTAGTGGGAATATTAGGTTCACAAAAAATGAATTGAATGAGGCAGGAAAGAGATTGAAAAGTGGAAAGGCGAGAGGTTTAGATGGATGGGCAGCAGAGATGGTAATGAATTTATGGCATAGAGCAAAAGCAAAGTTATTATCATGTTTTAATAAGATGGTGCCGATGACAGTTTTTCCGGGTAGTTGGAGTAATACAAGAATAAGATTATTATTTAAAGGAAAGGGTAAGGATCATAGAAAGTTAAATAATTATAGACCGATAGCGGTAACATCAGTTTAAAGTTTTCGCATATATGGTAGCTGGAAGAGTTGTAAAATGGATGGAAGAGAATAATGTAGTGGGGGACATGCAAGGAGGTTTTAGGTCAGATAGGCGTATAGGAGATAGTTTGTTTGTAGTTACACAACTTATGGAGATGAGTAAGAATTCAGGTAGATCGTTATATATGAGTTTTATAGATATAGAGAAAGCATATGATAGAGTAAATAGAAATAGATTATGGGTATGATTAGCCAATTTGGGAATGGATGAAGCTTTAGTAAATATTATTAAGAAATTATATGAAAATAATTATTATACTTACCAATTAGGGGATATAGAATCAGTTAAAGTTAAAAATGGAGTGGGATTAAGGCAAGGATGCCCTATGTCACCTATTTTGTTTTTGTTGTTTTTGAGTGAAATGGAAAAAGCAATAGAAAGACTAGGAAGAGGGGTAGAGATACCATTAATAGGTGGCAAAGGAGTATATACTTTGTCAGGTCTTTTTTTTTTGCAGATGATATCTTTTTATCTGCAGAAAGAAGAGAAGATATGGATATTATGTTGAGGACATGTACAAGGGTGGGTAAAGAGATGGGGATTAAATTTAGTGAAGAAAAATCAAATATAATGATGGTTAATACTGGAGAAAGAGAGGATGTAGTTTTTTTATTGGGGGATATAAAGTTAAGTGTGGTGGACAGATATAGGTATTTGGGAATCATCTTATGTAATCAGGAAAATTGCTTGATTGAATGGGAATAAAAATTAGTAAATGAAGCAAAGAAAAGAAAAGGTTTGGTAAAGAAACTAACAGTATTTTCATATAATAAATATGATGTAGCTAGAATTGTATGGAAGGGAGTTGCAGTAGCAGGGTTAACATATGGTAATGATGCATTATGTGTTAGTAAAAGGATTTTAGATTATTTAGAGAAAGTACAAAGGGAAGTAGGAAGACATGCATTAGATGCAGAAATGTGGACAGCAAAGGAGGCAATTCAAGGAGAAATGGGATGGTCAAGTTTCTATATGAGAGATGCAAAAAGTAAAATGAAAATGTTTGGTAGATTGCAGTTTATGGATAGTAAAAGAATAGCCAAAATAGTGTTTAATTGGGTTATGAGTAAAGGCAGGTATCAAGATGGGTGAGAAAGGTAATGCGGTATGCAAAAGATTTGGATAAAGAATTTATATCGGTATACTTGTATAAAAGGTGGGATGATTGTGTTAGGAGGATTGTTGAGTGTTATAGTGGTAAGGAATGGGATAAAAGAATAGAAGCATTAATAAAAAATAGGGAGTTGGAGAGATGGAGAAGTAGTATGGAGGGTAAGAAGAGTTTAAATATATATAGAAGTAAATGTAATATTGGAAGCGAGTTAATTTATGATAATAGTAAGGAAAGTAGTTTATTGTTTAAGGCTCGAACGGGATCTTTAGCAACAAGAGAATATACACGTAAATGGAAAAGTATGGGTGATTTAGCGTGCAAATTGTGTAAGGAAGGTATAGAAAATAAATATTAGGCATCTGTTGATTGAATGTAAATGCTTGAAAGCAGAAAGGGTACAGATAATGAAGTTATGGGAGAATAGGTATGAACAAAGTGACAATACAGAAAGTGAGTTAGTAGTTTTTATGCTGGGTTTGCGAAAAGATAAAGGGGATTTAGATTTAAAGGCCATCGAGTTGACAAAGATTATGTTGTGGAAATGGGATGGGGCAGAATATGGGAAGACTTAGAGTGGGGAATGGAAAATAAAGTGGCTAACAGGTTTATCTGGGCATAGTTGCTGAGATATTCTTGACTTCGTTTAAGGAGAAGCCAAATACATCACATCACATCACAGAATAAAAATAAAGTGGCTAACAGGTTTCTCTAGGCATAATTGCTGAGAGATTCTTGACTTCATTTAAAGAGAAGCCACAATACATCACATCATCGAATCTGATTTCCTACCAGTTTACAAATGAACGCTAGCGGTAATGATTAAAATATGTATGAAAAATGTAAAATTAAATACTGTAGTAATAAAAAAAGTAAAAAAAAGTTTGTCTTGTATTAATTTTTTTCAAATATTTGAAATTTTTTATTAGTCATACTTTATTTGCTTATTTTTTTAATGCGAATTTTAAAGTAATTTTTTCTTGTTGCTTTGCTTTTATGCGAATTCTGAAAATTAACGCACTTATCCCCCATTTTTCAAGGTAAATTAAGTCTATTTTTGTGCAATTTGTTTTAATGCTGGTTTTTTGTGGAACCTATCTACCGCATAAAACGAGACCCAGGTGTATAGCTCTTATCTACTTCTTCTTCCTCCCTCAATATCTGAAGAAGACTGCTAGGACAATCAAAACTGTTATAAATAAAAAATATTTGCTTAAAGTGTTAAAGGAGTATTAATGAAATTTATATTAAAATATGAAAAAAAGTAAAATATTGAGGGAGGAAAAAAAAATAGATGAGCTATATATGAAATATAAGATAATACACGAAAGAATAACAGGCTAAAAAAGTTTGTGAATATTGTGGATGTACAACCAGGATGGAAGACATTAATAATATTAAGAAGTATATAGAATTTATTCAAGTGGTGGAAGCGGAGGAAGTTTCGAGAACGGTACACAGAAGAGACTGAAAAAGAAAAATGGAGGAAAAGTGGAGATAGTGTAAAAGTTTTAAGATCAGAAGAAGACTGCTAGGACAGTCAAAACTGTTATAAATAAAAAATATTTGCTTAAAGTGTTAAAGGAGTATTAATGAAGTTTATATTGAAATATAAAAAAGTGCAAAATGTTGAGGGAAGAAGTAGATAAGAGCTATATATTCTTTCTAATTAAAGAATATGTTTGTAATACCAGCAATAGGATTGTGATCAACCTAATCCCAAGAATTGTAAGATTTAAGATTAAAAAATATTCTAATATAGGATAAATTAAAAATCATTACAATTTATATCATGAACATAAAGAAAAGCAATTAATGAAAATAAGCTGCCAAAATAAATTAATATAAATATATAAAATGTGTATATTATTTATTATTTTATTTAGTAAATATATTAATATGAAAATATTTAAACTGTTAAATTAATACCATAACTAAGATACATTGAGAAATTAAAAAAATAACACGATCAATATTTGAAAATTTGATGTATTAAACAAATAAATGATCAGATGAAAGAATGGTTTAAACCTAGACTTTTAAATAGTTATGACTTTTTAATTCATGTATTTGATATGGATGATGATTTCAATTACAACCACATTAAAAAAAAATAGCCACTGTCAGGCAATGTATTTAAAACTCTTGGTCTATACATAATCCATATTTTAAAAGTTTACTTCCCATCATATATAAATAAACCCAAAAACTTATAAGTAAAGTTTAAAAGAGAAGTTATAAATAAATATAATAATAAGCTGAACGTTTTCGAGGATCCATGCCTCAAAATTATAGCTTTCTTAAAAATATATGCAAAGATATTTAAATTAGCATGTGTTACATGGCCCATTTCTTCGATATATCAAAGCAAGTGTCTTTTTTATTTATAACATTAATATTTCCATTAATGTAGAATGCTTCTTTTATTTTTCTCTTATGATCATTTGATTCCGTGCATATAATTACAGCATTGGCAGGTGTAAAATTGTGTCCAGATTTCTTGGAATGCTCAAAAATACAGAAGATGTATTGTTGTTGTTCTGAGCTCTATTGTAAGTGTACACATGTTGAGCAAGTCTAGTATTAATAGTAGCTTTAGTTTCACCATAATATACAGCATGGCATCTTTCTTGAGGACATAATGCTTTAGTTAGTTTGTTAGATATTTTGGAAATGTAAGGACATGATAGATTACAAGATGATAATTAAAAGAATGTATGTAAATATTCCGGAGGATGTTAAGTATGTTTTAGAACGATGTCCTAAATTTATTGGAGGTCAATGGGCAAAGCCGAAGATTGAGTTGATTGCGGATGTTGAGGCTTCATTATTAAATAATCCCTTTAGAGATATTTGTGTTGGTAATATAGTGAAGATTATTAATAATAGAAATCTCAACAATAATAATTTGAATTGGAATAAGTGCATATCGCATACAAAACAATTTATGTATGAGCATGATATTGTTTGCATGAAAGAAGATAAGGGGAACAGGTTTGTTTTGATGAAAGAGGAGGAATTTGCGGATAAAATTTTTATGCAAATTGATAAATTAAAGTTTAAAAAGATTGAAAGATTTAATTGTAAGCTTAATCGCGAGAAATTTATTGCTAGTGTTTTACGTAAAGAAAAAGAGAAAGCATTAACAAAATTAGAGTATTTTAAAGTTTACCCGTCTGCATCATCCCTTCCTAGAATTTTTGCAAATGTTAAATTACATAAACGAGATAGGCCTTTACGTTTAATGATGGATTTTGGTAGTGTACATTATTTTGAAACTTCTGTTTTGATTAATCGTTGGTTGATTGATGCTATAGGTTTTGGGTTGTTTACAGTCAATTCATCGTTTAAATTTATTGATGTTATTAAAGATGCTAAAATTAATTCTAATTTTAAATCGGCAGCGCTTGATGTTATGGAATTGTATGGGTCCATTGATCGTAAGCAGTCAATAGATATAGTCAAGTTATCTTTACTTGATAAAGTCTTTCCATCTAATAAAGTTGACTTTATTGTTGGATTTTTGACTTGGCTGGATGAAAATTTAGTGGCTACATTTAAAGATTCTTGTTTTCAAATGATGAATGGTTGGTCTATGGGACTTCCTCTTAGTGGAATTCTTTCTAGTATAGTTTTAGACCATTTTGAACGTAGTATTATTCCTACATTTATTAACTCTGTACCAGATATTATCTACACTAGATATGTAGATGATATATTTATTGTGGCTCCTGAAAATATCATTTTGGAGATTCAAAGTAGTATTCATGAGGCTACCAGTTTAAATCTTACGATAAATTGGGAAGATGCATTACAGGAAGTGAAATATTTAGATATTATTGTGCATAGAACAGAGGATCATTTGGACTACCGTATGTTTGTGAAACCTATTGAAGTTAGGGGTTTAATTCATCCGCATTCATACTCTCCCCAAGTGCACAAGTTGGCATCTTTGAATTCATTTTTATATAGAAACCACCATCTTTGCAAATTTGAGGCACATAGGAAAGAAAATCTTATTTGTTTTATTGAGGACTTAGTCAAACTTGGACATAAACGTTCAATTATTAACAATAGAGTTGTAAAATTTTTACATAATTTGCAGTTTAAACCTGACAAGATTGAAAAACCTCGTATAGTTTTACCATTTATTCATTCTATTGCAAAACAGTTAATTAATAAGTTATCTCCAGATTTTCAAGTAATTTTTCATTCACCTCCAAATACTAATAGATTGATTAACAATTCAAAATTTAAAATTGAATCTAACTTAACTCAGCATGTGGTTTATAGTGTTTCTTGTCCTCATAAAGATTGTGGTTCTATTTATTATGGTGAAACTAAAACCAATATTTTAAATAGAGTGTCACAGCATAAATATTTATATCATCGTACTAAAACTAAATTTTTGGGAAATTCAGTGTTTGTGGAACATGAAAATAAGGCTGGACACTTATGTCAACCAGTAGAGGCAAAATTAGTATGTACGGAGAAGAATGACGTAAAGCGTAAGGTTAAAGAAGCTTGTTTTATAGCTGGTAATCCTAATGCTATTAATAGAAAGGATTCTTGTTTTAATATTTCTAAAATATGGACTTTATAATATTTATTTATTTATATTGTATTTTATTTATTTATTTAGAGTTAGTTTACATCTTATTTGAGATACGCATTTTGCTTGTGAATAAGTGTTTATATTTTGTATTTGTTTTGTATTGAGCTATGATTATGGAGGCTTAAGTCCCCTGAAAGCGCTCAGCTTTATTGTTATAATTTTATATTTAAAGCTTCAGCAACTGTGTTTTATCACAGTTAATTTTTAATTTAAGATGATAATTAAGCTTTTTGAAATTAGAAGATGTATTCACCCTAAATTTAACTCACCTTCATCACACAAATTTGCTGGTTTAAATTCTTTCTTATTTAGAAATTTGCATCTCTGCAAATATGAAGTAGACAGAAAAGAAAATCTGAATAATTTTATTAAAGATTTAATGACAGGTTTTAAATTTAAATCTATTAAAAATAAAATTACTAAATTCCATAATAAAATAAATAATATTGTACCATGTATTCAACTTCCTAGAATTACCATTCCTTACATTTCCAAAATATCTTAACAAACTAACATAAAGCATTAATCAATAAGTTTAAAATAGGATTTGGTACTCCTCCTAATTCTAACAGATTGATCAACAACTCAAAAGATCATATTGATTGATCATTCACCCCACAGGTAGTATATTCCATTTCATGTCCTCAAGAAAGATGCCATGCTATATATTATGTAATATATAGGGTATATGAGCACAAACTTTCACACAACCCACCACTCTCCACACATTCTCATAACACTGATACACTTGAACATATATATGTTGAAAAGATAAATAATCACCAATATATGTATTTCATGCTAAACCAGCAATCATCAGTTGGTCCAGATTACCATCTCTACACATATATGCTATAAGTTCTCAGATATATATTAAGATAGCCAAACCTTATATAATGGACAGGCTTCAATCTATTCCACACTCCAACTCTTCAACCATCCATCCAATTGAAAATCTGATGATGGAACGCTCAAAAGCCACCCTGAGACGGTGAAACTAAAGCTACTATTAATACTAGACTTGATCAACATGTGTACACTTACAATAAGAGCTCAGAAAAACAATACATCATCTGTATTTTTGGAGCATTCCAAGAAATCTGGACACAATTTTACACCTGCCAATCCTGTAATTATATGCACGAAATCAAATGATCATAAGAAAAAAATAAAAGAAGCATTCTACATTAATGGAAATATTAATGCTATAAATAGAAAAGACGCTTTGATATATCGAAGAAATGGGCCATGTAACACGTGCTAATTTAAATATCTTTGCATATATTTTATTATATATTTTTAAAAAAGCTATGATTATGAGGCATGGATCCTCGAAAACATTCAGCTTATTATTATATTTATTTATAACCTCTCTTTTAAACTTTACTTATAAGTTTTTGCGTTTAATCCATATTTTACTTTATTTTTACATTAAATATAAAATTTATGCAATCTCATCTTAAACACAAAAGATATGATAATTAAAAAAATACAATCTTCTTTAATTTATAATTTGCATTCAATCATTAATTCATCTATATAAAAGGTAGAATCATAAATGTTAAAATCAAGACCAAGTTTACTATACACACAGCCCAAGAAACAGAGCTGAGGGTTTTAAACACTAGTTATGTATTCAAAATTAATAAACTACAAAGAAATTAAATTAGGGTATATTTATAACAATTCTAGGTAAGTGCACCTAGTAACCAAATCAAACAGTAATTAGAAAATAAAAATAACTATCTGTGCAATAGGTGATTAATAGACTACTCACTAATATTAATTTCTTCCACATTTCTCAAACATAAGTAAATTATTCTAAACCATGATTATTTTATGAGCAAAAACAATATCCCATATAATATTTAATATCTATTTTGAACAGTAATTAGATTAACATTTTAAACTTTAATGACATGCACATTCTTTCTTTTATTTTAAAAACCTGCTTAATATCATAATACAGTACTTCATATAAAAATATAATTCTCAAAAATGCAGATTACACTAGCCAACATGATTTTGCAGTCAAACAGAAAATAGGTTATTTTAATGAAACTGATACCCAGAGTTTGAAAATAACGTCAATTTCTTCATTTCACATCTAATTGTGGTGCAATTCTGGTTTTTAGTATCTACAGCCATAAGATGCAATCACAGAAATGTTCTTACACATCTTACTTTATAATATATAATTTTAGTTGTGATTGTGTGCATTTGATTATTTCATGTGTATTGCAGTCACATTATAGTTGAGTTTTGCATGACACAAACCACTTGTAGTCACATTATAATTTAGTTTTGCCTGACACAAATCACTTGTATATACAGAAGTCTTTAAACCACCCCCAGTCCTGTCTTATTTAGTTGGAAATGTTGGGAAGATTTTCATTTGCAAGATCACTTATCAGATATACTTAAGATACAACCTAATAAGTTCATGATTTATGGGTCCTTTACTTTCATTTTGTCTGTGAATATAAAAATCATATTTTAACCTTTATCTTGAAATTCTAATGTACATTTCTAAGAAGGGTAATGTAACTTTTCAACTCATGTATCTTTTACTTTACTTGCAAGTTGTTTTGCATGTATCATATATATCTCTTTTCTACATGCCAATTTTGTACTTAAAGAGCAAAATCTAATGATAAAATTGGTAAATTTCTGAAAAGAAAAATTGTTTTAAACACCAAAAAACATACCCATATCTGTAGAAATTCTTCATAAAATCTCAGGCACTTAGTATACCATCTAAACAATATTTTGAAACATATTTAGCAATATTATTCGCCACAGGCATAATTTTTTTCTTGATTATATTCTTAATAAAACTACATATGAATGACCTTATAATTTATTTCAAATAGAATTAGTAATTTAAGTATATTATTGTCACCGCTGGTTTAAATATAAGTAAAAGCAACATACAAAACATTTTATTGTTTACAAAGCAGCTTTTACTTGTGAAACATAATGTAGAAAAAAACTAAGATTGCATACTAACATTTATATGAAATACATCAATCAATACTAACTTTTCGAAAAATTTTATGTAATGACAAAATAAATTTTTCATTATGTGCAATTAACCAGACATATGGTAAAGCAAAATGCACTTTTGAATTCAGCACAACAAAATAAGAAAACCCAACAATTCAGATTTTTACTGCAGAATACATTTCATATTAAATACACATTTCAAAGGTGTTTAACTTTTAATCTGAAAAATGAATTATTGACATCTCTAACTCTTTTATAATATTTGAAGAATAATATAAAATTTATTTATGGTTCTGATTCTGTTTTGGTTAAAAAAAAAATTCCAATTCGTTTTCTATTAATTTACCTTATTCTTTTTTTTGAACACTAATAATAGATTAATTTCTAAATCCTATATCTTTTTTGACTTATATACTTAATAAATTAAAAAAAAGATCTTACTAAAGGTTTTGTTTTTAAAAAACTATTATAGATATATTGGCAAAAAAATAATATTAATTTGCTCCTATGCTTATTAGATATATAGGTATTCATCCTTTAGCTGTGCACGCCGCTTGATGGTGTTGTTTTTTTACAAAATCATATAAAATGTAACATTACAGGGCCAGCTTTAATTTTACTATATTTTACGGTTAGTTTTTGGTCAACTTTTTTTTTTACAAACATTGTCAAACTTTTTTATTATTATTATAATACAGACACACACATAAAATGTAACATTACAGGGCCAGGTTTAAGTTGATTAGGTAGTTTAATTGGGTTTTTTTTTTTTAGTTTTTGGTCAACTTTTTTTTTTTTTGTTATAAACATTGTCAAACTTTTTATTTTAATAGACACACACACATAAAATGTAATATTACAGGGCCAGCTTTAATTTGATTAAGTAGTTTAATGGTTTTTTGTCTTTTTTTTTTGATGTTACAGTTAGTTTATGGTCAACTGGCTTTAATTTTACTATATTTTACGGTTACTTTTTTTCTGTTATAAAGATTGTCAAACTTTTTTTTTTTAATACAGACACACACACAAAATGTAACATTACAGGGCCAGCTTTAATTTGATTAGGTAGTTTAATTGTTTTTTTTTTCATGATGTTACGATTATTTTTTAGTCAACTTTTTTTTTTTTTAATAAACATTGTCAACCTTTTTTTTTTTTTTATAATCCAGACACGTATATACATATAAACAGAAAAAGAGCAATTAAAAACTGTTTTTCTTAATCAAAACATGAAATAAACTGTTTCTTGTCTTAAGGTTATTTTACCTTTTTAAATCATTATTTGGTATGAATCCTTTAGCCGTTATGAAAAAATAATGGTTTTCATAACACAAACACACACATCAAAACACAAAAGCAGCAATAAGAAGTGGTTTTTTTTTTTTTAATTAATCAAAATATGAAGCAAATTTCAAGTGAAATCAGAACAACAACAACAACAAAAAAAAAAAGAAAGCAAAAAAAAAAAAACAAAACAAAACATTTTTACAAGTTTCTAAAGAAGCTGTTGTGGATTGGGTCATCTGAATTGACTTGTATCTGTGTTATAAACTCTTATAGATGATCCACAAATGCAGGTCTTCTCATTTATTAGAACATTTTTCGTTTGCAGAAATGCTACAGCATCTAATTCTAATGACGGCAAATTTTTCAAGCAGACAATTTGTTTGCTAAAATGTGTCATTTTGTTTGTCTTGACAAGACATTGCTTGATGCATGACCTTCTCAGAATTTGGTTCGTTCCTACTTTCAGACTACTTTTGTCACCTCCAAATTTGTCTCCAGGACGAATTGAACTTTGTGACTATTTCATCTTAGTTAAAATGCGTGATTTCCATTTACCAAAAAAAAAAAAAAAAAAACTACTTCAAAGTAAAAACTTTAAAACACTTGAGATACACACACCCTCACATAAGACAGGAGAAAAAGTTTATGTGTAAGAATCCGCATAATGTGATTCGCAAAGCACAAAGCAGGTTGTAATATTTATGTGCTATGTCTAATACAACATACACGGTGTATTAGACGTAACATATGTTCTGCGGCTGTTTAAACGGCATTTTTATATATGATTTTACACATAAATAACGCCATCAAGTGGCCTGCATGGCTAAAGGATTAATACCAATATATATGTATAATTAATTTTCCAAAAAAAAAAAAAAAAAACATTAAATTTTTTTAAAAATAATAATAACCACTCAACTTCAAAATATAGTTTTAAAAAAACTAAGTCTATTATACTTACTTCTCTTTTTATAGGTTCACCCTCACAATGTATAACAGTATCTGGAGCAACTATACAGTAAGGACTAGGATCTGTTTCAACTACTTTAAATTCAACAGCTCTCATTCCTCCTCGAACAAGAAAAAGATCTCCTTTACGAATTGGTCTATAAGCTTCTAGAAAATATGGCTTTAGGTAGACATCAAATAAATTCCTATAAAATAAGTAATTTGTTTATTTATATTAAGCATTAATATGTAAAAGCAAGCTTATCTATATATACAAATACGTAAGTAAATATATTCTATTGATAAACTGATTGATGATTCAATAAAGCTAAAAATAATTATCTATAATAATTCATCAAAATTTTCTAAATCTTTAAAAAATAATTATAATATCTAGTTTCAAATTTTATTGTATTATAAACTTTTATATACAATACATGTCAATACATAAACATTTAAAAAATATTTTTTCTATAGATGCATTTATAAAAACAGATACCTACCCATATATACACCTATGCTATAACTTTTAATACAAGTTACATGAAAAATTAAAAACATTAGCTTTAAATGATTAATAATTTTCTTAATTATAATACCCACAGATAGACAATTTTTGGAGTCAAAGAACCAGTCCTTCATATTACTTAATATAATTACAGTAATAGCTATTTATCAGATAGTAAAATTAAACCAATTCTATAAAATATAATGCAAATAAAACTCACATTACAAATATTTATTGTCTTACATACATCATTTTTGTTTTTAAAAATAAAATGGTGCTGAACAATCCCATAATATTTCAAACACAGGATTTAAAAACTTGCTAGATCAGTCTTAAGGTATATAAAAAGACCAAAATTTCTGCATTATTTTTTGTTAAAAAGATCAAATTGCTTAAAAAACAGGTTGAATGATACATGAATAATTACAATATATATAAATTCTTGATTATATGGTATCTAGAAAAAATAAATCTTTAATTCAATTCTATAAGTTCATTTTCAAATATAAATGGAATAAAAAATTATTTAAACTGTTTTTTTTTATTCTTGTGTGTGAAACATAAAAGCAGAAAGTTCGCAGTTGTATACTAAATATTTCATGTTAGTTCATAATTTGTATAACAGTATACAAAAAGGGTACAAATTTTATTGCTCTATTGAATTTTCTGACAATTATGCAGAGTAAAATTTCTCAAAACCAAGTAAATGTAAATAATCAATTAAAATTTATTTTTTATTAAATCTATAATGGCTACATATAGTAAATTTTATTGCTATCAATTTTCAAATGTCTTAATTTCATATTATTTTTTAAATTGAACAGATGACTATTTCCATCAACTTCCTAAATATTTCTATATTTTACAAAAATCAAATTAGTTTGAATTTACCAAAGTCTATATTTAATAGTCCCATTTTTTAAGAACTATGAACATATATATATATTTTAATATATAATTATAATAAAAATTTTAATACATAAATATAATATTTCTATAAGTGATTCTTAGAATAATAAAAATCAAATTTATTTTATTATAATATCTGTAATTTTTCTAAAGGAATTAAGCATTTAATTGAATTCTATACAAATTTCATGTTGTATTGGTTTTTGGCTGCATAAAATTTTCATATATGTATTCTAGCATTGGGAAACCTGATATGATTGCAGATTAATGACAATTTTCTACAAAATGTTTAATAGTTTAAATGTCAACTCATTCATTTTATATAAAATTTTACACACAAAAAAAATTAAAAGCATTAGCAAAATTGCTTACAATCCATTTTTAGAAGAAAGGCCCCTAAATGTATTTTAGGACCATTAAGATCAAAAGCTAATAAAAATGATACAATAATGCATATGACAAAAGACTCAAGAGAATTATTTTTGTTTTACTTCTTTTAAAAGCCCATTTGGAACAATAATTATACCATGTAGCATATATATATTATAAAATTTCATGTAGCCGTTGCAAGTTAATTAATTTTTTAAAAACAATTTTCCTTAATAAATTATACTAATATATTAAATTTTAATCATCTCTTTAAAATTATAATGGCTAATAAATGAGATTTAATTGTGTTCAATTAATATTGCTTAAAGTGAACTTTTCTTAATAATGTTTTAATAATAAATATTTTTTATGCATTTGTTCAAAATTATAAAATTTCCAAATCTTTCTGAAAAGGGTCAAAAACTAAAAATTTTATGAAAACAGTACTCACTACATTTATATTAATAACAAACCCTGTTAAATTATAGAAAAAAATAAAGATATGTTATTTATTTATTATATGGTTAAATGACATTTAAACACAAACTGAAAAACGAATCGCATTTAATTAGTAACTCATTTTTTTTTATTTTAAAAAAAATATTTCACTTGAATATCAATTTAATAACATTAGCTTCTTAGTTACTCTTACTATTGAAATAACTGCTCAGAGATACTAATATAATCATCTAATTATTGATTGTCAAGAATGCTAAAAAGGCACATAGGCACAAGAAACCCATTTTCAGTAAACTTGAATCATTTAAGTCAGAGGTTCCAAACATTTTAGTCCTCATATCCCTTTGGATTTTAGTAAATTATCTGAAACACCCTATTCACTATAGTAAGAAATAAACAGTAATTAAGTTTTCATAAAAGCTTCATTAGGTCTTTATAACCCCCTCCCCAGCTTTTAATAAATTATCCAGTACTCTCTATTCATTATAAAAAATACCCTATATATTACATATATAGACACAGGTATATAATAAGCTTATGTGTTTCAGTTAATATAAGAAATAAACAAAAATTAAGTTTTCATAAAAGCTTTATTCAGTAAATAAATCTTAACTAGGCATTTTGAGTTATCGGACCCTGCAATAAGAAAAGTCTATGCAACTCTACTGCGTCCGAAAAAAAAAACTGAAATGTTGGTGTAGGTGACAGATAGTAGCAACATGGAGTAGCCCAGAAATGTTAATAACATAACTTTTTAAAATATATTAATAGCATAATATACTTATTTACCTGCAATTCACTGTACCCTTTGAACAAAGCTTTCCATACCTCAGGGGGTACAGATACATCAGAATGGAAACCTCCGACATTCTCCTAAATTTTAATTTTGGCATTTACTTTAATCTCTTTAATAAATATTTTGAAAATTCAAATATAATAATAATTATTTACCACTATTGTTCATAATTCCAAAGTCTAGTTGAAACTTCTAAAGAGAATACTTATATCATCTACATTATAGTTCAAAGTACCAATGCCTATATATAATAATCTATGAAAGTAAAATGAGATCTTCAACACTTTCCAAGCATTTTTCTTTCAATTACCACTCTTGCTAAGTTGGATTGTCTCAATGTATATCCTAATCAGTTCTTTATCTTCTGATTCTAATTTAAAAGATGTTACGTTCTCTCTCTAAGTTAGACAATATTTTCATAATTTACTGACTTTTTCTCTTACTTAGTTCATCTTTGCTGCTCAAAAAGTCCAAGTCTCTGCTCATAAATAATGTCAACATTTCTAGAATATAAATACTAAGTGAAATAACAGACACACAACAGAAAAACTAGTTGTTTATAGTAGGAGATCCTTTGGTAAAGATTACAGATTTTCTCTGGACATATCCTATGATATTCAATATCAAAATAATTCCTAAAGTAATGTTGCAAAATAAATAAACATCAAGCATCATTATGTAGCAATACAGTAATTTCTTTCTTAAATAAGCATATAATAAATATATTAAATTTTACTTAATTGCAACATTTTAAATAAACACTGAACTCTTGTATGCTTTTTAAAAACAGAGTTTAAAAAAGATAGTGAGATACATATGCCATATTTTATTTTTTACATTCAAATTAATTTACTTATTTAAATCAACATAAAAATTAAAAAAGTTAATCATTTTGTAAATAAATATTAAATTTTTTGGCTTCTAAATAATTATAGGCCCACTTACCCAGATAAACCTTCTACTGTATCATCAATTGGAAGCACATGTATTCTTTTACCATATTTCACATCAGGACATGGCTGAATGCTTAAAATAAAAAATAAATTAATATTTTGTTAACTAAAAAATAAAGTACAAGGAGGTCATAAAATCAAATTATTTACAAAATATTATAATTATACAAGAGGATAACATCAATGAAGTTGTTCACAAATAGTGACATTTCTGGAGTTCAAAGCAAATGTAAGCTCTGAGTAAAATTAATGAACAATAGACAGTAAAAGCAATTCACAGTAGTTGGAATTTTCTCATAGAGCACTGATTTTTATCATATCTATTGCTGCTATTCAATTCAATAGCTTAAAATTTCAACCAAATTATTAAACAAAATTGACTGTGAATTTGCATAATTAGAATTTCTTAGATTATAGATAAACATTAACCTTTTTACTACTATTACTACTAATCAAAAAAATGGCGGAGACATAACATTTCTAAAAGTAAACTGATCTCGTTCAATAGCATTTATTTATTTCCAAAACTTCAAAATATTAATTTTTTTTTTACTAATACCAACATAAATGACATATGAATGCTAAAGGCAAAAAAAAAAAAACAACAACCCATCAATAATACCATTATTATACATTAATTTTCTATTTTGTTATGTATTAGTTTATCAAACAACCGAATGTGTTTTATTTGGTTAACAAAATTATTAAAATAATTCTATACAAGATTACAAGTTTTCATAAATCTAATATACTTTCATACATAAACTATATCATAAGATTCACACTAACTGGCTCATATAAACAAGGCAAAACAATATTACGCTTATCTGCTTCAAAACTGGAATTTAAAGTTTTTGACTTATGTAGTTGTGGGTCAAGACAAATCATATGATTAATGAGTGAACAATCTATGAAATACAATGACAGAATTGAAAAATTAAATAAAGCCATTAGAGCATTTACATAGAATTTTAGTTAAGTTTATGTAAATCAAATATATATCTATAATATTCTTTGTATGAAGGAGATGTAGACAAGCTTTTTAACAAATGATGGGCTGGAGAAAATAAATTTTCTTCTAAATGAATTCTTCCATTTCCAAAAGCAAAAAAAAAAAACCAGACTCAAAGCCAAAATTGAATACAATAATTCGTATTCATTTATTAAGTATACATTTTTATTAAACACATTCAAAACAATAATAAAAAAATTAATATAAGTGCCACTCTTGCCATTTGCTGATTTTTATAACATCAGGCTTAATATAAGAATTATCTATATGTAAAAAAAAGTCACATATTTCTAATAATTTTTTTTATTTTTTAAAATTCATGTTCTGATAATAAAGAGTAAAATTGGATCAACCATTCATTTTTATATAATGTTTTTAATATATTATTTGCTTGATGGTCTATTACTTCTAACTCCAAATCGTTTTCTGTAAAAAAATTATAATGAAAGGTTTCTAAAATAAGTTGAATGTTATTTCATTATCATTGAAGTCAATAAATTTTTCTTAAAAAAAGCTTTTTGCAATATTTTAATATTTTTTTCACAAAATCTTCAGTAAAAAAAATTCTAATTTTTGCAGACTTTCACAACATGAAAAATGCCAAAAAAAAAAAAATCATAAATCTAAAATATCATTTAAGCCATTGAGATGGTAGTAAATATCTGTTAAAAATGGAAATTGCTGGAACCATTAATCATCTGACAATTCTGATTCAGGTTTTAACTGTACATCCACATAATATCAATTTCACTAGTAAATAGAAAAAAAAACTTTTTTTAAACATTTCCTAGACTAAAATATCTAACTTCAATATGATACAATAAATTGCCATATTTATTATTGATTCCTTCAAGAAATATTAATAGTTCAGACTATTTATAAAATACAATTTATTGTTGAGATTAATCAGTATAATCATATTAGATAAAACTTTTCTTCACAATGATCACTGGTATATTATGTAATGAAATAGCTTAGATTTTATAATGTTTTTTTATTATAAATATATTAATAAAAAAAATTAAATAACTTTGTGTTCACATCAACTAATTTTTTTGTATTACTTATTGAACTGTCAATAATAATTCCCAATTCAATTTTAAGATATCCATAGTTTCTGACACATTTTAAAAAAATGCTTCAGCATAAATGATTGTTATCTTGAAAATTTTCACCTTCCCTACATCATCTAATGCCATTGAAAAATTTATAAAATTAATATTAATATAAATCTTATCTGTAATTTAGTCCTTAAATATGTAAGTATACACTTTACATACCATCCAAAGCACCACCCACACATCCATCTTAAAGACTAAACCTATCAACAATAATCAAAACTATATTATTAATTATATACTAATAATTTTGTTTAAAATTGTCATTTAAAATTATATTCTTGACAATACTGACTTATAAATGATCAAACTTCAAAATGCAAACAAATAATTCATAAAAATCAAAAGAAAGAAATAACAAATTTTTAGTTACTTGTTAATCAAATACATAAGACATGCATATATGCAAATGACATCAATAATTGAAATAAAAATGTGAACTCAAATCGCCACGATATAATAATAAAAATATATAAAATGTGATGGAACAGCTGGTTTTTAGAAAATGGAGGATAAGATAAAATGAAAAACTTTTTGAAATTTGAAAATAACATTAGCTATTCAATATGCATTTTAGCAAAATCTAATTTCGAACCTGCTATTCAAGACCATTGAACAACAGCCATTAAAACGTCGTATCCGCAAAGAAGAAAATAATAATGGGAGATAAGGAGAAAATTGCTTGAATCGATACGAATAAATCATATATTTTGTAAAAGTTTATTTTACAAATCTTTGAAACATTTTATTCATGATAATAGTGAATTTCAGCATCAAAATTAAAAAATCATTTCAATCTTAATGTGAGGCTTTTAAAATTAAAAATCCACTATTAATTCTATAAAACCAAGAATTTCAAGCAAACTTATCAACAGAGTTATATAGCTATGTCTAGCTAAAAGAGAGAAGACATCATGGAGATGAAATTGTTAGCCATACAACCATAAATGTTAGATTTTAGTTTCAATTAAAATCAGTATTAACCCATCCATGCTGAACAGATTGCAAAAATATGCTACAATAAACCATGAAAACTTCTTAGAATAGAGCGAATACTGTCAATGAAAGAAATGGAACCGCCATTGTGAGAATTCGAATGGCATTAGAATATGGTACAGTGGATTGTATGTGAGATAAGAGTTTCCAAAAAGCAAATTCCTTGAACAATTGTCAATACAAACTGTTGATAATTTAAATTGCGGCTCAACTACATAGGATTAACATAATTTTCTTTTTTCTTATTATGCTAATTTCTTTCTTTTGATATTAGGTGAATTTCATCCAATCAAAAGTTAGATTTATATAGAGGGGATGGTTGGAAATATTACTATTTCAACTTATTAATAAAATGTAGATATAGATATCCCAAGCTTGCTTAATAAGTTTGACTATTTATAGACTAAAAGGTAAGAGTTTATTACTTTATGTAATATTCAATATATATACACTATGACAATTACAATGTGAAATATTAAATCTTTGTTATAACTAACTTATTTATTAAATAATTATTATTCAGAATATATAATTAAAATACTTGTATGACTGATCTTTCCTATCATATTATCGTATCATTAGGAAACAACACATAGAATATTCCTTACAAAAATCCTAACCGTGGTCAAACTCATCATTAGTAAAATCCAAAAAAAAAAAAGCTAGGAAAAAGAAAATTAGTCAGGGTAGATACATAATAATTTGGATGAAGTTTTAATGACTTTTTGTGTTATAAATGTATTCTATGAAGACTGATATGGTTTCATTGAAGATGAGACACAGTGATTTATCCTTTACAACTGTGAAAAAGTACTTCAAGTCTCTTCATCTTTCAAAACACGGCACTCTGAATAAACTTTGTTTCTTAGTAGACATTTTGGAGTTGAAATATTTTACAAATATCCACAATAAAACTAACAAGCACCAACAATAATACTATTTTTTAATAATTTCATCACTATGACACTAATTTTCAACATTTATGAAGTTGGAATGCGTCGGTCTGTCTGCCATCTTTCCATTCAACATTAGGTTTCCATTTTGCGCACATTCCTGAACTTACTACTTTTATTTGATGTGGTCATGTGGATAAGTATTAGTGACTCTGTTGTCATTAATATAAACTCGTAAGTACTAAATTCAAATTCTTCTTTCAATTTTTTTTTTTGAATTTAAATATAAAAGCAAATAAGTATATTTTAATAATTTTATGCATATCTATTAGGGCAAGTTTCATTTTTTGCACATGCATAAGTTTTTAAATCAATTTTTATATGAATTCTCACAACTATATTTTACATAGGCAAAAAATGAAACAAGCCCTTAAAATGAATTTTTTTAAAACATTGAAATAGAAAATTTCTATACTATTGTTCTAAAATCTGTGGCAGGCTGCATCTGGCCTGTGGGCCGCGGTTTTCCCATCCCTTGTTTGAAGCGTAGTTTTCATTATGCCATGTCCTCATAACTGGTGATTTCAGGCAGTATATCGATAACATGTAGAGCATTTCTATTTCTCGTCGGCTTCATACTCTTCATGAGGCAAGCTGATTCTTGGTGATTTAAGTTGTTCAAATGATCCATTAATTAAGGAACAATGGAGAGCTTCCTTCTTTCTCCTTTGTTTCCTTTTATATACTTTAGCTGCAGAATACTGTTCTCTAGGGGCTAGTAATAATTCTTTGCAAGGCAGGACGACAGGTTCAATATCTGGCATAATGGAAGAATGTAGGCATATGGTAGGCTACTGATTGAAGTGTATAGCAATGGCTTGAATAGACATCATGAAATTTCTGGCTTGAGCTCTCATGGGATAGTGGAGAAGTGAATGCTGACTTCTTTACTCACAGATTTCCATTCTCTCGGGCAGAATTTCACACTGCAGGAGGATTGAATACCCTTACAATACACATTGCTGAGTTTTAAACAATTTGTATAAACAAAAAATATGCAGATTTAGCTTTTGAAAATTTACTTAATCAGTCCATCTCAAATTTACTGGAATTTCCTCTTATTAATTGACAATTATTTTAACATCTGAACACCTATTGTTTACTCATTTCTTAAGGCAATTAAGTATTACTTAACATCTTGGTCACTTTATTACTGACTATTACCAAAGGCATAAACAACTTTTAGTGAGATAATCCAAAAAAAAAAAAAAAAAACAATTTTTAGTAACTAATTAGATGGTGAAAATTTATTGCCTTGCAATAAACAAAGTATTTAATTATATAATATGAATATAACAAAAATGTAATGCCTGCATGTACAATCCATTAAATATTTATATATCTGGGAATGTTAATTAATTCTTCCTTTCAATACTAAATCAATCTTCTATAGAATGTGGAACTCCGCGACTATGAATGCATATACACACAACATTCATTCTTATTTAAAATTGTTTAACCTCCCGCAAAAAAAAAAATTATTTACTAAAAAATGTTTTTTTGAAACATTTCCGAACAACAACTTACATTTGTAGATAAATGCATATAAATATACCATGAAACATATATGTGTAGATACTCATATATATATAGCTTCAATACCTGAAATGTCAGAATCCTTTATCTATCATTGATTTCATTAACATTTCTTTTGTTATTAGTATAAACATTCTTAGTTTCATTAAAACAGTTTAGCAATTTCAAGACTTTCCCCATTATAAAAACAAAAATGAACTATTTTGGACCTGAAATGTCAGAATCCTTTATCTATCATTGATTTCATTAACATTTCTTTTGTTATTAGTATAAACATTCTTAGTTTCATTAAAACAGTTTAGCAATTTCAAGACTTTCCCCATTATAAAAACAAAAATGAACTATTTTGGAATTTATTTTCTGCAGCCACTTAGTTTTTAGATTGCTATGGAGAAAAAACACTTCTTGGTACAAATTTGATTTTGTGAAATATTTTTTAAAATAGAAATTACATTAGTTTTTAAAATTTCTTGATATGCTTTCAGCAAAACTTTTTTGCTTAATTTGGGATATCTTGGACATCTCAAGTTAAATTAAAAAACCCCCAATTAATAAAAGAGA
Source organism: Epiperipatus broadwayi (assembly GCA_028023455.1). Taxonomy (NCBI): domain Eukaryota; kingdom Metazoa; phylum Onychophora; class Udeonychophora; order Euonychophora; family Peripatidae; genus Epiperipatus; species Epiperipatus broadwayi. The sequence goes on along the minus strand of JAQFVV010006209.1, from coordinate 1,920,221 downwards.
TATTCTTTCAATGATTATTTCTAAAAAATCTGAAAAATTTATTAAATATTGAAAATCTGAATATATAGTTTACTATATAAAATTATAAATATTTTAAAATTTTTTATATACACAAAAATTAATTATATATGTTTCTATTTCATAAATTTTTTTTTGCACAATACCTCACTGTAATATTATTAAAATAAGGGTTGTTTTACAATAGCGTGTTGAAACCACCGGAGGGCGTTATTTCTATGCTAGCGCACAGAAATATGCCGTTTAGGTGGCCGCCTCCGCCGCTATCGAACGTTCTATTTCTAACGCGTAAGCTTAGAAATAGTCCGTTGATACGGGGGAGGGCACAAGCTGACCGTGTTTATTTCTATGCCAATGCACAGAAACGTGAACATTTAGCCAATCTTGCCGCAGAAGCTATCGTGTCAGCTTACGGCTCAGATTCGGGCTAAGCATTTTGGACTAGCGATCATATTTCACTTTTGTTTACAGTATTGTCTGAGGGTGGCTGGAATTACGATTGTCGAAACTATTTTAATATTCATTAAGACCACCTCCCCCTCTATCTCGCATCTTTTAGGAAGATCTACTAACAATTATCAGCAGAGTTTCATGCTTCCCTAGCCCCCATTTCCTGCTGAAAAAATGAGCCATCAAATCATCAAATCACGCTCTAAGTCACGTTTCGTGCGACAACAACTGCGAGCTGATTAATCGAATAGCTGCAAAAAATAGGACAACTTGTTTTGCCGAATGTCAAAGAAAGAACAAGAATTCTTCTCTGACTGCTGGAACCGGCGGTGGTTTATCAAACAAAACACCTTGAAGCTGCATGCCTGCTGTGTTGTTTTTTTTTAGTTTTTTTTTGCCTGAAGAGCCCAAAAAGTTTCTTTTAATTGCCATATAGATTGATGTTTTTTGAGGGGGAATTACCGTCAAAACTTGGTCAATCTTCGAGTTGTTGGCGTTCCGTTCTGTTAGCAATTGCAAACACCCTTCCCCCCCCCCCTCTCCCAAAGTTGGACTTTGGCTTGTAAATGTTACCGTTAAATGGACAATAGATTTATTTATCAAAATAAAAACAAAACAAACCGAAAAAAAGAAAGAAGAAGAAGTAGTTGAATCGGCTGAATTTTTGTTTGTTGTACAATACCGAACCGAAAATAGAAAAGGGTTTAATGAGAATTAAATCAAAACAAACAAAAAATCGGTTAACTACTTTTTAAAAATCATTGGTTTTAATCGATCCATTTTTTTTTTGTTGTTGTTTGGGGTAGCCAAAATAGATTTGATAGCCACCATACTTTTATTTTAAATGTGATAAACAACAACAACAACAAAAAAAAACAACAAAAAAATACGTAGACGGTAAAAAAAAAAAAAAAAAACCCCGTCCCCTTTGAAAATATAAATAATAAAAAAAAAGAATCAAAAGCCAAAAAAAGGAAGTACTTTTTTTTTGTAAATTCATTTATTTGTAATTTTTTTGTTTATGCAGTTGTTTATTTTTGTTTTGGTCGTGTTTAAACAAAAAATTTGATTTGATATTACTTTTATATATGTGATAAACAAAAAAAAAATCAAAAAACCAAAGCCAACCAAAAAAAGAAAAAGAAAAGAAACTCGGCCCCGGCAGCATTATATTTATCTTTGTTTACAAACTGAGCCTGCCCTTTAGCGATTTCAACACGCTATTGTAAAACAACCAAAATAAGGAATTCATATTTTTATTGTAAAATTCAATACAAATAATTACCGACTATTTTGATGTATCATTAAAGCAATGTTTAAAGTATATAAAATTTTAAAGGGAGAATAGAGGATCTTAATAAACAGTAAAAGATGGCAACTAGAAATCCATATTTAATTTATTTGTGAAATAATAGGAAAAAAAAATCATAAATTATTAAATTTCAGTAAAATACAAAAAAAATATATTTACCTCACAATATCACCGAGTCTAACCCTTAAATTATTACGAACAACTCTGTTCATTCTTATCTTTTCATCAGAAACTGTATCATCAGACAAAACAATGCAAACGGTTTCTCGTCGTTTTTTACCTTTCAGGAGAACTGTATCTCCTCTAAACAATTGAAGATCATCCATTTTACTCTGTAAATAGAATATTTCAAAATTTATAACATTTTTGATTGTATAATAATAATAATAATAAAAAGAAGACATATACATATAGATTTTAAAAATCATAAGGATATTATTACTGGCCAACACAAATTAGCCTTAGCACCAAGGATTGACAAATAAATGAAGTCGAGTCTAAATATCTTTTTAGCCCATCATTTATTTAGAGAGTTATTACAAAATTATTTATTTGCAATAGTTAGCAAATTCTGGAGCTCAAACTCCATGGATACCAGCTTCAATTTTTGCCTCCACAATGAACCATTCAATTATTTTTCTATATATAAAATTACATCAGTTAAAATAGCATATACAGTATTTAAAATACATATCTAACAAATGCTACAATTAGAATTAAGCATGCATTAGTGATAATTATTAAAATTGTGAAGAAATCAGATTTAAAAACATTTAAGTCAAAATTTAATAAAATAATAAATAAAAGGAACAAAATTACAATACTTCCAAGATAATTTTTGATTATAATCATCAGATAAAAACAATATTTCAAAATATTGCATACTTTTGAATCAAAAGACCTGTTTAATTATATATTTTTAATATTATAAAAAAAAATTGATGCTATATAGATTTTAATTATTATTTAAGATGTAAATAGTTTATAAACATACAAATTCATTTTTCAAAAGTTTCATTAAATAAAGCATTTTGCCACTTTGGAAAAAAGAATGCTATATGAGGGAAACTTATTCAAATTAAAAAAATAAACAAGCAAACAAAAGATTTAATGATAACCAAGACTTCAAGATTCACAATTTTATTGATTTTAAAACTGAGAAAAAAACAAATTAATTAATATAATAATCATAATCTGACCCTACCGTCTTAGGTTCCATGACCCAATAATTGCATTTGATTGAATAAATGAAATATTAATCTCAGGGCTTCAAAAGTGCTATCAATAATTAAGAAACCAAAATACCAGAGAAAAAATCCTTAAATTACTTCTAATAGCATTTTTTAGATTTAATAATTTTTTTCTCTAGATTTATCAAAATAATGTATTTGATCTTTTCAAAATATGCAAATGAAATCTTAGGAATTTTAAAATAAAACTAATTTTTGTTAATATTTATTACACCGCATCATGAGCTTAGCTAACTTTTTATAACATTAAGATGTAATTCAATTACATAAAATAATTTGAGTGCATTGTCAAAATCAGATATTTACATTATAATACAAATTATTTAAATATACATTATAAAAAAAAATCTACATAATATTTGCCAAAAATTGATACACCATTAATTAATATTTTTCAATTTCTGACTAAGAAAAAAAGCAACATATGAAATTAACTAGGGTTAAATTTTATCAACTTTTAAAACTTTGTTTCAACAATAATAACAAAATCCTGACAAACCTGTATTCTTTAAATGCCTCAGTAAAGATGAATATATTTACAAAAAAAAAAAAGACAAGACCTTACAGATTACAAATAGTAAAACAATTTGGATTTATTTTTTTGTGAATAAGATTAAAAATGGATTAGTTTAGGCAAATTCTATATATCCTGCTATTAAAAATGAGACTGTCATTTCTAAATTTTCTAGTCACTGCATAACACAAATAAACTTCCATGAAAACAATTTCTTTGAAAATATAAGTTACAATGACTAAAAGTAATTAATTTATCAAAACAGAGTCAGTATAGAAATGATTCCCATTGTAATATCAAAGTACCTTCTTTAAATAAATTTTATTCAATATCCTTCAGATTAAAGTTTATATTCAGAAAGGGCTCTTGCCATTAGATGCCCTTTCAAATGAATAAAAATTAAAATAAGATTCAATAGATTAATTTCACATATATGTTTATAAAATTTTTGGGATATGTGATTTTAAAATCATATTACATACATATAAACTCATTAAAAACTGAACAAAATGGATTTCTTTTCTCTCTCTCTAGCTTTTGCCTAAATTGAAAAAAAAAAAAATGTTTTGTAAAATCTGACCCATTTTCTAAAAAATTCATAACTCCAAATTAACTAATCATAAAATTGTAAAATTTGTGATAAAGTTATAAGTAAAAAAAAATTTAAAATGTTATTAAAATCTAAAATATACTGGGTAATGACTCTGAAGTTTAAAAAAAAAAAAAAAGCCCTTTAAACAACCCATTTTAGAGCAAAGCCAATATTTCATAGAACTCTGAAAAACACTATCTAACCACCATGTTTCCTATCTGACATAAATGGTTAAGATTTAAGGACTTTTTTTGACTTTTAAATTAGGATTAAGTAGATGCTAATTTATTGTTAAATAAATGGATAATTTGTTAAGTCTTCTAATTGGAAAAATAAATTTATAAAATGAAATTTTTTTACATTCATCAACAAGTGGATGCGTAATCATTGTGCCTGTATCTTGAAATTTGAATAAAACTATTAAGTTATAATCAATCTATTATTTAGATTAAAATTTAAATAACTGAATAAATGATTTTCAAATCAGTTGGAAAAATTATTTTCAATTAGTTACTTCGGTAAAATTAACTTTATGACATTTCAGAGAATTATTTTAAAAAAAAAAAAAAATGTAAATTTTTTTTTATTTTTATCTTTCAAAAAAAATTTCTATTCATTTAAAACTAATTTTCCCCATGAATCACCAAGCATATATATTAGCTTTACGAATCTTCTGCATTATTTAATATAAATAAAAGTGTTTTTATAATGATTAAAATAAACTTAAATTTTTGGCATCATCATCACATGATTTCATCAAACATCATGAAGAATAGTTTTCCTCATCCTATTCCAAAGTCATCTATTGCAATCAAATGCCATAGTTTCAGTTTTAAATTATAGTTTTAATTATTGACCGTCACAAACCAATCTAGAAACGGGATTTTTATAGCAATATACTATCTAATGTCCACTGGTGACTCAAATTTACTATTTTATTACTAATATAGCACTATTTAATATTATCATAATTTGGACAAGTGTAAAGACATAAATCTACAAATTATTACTTAATATTGAGTAAGCAGTTTACTACTTTTCAGAAATAATACCTTTAATATGTGTAGCAACATAATGTAATTATATTCAAACTAGCTATCTTATTATTTTTTACCGTTATTATTTGCCAATTTAAAATCAAGAAACATCCAACTTGCCTAGAAATAAAAAACATTATATTTAAATACAAGTATATTGTCTATACTGGACTTAATGTAATTTAGAATGGATTTGTACTCAGACTTTCAAGTTCCTACAGATATCCATTCCATCTTATACAACAGCTACACAAGACCAGGATAAATGATCTCCAGGATAGTATTTCGTGCTGAACCAGCACTTAACAGTTGATCTAGATCACCCTCCCCCCACAATCAGTGCTCAGTTTATTTTAAGATAACCTGTCCATTAAAGTTTGAAGATTTGCTATCCTAATATGAACTAAACACTGATTATATATAGGTGTGGTAGATGATTTGGTTCAGCATTGAATACAATTATTAGAGATCATTTATCTTTTTCACATGTATGTGATCATGTGCATCTATTGTATAAGATGGAGTGGATAATAACTGTAGGGAGCTTGAAAATCTGAATTCAAATCCAGTCTAAAAACCATTATAGTAATTTAAAATCTTCAGCTTTGAGTATGTTTTATAATACTAATCTATATTAATAAATATAGCTTTACTTCTCATTGTATGTAAAATATATAATTGTTAATTAGAGAAGATATTAATTAGTATTAAAGTTTATCGGCTTAATGTTTTCGAGGATCCATGCCTCATATTCATAGCCTTCATAAAATGTATAATAAAATATGCAAATACAAATATTCAAATAAGCTAGTATTACGTAGCCCATTTTTTCGAGATCTCGAAGCAAGTATCCTTTCTATTAATGGCATGGATGTTTCCATTGATGTAAAATGCCTCCTTTATTTTTCTTTTGTGATCATTTGATTCTGAGCACAATATTATGGGATTGGCGGGTATGGAGTTGTGTCCAGATTGTTTAGCATGCTCCAAGAATACAGAGGATGTGTTGCTGTTTTTCTGAGCTCTGTTAAATGTGTAAATATGTTGACCCAGTCTAGTATTGGTTGTAGCTTTCGTTTCACCATAATATATAGCATGGCATCCAGCCTGAGGGCAGGCAATAGAGTACACCATGTGTGGGGTGAACGATCGATCAATGTGGTCTTTAGAGTTGTTAACATATTTCTTCAATATTTTTTTACTTTTTTTTTTTTAAAGTGGGGGTGGGAGACACATTTTATAAAGTTTACACTAAAATAATTATAAATTTATTTAACGCACATTGATTACGTAAGTAATATTTACTAAGGCAATAAACCTTTAAGCATGTGCACTTGAAAATACGAAGGTAGGGACCTCTACAGGTCTTAACCACAAGCAACGAGTAAGTTCGTGGTTAAGACCTGTAGAGGTCCCTACCTTTGTATTTTCAAGCACACATGCTTAAAGGTTTATTGCCTTAGTAAATATTACTAAAATAATATATATTTTTTCCAAAATTTCATGTATATATTAATTATTTTAACAATTTTTACCTGTGAAAGAGCAACAACAGAATTATCGTCATTGATGGCTTCTTCAACAATTAATCGATTCGGCTTATCTTTTTTACGTAAAATTGCTGTGGCTAAATCATCTGGACTATTTAAATTAATAATAAAAAAAAATTAAAATCAAAGCACAAGTAGTTTTTAAAAATGGTACAAAAAAAGAGAAAAAGTTAATTAAATAGAAAACTAAAAGAAGACATAAAGCAGAAACTTTCACTCTTTTATATATATATAATTTTAACATAAAAATGGCAAAAAACAACAACATATATATTAAATCATTATAATGATCAGTATATCTTTCACCATTAGTGATATTTTCCTTATAATAGTTAGTGTGTTTGCCTGCTATAACCATAACTTGAGGTTCAAATATGCAGTGAGAAATTGTCAAATAGTAATCTTCAGGCAAAGCAAACACTTTTAGGTAACCACCCATAGATAATCCAGCTAGATATTCAACATTGAAATTGTGTTTATTGAAGGGTAAAACTTAAGACAACCTCAATTGGTTACATAGATATCAATGCACTTCTTCATTGAAGGTTACATTATAACCCCATCCCCCAAGTTGTGGGATAGTGGGCTAACATATTGACTACTATGAGACAATGGTTTGCCAATTTTTTTGTTATATTTACTAATCATATATATACACAATTTTAAAACATACTTTTTGGTACTTTACTATTAGCAGCCGTTCATCGCTTGATGGTGCTGTTTCTATGCAAAACACAGAAATAAGGTTTTTTTTGGCACTTATATTACAGATTTAAAAACCAAGTCAGCTGATAAAACACAAAAACATCGGCTAATGAATTTTTTTGATTTGGGTTGGTTTTTTAATTTTGTTTAAACATTTAATTTACTATTACAAGAATAATGTCAATTTGGAAATAAAAAAGTGTTTGGGCTTTGTTTTTTCCTTTTCATTGGCAGCGGAGTTCATGAAGTGTTTTGGGTTGTTTTTGAATTTTGTTTAAACGTTGAATGTTAGTATTCAAAGAATAACATAAATTTGGCAATCCAAAAAAAAAACTGGGTGTTTGATTCCTTTTTTAATGAAGTTTTGGTTTTTTTATTTTTGTTTAAATGTTTAATTTAAGAAAATCTGTTTTGTTTTGGGTTTGCTTACTTTTTTCATAAAGTGTTTTGGGTTGTTTTTTAGTTTTGTTTCACCATTTTAATTTACTATTAGAAAATAATGTAAAGTTTGATTCCTTTTGTAATGAAGTGTTTCGGGGTTTTTTTTAAATTTTGATTGAAACGTTTAATTTACTATTAGAAGAATAATGTAAATTTGAAAATAAAAAGACAATTTTAGGATTTTTTTTTACTTTTGATTCAACGTTTAATTTAGTATTATAAGAATAACATTACTCTTGTAATAGTTAATTAAACATTTTAACAAAATTAAAAAAAAACAACACAAAAAATGTTTTTTAATTTAGAATGCTAACAATAATGTAAATTTTCCAAAGTAAAAAAAAAAAAAAGCAGGCCTGGAAACGTTATATTAATAGATTTTTGAACAGAAACAGTGCCATCAAGCGATGAACGCCTGTTAATAGACAAGTACCTATTTTTTACTGTCAAATAATTTATAAATTAAGGTCGAAATACATAAAATTTTATGACACAATGAGATAATAGCTTTTCAATCTCCTTAATAATCAGAAATCAAAACAAGAATTTTTTCTCATCAGTCAGTTATAACCAATATATATTGAAAACCTTCCAATTCTTCTGGAAATAATTTTTTAAATTACTAAAATAATATATACCACCAATCAATGAAGAATTTAAATGATCTCAAATTCTAAAAACATTCTTTAAAACAATTTAATTTATGAATTTAATCCACTTTTGATCTAAAACTTCATATCACATCACTAATCTTATTCATTTCAATCATTCCCTTTATGTTGTGTTAAACTTGAGATTTAAATTAAAATTTAGTTTTTTTTTTTGTCATTTCTTCTAGGAACAGGATAATATCAAACTAAATTCTTTCAATAATGTCAGTGATTCATAATTCTCATTCATATATTGTTTCTAATTCCTTTTTCTGAATCACAATGCTAACATACATTTCCCAAACTTTTCTGAGTAGTTTGAATTGCTCTTCTATTAGGTATTAAATCTGATCCATAAGTAATTGCAGATAAAATATTTATAGATATAAAAACACCTCCATTCTTTCTCATTCTTTTCAAATTCATATAAATAAAGATACAATAAAAGACAAATGACCCCCAAGATCCATTTCGTGCTGAACCAGCACTCATCAGTTGGCCCAGGTCACTATCTCTCATATATATCTTTATTATATGCAAAGTATTTATCTAGAGTAAATTGTTATATTTTCATTTACCATTGTCAAACTTCCTCCACTCACAACTTTGACATCATCCATTTCTGATAAATACACCACTGATTATTACTAATCATTTTCGAAGCTAGAGATTATCTCTAGCACAGATATAAACTTTAAACCTCAGTTGAAGATTAATATATTTGATTTTTTTTTTTACATTTACACATGAAGCTATTCACCTTTCTCTGTCCCGTATTTATTAAACTTTCATCTTTTAAGTATATAAGCATATTTTCTTTTATTACTGTATTTCTACTAACCCCATTATCTTTTCTTTTTTATCTCTACTTTTGAATTAGCATCTGATAGTTCTTGTAATATTTACTGATACACTGAAGCATGACTCGCAATAACAAAAACTCTCTTTTGCAAAATGTACATGATCTTTATAAACATTAATTTTTATTCTTTGTTATTGCTGTGTTTGAAAAATAAAAAAGTTTAAATTGATTTTTAAAAATAACTAACAAGTTAATTAAAGATTTAAACATAGATAATTTAATAATAGAAAGAGAGTTACTGTTTTAATCTGTTGAAAATAGATTTTGAACAATAACTATAATCAGCAGATTTATAAAAAAAAAAAGAATCCCTTCTTTTCAGAAAATGAATAATTATATCATTGATTAAAGTGAAAAATACACAGTTACTCTAGATGCCAAGAAACATTAATTGAATATAGGACAGTATAAAAAGAATATTTTAATGCACACTTTGACTCTGAAGACTGTTCACTACAATAGAAATTTCCAACTTAGTCACAGCTAACCTAAAGATAAATCCATAGATCAAGAGACTTATTATAAGGCATAATTGATATTACTATTTTACACACCAAAATTTTTTATAACTTACTGTACTAGTTTAGACCCTATTCTATTAAAAATAAAACTACTATGACCTTACAAGCTGTTCAACCATGCACCAAAATAGGTATATAAAAAAGGAAGAAATAATATAAGCAAAAGTAACCAGGTTGGATTTTTTTTCTCTGAACGTTGCAAGATATCCTATTTTATTTTAATAAGAGAATGTTTTTTCTTTTGTTTAAGTTAGTTTAATTTTGAATAGCATTTGTATATAAAAAATAAAAAAATGTCTTTTGAAAACTATAAAAGTGTCATAATCAAGGACTTTTAATTACTTCATCCAATGAAAGTTCTGTTTAACAGCATTCCAGATAATTAAGCTAATTAGAATGACAGACCTAACTTGTGAATTATTAACACAGCTAATATGGAAAAATGTACAATAGTTGATGCTGGGATGAAAATCTAATTGGCACACTAATGAACTAAACCTGAAAATAATGCAACCTCCTGCAGATGCCAATTTTAAATTCCATTCCTATATGCACTAACCATTGAAGATCTAGAACTAACAGTCTCTATGGTCTTTCATATGATTTCTGGAGCCTATTCATGAATACATAATCCTGTTATTCCATTATTTTATTCAGAGAATAACTCGAGAAAAGTTCATCAAATGGAGCCTATATTTTTAGTAAAGCTAAATCAGAATTCTGATGCTATGGTAAAATAAAAGGCATTTATACCACTAAACATCACATGATCACCATTTCCTATGTTAGCACATTACTGTTATTAAAACAGGCAAAACTCTCCATACAGTAGTGCCACTCAGTGCTAACCAGCGTAATCAATGGATGCCAGAAGGCTTGTGCATTAAATCCCAATCTAATGCCTACTCATCCAACATTCCCAGACTAGTTTATTGTGTTTTCAATTTTATTCTCATAGTTATTGCAGTTAAGTAGATATAAAAGGTGGCTGCTGGAGGGTTGCATTAGATCCTAAGATCTAGGTGCAGTGCTCTCAGATCCAAAACTCCTCACTGATGAAGGCCACAAGCCAGAAACTAGTCTGGGGATATTGAATGAGTAGGCATTAGATTGGGATTGATTACTCTGGTTGGCACTGAGTGGCACTACTGTAAGAAAAGGCATTTATAATAGAACATTTTTTACATAGAAAATATTAAATTTAATATATTCTCTACATAATTTTAGCATTCCCCCCCCCTCATTAAATATGTATTTAAATTTTTTTTTCTCAACATAATTTTTTTTTAAAACACTAAATTTTAGCAAATCCAATTTATAATTAATTTCTTGTTCAATTATTAATAAGCAATATTTATTATAATTTGCATACAATTATTATCAATTGATTTATATTTTGCCAATCTTTATAATTAATATAGCCATATGAGTTTTATAAAAGATGTGAACATATGAGCTCGTAAATTGAATTCAATCTAATATAAATGATTTTTTTTCTTATATGAATACATACTCCTCTAAATATATATATTGTGCCATTA